>CM068832.1:102994653-103584653 GCA_028554795.2 Sinohyriopsis cumingii
ATCTGTTGATTTGTTTCTCTAAAATCCATTCAAAATCAGATTCCCCTACCACTAAAGTTGCACTGGAACAAAAATTGATATTTTATTTGTTTCTCGTTTGCAAGTGTAAGATTTCAAGAAAGCGTTACCTATTTCAGTTAGAGTGATGATTGCAGATTACACTAACATCGCACGAGAAATTTCCAAAGGCAGCTGTCTATCGCACGAAGCCGGTAACTGTAAATCAACACCTTTGAAAGTTTGGTTATTGTTCAACTGTTTCAACTTGAATACATACTATACGATTAAGGAAGACACGAGACATTTTGCAGACAGATTAGAACAAGAAGTCGTTCTACGCCTTTTTTCTGAGGTAAGTTATGTCCGCCACCACTCATGTGAAAAATAATAAAAACGACGGAGGAATCTTGTTGGTCTGCCAACAGATCTGGGAGTTTAGTGTAACAGGGAAAGGGAATATTTGTGTGAAGCATTTTAAGCTCGGGCAATAAATTTATAATTACCAAGCAAGAAACAGCTTCAACAACAACCACAATACAATCCAAACAATACGAAATCCTGGTGAACAAGTTGATCATCAGCTGGATTTCTGAACTTCACTTCGTATAGCTGGGTACATGACAACAATAGACCAATTATAATGGGGCAAAGTGGAAGTCTTCACCTGACAAATTATAAAATATGGATGCTGTGGAAGGTGATGTGATTCCCAAAGAATTAACAAACGTCAATGTATACTGACTTTAATGTTACAGAACTCATTGTTGTCTGCTGTAGAGTAATACTCGGCAAAGTTTATGGACATCCAATTAAAATTAGTTTTCAACTGTTTCAAAACAAAAGACAATTTTATATATAAATTCCTATTTAGAAAAAAGAAGTTATGTTTAATGAGAGCATATATATATATATATATATATATATATATATATATATATATATATATATATATATATATATATATATATATATATAACTATCTGATAAAAGGCTCTGATAAAATGAAAGGGTATATATATATATATATATATAACTATCTGATAAAAGGCTCTGATAAAATGAAAGGGTATATATATATATATATATATATATATATATATATATATATATATATATATATATATATATATATATATATATATATATATATATATATATATATATATATACCAGACATGTATCAAAATCAACAATGTTAATTTGATCCACTGTTGTTAAAAGTGATCAATAAATACCCTGTAGAGAATACGACATCCAGCTCAGGTATGCTCTCTCTCTCTCTCTCTCTCTCTCTCAAACCCGTCGTCCTAAATCAGCATGAAATTTACTTTTTCTTGCTGTTGTTTTGGGGGATTTTTGTATTTCTAACCCCAAAATTATATGTAATGAACATGTCTAGTCTTTGTCAATGTTTGAATTCTCACTACGTCGGAAATAAAACGTTTATTTCAAGAAAATTACATTTATTCGCTAAATGATGTTGGATTAAAAAAAAAATTACACCTTATTTCCAATTTCATGTATTAGAATGGGATTAACTCTTCTGCAGAATAAAATTGAACTGATAGATGTTAATGTTAGTTTTGATATTTTCCGTCTTAAGAAAAACCAGCAACTACCGTTATACAAAAGATCTGTTAAGTACTTCAAAACGAAGGTGATATATATCTTACATTTATGCTGATAATGCAATTAATTTACGCTCTGGGTTCTTTTTATTCTACTTCCGGAAAAGAGCAAAGACTTCCCCTCAAAGACCTCTTTTATTTTGAACACAGCGCTCCCTTGTTGGCCCCTACGTGTATCAAATTACCTCTAACAGGGGCAGAGTTAACGATGTTCTTATCACCCATAGTTCATCCGCACGACCAACGCTTCATCATCGCTTCAAGAGCGTGGCAGGAACATGATAAATATCGAGGGAATATTGGCATTGGAGACGGCGAATCACAGGCTAAAGTTAGACAAAATTTCTGTAACAAGTTTGCGATTGTGTTTATATTATTAGTTATCAAAGGAGGGATTGTTCACAAATATGTTTTGAGGTAAATACGTCTTTATATCTTTGGAATATATATATATATATATATATATATATATATATATATATATATATATATATATATATATATATATATATATATATATATATATATATATATATATATATATATATATATATATATTAGAATTCAATGTAAGTGGGAATATTGTGTATACGTGAGAGGGACAATTACTGTGTTACATTGCTTCAGGACTATGGAATTTTAACAGCGTGTTAAAGGTTGATAACACTTATTTTCTTTCCACTGGAAAAGGATACAATTTCACAGAATCTTTTAGCCTGTATTTAATTGTTTCTGAAGTCCATTTCTGGAATTCGTTGAGACACAACTGCAGAGCTTCATCGTTTACAGTGCATATTCTAAGAACTTTGATTTTGGAGAGCAGAATGGAGAGCGGTAAAAACTAAAATTGACTATTTCAACACACAATACATGACGATATACGTACACAAAGGAAAACGATTTCAGGACTGGAGTTACAAATCAAAAAGGGTCTTCAAATAAATTCTCAAGGAATATTTCATTTAATCATGCTTCCATCATCTCTAGACAACCCATTAATGGATTAAGTTATTGTTAAATAAAACTTTATTTTTTACGGTGGCTGGTCATTGATTTTTATTCTACATTCTGAGAAGGAAAAACGTGCAGACTAATTTAGGAGATAACTTGATCAGTTCTTAATTCTACCTTGGAAGGCATTTGAAAGAAATAGCGAGATATGGATGCTTTTCGATAGATTTTGCTAGGATTTCCTATGAAATATGCACGAAACTTCAAAGTTTCAAAGGAACATGTTATCACTTATGTCCCCGACTACCAAAATGAGACATGAAGTTGACATAACGTTTTATCATTGTAGGTAAACGAGCACAAATTAATTAGCTACGAGACTGTGTTCTTCATCGTTTATTTTTGTTTTGTCCGATAGAAATTTCTTTCTTCATAATAATTTCAAAACGGAACATTCTTAATTATATGTGAGACCTTACCGTGTAAATTCTAAATATGACGCCTTCATTCTTCGTGCTTACGAAATATTCCACGAAAATAAGTTGTTCTAAAAATATAATAAATGAAGTGGGAATGAAATTACCTCAGCTGGTGGGAAATACAATATTGAAACTTGAACTGTGTCTCTATACAGAAAGAAAAAGAATGTATAAATTTATTCTAAAGTGTTGTTAAAGGTCTCTATGTTTTTGTTTCCCATTTCGCAGGCACCCAAAGGGAGCTAGCAGACATGTCCTGGTTCAACTCGTTAACCCCAAAAAAGTAAGGGTGTGCCTCCGGCGCAAACTATTTGATAAAAAGCTCTGATAAAAATGAAGGGGTTAAATTTACCAATGCCAAATTGCGCGTCTATGATTCACATTGGGTTGTTTTTTTTTTTCTTCAGAGTAAGGGTCTATGTCTGTCAGTCGCTCGCAAAACATTTGCTTCAAATGTATTACTTCAAATAAAATCTCTCTTTACAGCTGATGTGACGTCCTTTACAGCTAAATTGGAGGTTTTTGAAGAGACAAGGTATGGAAAAAAAGCATTGAATGGTAGGTAAAAAAGATCGAAGAAATAGCATGCTTTGTGAATAATTAATGTGTGACAAGAAACGGGGAGAAACGACAGACTTACGGACAAAAGACAACAGGGTGAGAAGAGGTTGGTCCCTTTGTAACCTCGTCATATTTGTATAGTTAGTTGGAGCTTTTGTTACATCCACTTCTCTAAGTATATTGGGTTACTCAGTACAAGAAAAGAATAATTGGGAAATTAGATGTAACATTTAATCTAGGGCCTGCAACGTTGTTTACTTCGTACCAAAATGCATGGTCAATAAGCACGGCATTCAAGGATGAAGTTAAAAATGACATACATCGAGAGATCGAGAGAGAGAGAGAGAGGGAAGGGATACGCTGGTCAGTTCTGCAGACATTTTATCGACACCATGATATTAATCGCTCACCATCAACACAGCTGTTTCTGATCAAGCTAAGACTGCTTTGTAGTATTAGTATTAATTATACAGTAGTCTGGCAAACTTCAATGAAAATATTCTTATTAAACGAGTTTATATTCTTAGTCTAATAAGTGATCACGATACATCCATAATGGCTGAATGCACTCCCGGGAAACTGACTCCAAATCAGACCCCTTGGTGTTATATTTAGAGAGAAAGACAGATTGTTCATCTTGATGCACATGGTGGTCACTGTGGGTTATTAATCACCTTCTAAGTATCAGCGTATCAACAACATCTGTTTGCAATCAGACGTTGTCTACTTTGTATTCTTTGCATTAATGATATAGTGGTCATCTGGTCTTTTCTTATAGGATTTTACACTTGAATATATTAATACTGTCTGTATGTATGTATGTATGTATGTATGTATGTATGTATGTATGTATGTGTGTGTGTGTGTGTATGTATGTATATATGTATGTATCTTTGTATGTACATACGTACGTATGCGTGTGTATGCATCCATGCATGTATGTAGGTAGGTAGGTATATAGGTCTGTATCTATGTAAGTAGGTAGGTAGGTATATATGTATGTCCTAAATTTACTTTCCTAAGAGTTATACATTATTGTCTATAAATTAATTCCAGGCATCTAATTGTGTCACCCTCTTTATATTAAGTTATTATTATTATTATTATTATTATTATTATTCGAGATTTAGTTTAAGCATAAAAGGCATGCTCCACTAACCTGGACATGTATGCTCCATGTTTCATTAATACCAGACATGGCCATGTATTCTCCGTGTTTCATTAATACCAGACATGGCCATGTATTCTCCGTGTTTCATTAATACCAGACATGGCCATGTATTCTCCGTGTTTCATTAATACCAGACATGGCCGTTTATTCTTCATTTTTATTAATACCAAACCTGGACATGTATGCTCCATGTTTCATTAATACCAGACATGGCCATGTATTCTCCGTGTTTCAATATTACCAAACCTGGCCAGCTATACCCCATGTTTCATTAGTACCAGACCTGTCTATGTATTCTCCATGTTTCATTAATATTAGATTATACCAGACATGGCCATTCATATTACGTGTTTCGTTAATACCATACCTGACCATGTATTCTCCATGTTTCGTTAATACCATACCTGACCATGTATTCTCCATGTTTCATTAATACCAGACCTGGCCATGTGTTATCCATGTTTCATTAATACCAGATAATACCATACATCATCATCATTATCATCATCATCATCATCATCATTATCATCAGTCTCATGACCTAGTGTGGTCGTCGAGGCGCTGTGCTGCTGAACATCTGATCAGTTCCCTCCACTTGTCTCGATCATGTGCCAATGCCTGTCTCCGCAAAACTTTTCCTGGTCCATTCTGTAATGTTGTCAGTCCACTTTTTTCTCTGTCTACCTCTCCTTCTGCCACCCTGGACGCTGCCCTGCAGGACTGTTGTGGAGAGACTGTTGGCTCTAGTGACATGGCCATTCCATTTCAGCTTTCTCTTTTTGACGGTGGTGAGGAGGTCCTCGTGTTGGCCTACTTTGCACCTGATGGTGTTACGCACTTCTTCATTTGTGACATGGTCCCTGTAAGAGATGACAAGGATGGTTCTGTAACATCTCATTTCAAGTGCCTGGATTCTTCGTTGTAATTCTGATGTCAGGGTCCAGGTCTCGCATTAGTACAAAAAGAGTGAGATGACTAGTGCTCGCAATAGTCTGATTTTAGTTTTCAGACAGATATTCTTGTCTCTCCAGAAGGGTCTTAGCTTTGACATGGCTGCCGTTGTTTGTGCTACTCTTGACAAAATTTCTGCTCTTGATCCCTCTTCGGTGATTATGGAACCAAGATATTTGAACTGGCTCACTGTTTCCAGCTCATGTCCTCTGACTTTAATCTTGGCTGAGATTTGTTTGCCACTATTTGTCATCAGCTTTGTCTTCTCAGCGTTTATCTCCATGTCAAATCTGGAAGATGTTTCATCCAGGTTCGTCACTAAGATGGTAAGCTCGTCTTCGCTGCCTGCCAGCCCATCAATGTCGTCTGCAAAGCGGAGATTGGTGATGTTACGCCCTCCAATTTTGACTGTCCCACAGTGGTTTTCCAGGGCTTCGCTCATGTTGCGCTCTAAGTAGATGTTGAAAAGCGTGGGTGACAGGAGACAGCCTTGACGCACTCCCACTGTTGTGTGGAACCAGTCCCCCACAGTTACTGCACTGGTAGCCTTGGCGTACAGCTGCTTGATGGTGCTGGTCAATTTTTGGCCCATGTTGTACCTCTTCATTGTGGCCCACAATGCCTCATGCCACACTCTGTCAAAGGCCTTTTTGAAATCTATGAAGACATGATAGATGTCTTGTTGGTGTTGCGAGTACTTTTCACACAGAACCCTGAGATTGAATATTTGTTCTGTTGTGTTTCTTCCACTCCTGAACCCGGCCTGTTCTTCAGCGGTTATTTCTTCTGCTTGTGGTTTCAGTCTGTTCAATATGATCTTCAGCATTACCTTGCTAGCATGGCTGATCAAACTGATAGTTCTGTAATTTTGGCACAGCTGGAGATTGCCTTTTTGGGGGAGTGTTATAATCAGTGACTGGGTCCATTGTGTTGGCCATTCACCTGTCTGCCAGATCTTGTTGCAGATTTTTGTTAGTAGCTCTTTCACTGATTCCCCTCCCCCCCATTCTTGATAAGTTCAGCTGGGATGTTGTCTACTCCGGCTGCCTTCCCATTCTTCAGTGCTCTTATTGCCGACTCCACCTCTTCTTTGAGAATGGGAAATCACCATCATTTGAGGAGTTTGGAACTTCAAGCACCTCTGGGTCTCCTGTGGACTGATGGTTGTAAAGTTCTTTGCAACACTCGGTCCATCTTTCTGCAGTGTCACTCGCTTCTGTGAGGCATTTTCCATTTTCGTCTTGAATGGTACTGACTCTCGTTTTTTTCTGTCTGGTGAGGTCTTTCACAATTTGGAATGCCTTTTTGTTGTTATTCTTTATCAGACTGCTCTCTATTTCTGTGCACTTTTGTCCAATCCAATCTTCTTTTGCTTTCTTCAATTTTTTTTCAAATATTCTTGTTTATTTCTCGGAACTCCATTGCCCCTGTTGTGTGTCTGGTGTTTTTGAGGTCTCTTCGGGCATCACACAACTTCAGAATCTCTTCTGTAACCCAGGGTTTTTTCTTTGGGCGATGGAGGCCAATGATGTCCTTGGCAGCTGCTGTCATGACTGTGTTGACATGCCTGATCATATATTCTCCATGCTTATTGGTTTTATTTGCAAAAGTCGAACTCCAGATCAATATCCAAAAACGTTTACATTTTGTTTCTATGCTTTGAATATATGCTGTTAATATATTTGTAATATATGCTGTTTATAGTGTTGCAATACTACAAATATATACTGTTACAATACTCTAAGCATATACTATTACTACGCTAAGTATGTACTGTTTAAACACAGTCAATATGTAATGTTATGTATTATAATATATACTAATACTTTAATATTAACATGTACCGTTACTGTACTAATAATATTAGATCTGGGTACAAGGAAACATTTTGTACTACGGTATAAATGTGTTTCTAAACATACTGCGATATTAACTCGTTATTCTGCAATTACATAAGGGACCAAAATGTAATGTTCTGGACAAGGAACTGAAGCGTACTATTGTTTAAGTTTCCGTCTGTCAATAGCTGAAAATATATCTGGCTCTGATTTACAGCGAAATAGCACCATATTATATCCATTATATTATTAGGACAAAATAACACCATGTTATATCCATTATATTATTAGGACAAAATAACACCATAGTATATCCATTATATTATTAGGACAAAATAACACCATAGTATATCCATTATAGTATTAGGACAAAATAACACCATAATATATCCATTATAGTATTAGGACAAAATAACACCATATTATATCCATTATAGTATTAGGACAAAATAACATCATGTTATATCCAATATATTATTTAGAAGAAGAAAAAGAACATAACTATCTTCCTTGAAATAATGGGAAATAAAATATCTCAGATGAAAATAAAACCACATCCCCCCCCAAAAAAAAAATGGTCAGTACCTTATAGTAGATAAATTTGCTATGTTAATGTTAATTGTTGTATTAGTGGTAATCTAAAATTGTTAACGTAAGTGGAATACTTATGCTTACGCTATAGCTTACAGCTTGTGAAATACATGCTTCACTAGCTCTCCTATTGATATAACAGGCAGCGAATCTTTAAGTGGGATGCCAACACGAGGGCAGTATATTTATCAGAGTGGGCCAGTAAACATAAAATACACTTACAAGCGAGATAATATTTACTGGATTTGAGAAATTATTTAAAATTCAAACAGAATGCAACAGCTCTCCTAAAAAATCTTAGGATAATTTTCAGTCTTACATATGTTAGTATATAACTTAAAACAAATTTCATTTTTTTGTTCTTTTATTATCCGAAAGTTGGATTTGGCCCGAATATCTTTCATAATATTTATTTTGGCCAACATTAAGGTGTACGTGGCACATGTCACACATATGACGAAAGGATCATTCAATATATATATATATATAATTCGGATTTGCAGAAGTAAGTACATTTTGGGGATATTCAAGATTTTTAAAAAATGTATGCATATTTTATTGCCATTCTTATTACCAACTAATGAAGTCATTCGTTTATTCCCTGTCACTTGCATGCTTTCTGTTCGAGGGATAACAGCTAAATGAATGACATGTATGGCTTCTATCGCCAGCCTACATACGAAACATTGTATCAAAAAACTTAAATGGACAATTTTGAAAAGCAGCTACTGTGTGACAGTTAACGAAAATAAGACCTCGTGATCTTGGCTTGTTGGCTCTAATGCCTTTAATTTTCTTCCTAAACCTTCAGTTCAATTTTTTCTTCTTCTCGAATTCAGTATTTTGACTGACATGTATGAGATATGCGATAGCTTTTAGCCTCGATATGCTTTTTCTATGCCATTGTTCTAGACCCTCGAAATCACTGGTCATAGTGTGAACCATTCTATTTGCGAATTGTTACAATCATTTCTCCTAAATAATTCAATAGATTTTTAGAATGGTATTTCTCTACTTTTTTTTTTGGGTCATGTTTGTTGTGCGGACATTGTGAATATCACGTTCATTCTTGTGCATGTTTGAAAGTTTCATTTGTGATTCAATGAACTCGTCCACATCGTAACTTTATCATCCTTACTTTCAAATAATCAAAGCAGCTTGTTTAGTTCACTCACAAACAAATCTAATAAACTTAAAGCTAAAGCACCTACTACATGAGCGTACTTTACACGGAGAGAGAAATTATATTATCGTATCGTAAAGTAGTTCCTAATACACGCTGCTATTTTTAGACGCGTGTCGCGCAATATGAAACCGTGCAGTTTGGGAAAAATTCGGTACTATTCTAACAAGGAAAAGTTAACAGAGAAAAATATAAAAGCATATAATAATTAGCATTTTAGACTCTTGTTTCGGTCTGTTTTTAGATTCTTTCATTATATGCAGTTTCATTGACAAAGACGTCCTTCGCCTCAGGGGCATAGCAACCATATAGCAAGAGCATGTAAGCACGAATACCGAGGGCCCACAAGCCCATCCAAACAAGTCAGTTTTATACACTATAGAAATAAACTAGGAACAGGCAATATAACACCCATCAAATACAGTAATTTGTACCCTCAAAATTGCAATTAACATTGCAGAGACCCATCGATAAGCTTTGCGTAGAGGCCCAAATATCCTAGCTACACCACTGCTCCGCCTGCTGTATGAGCTTCAGAATATTGACTTAGCGAAGCATAAAATCAAGTATGGCATGGAAAAATGGGAACCAGCCTGGAAATGGGTGAACCTAAAATAGAGTATATATGGGTTTGGCTGACTTGGATTGATTAATAATGTAAGTTATGTTGTAGGAAAAAGAACCTTTTGAGAGCTTATCCTAGTTGTAAGTGAAAAAATATTAGAGACATTGTTTTATTGATGGAATTTCAGTCCTTTAACAGTCTTGAGTTTGGAGCATTCATTACTAAAATTAGCACCTGACTCTTTGGTGCGGAATTGAAAGCACATGTTTCAAACACATGCAGGTCCAGAAAATTTTAAGTTGTTGAATTTTTAATATCATGGGGTTTCCATAGGTTTACTATGGGAACTGAATTAGTACAGTGAGTCCTATAGACAGCCACAGCAATACACAGTGTCTCCACATATGCAAGTTCAATTTACTTTACTATAAATGCAATCACATGGTTCTATTTGTGGATAACAAGCAAAATTAATACATTTTGTAAACCAAAGAGTGACTTTAGGTAGGATATTAAATGCGTATTCAGATATATCAACTGTTGCCAAGAATGGGGGAAGGGGAACAGTGTGTAGATTTGACTATGTTAGGTGGAGTGTTTAGCACTTTGGTTTATATCTAAGTGATGCATATATAAAATTTATACAATTTACCATTTATAGAGTAATTGCAGTAGGCAATATGATATTTCCTATTTGTGTTTTGATACATAATGATTCAGATATGATCACTGAGCTCTTTTACACCATGCCTAATGGTGAAGACCTCTCGTGACTTTGCATTCTTCTAATTTTTTTCATTGAATGTTTTGAAAGTTCATATTTTGCATTTTAATGGACTTATGTCTACTTTACTTTAGTTTTAAATTATATGTCTTCTGGGGGGAATTATAGGTAATTTTTGTCATTTAAATCTCTTTTCCTGTAATAATAAATGTACATATAGATGGTCACCTTGACCTTTTACTCATTAATTACATAATATGACAAGGCTGGTAATGTATTTCAGCATTAAATTGAAGAGCGATAAATGGTGATATTAAAAAAGATGATTCTTCTTAGACAGCTTTATCTGAATATTTTTTCTTACTTTCTTAAAAAAGCTCAAATATTTAAATGTTGCCTGAAATGCACCTTTGGTCTTTAAGTGAAGATGAACTTGCAGTATAATGTAATATTCACAAATGTAATCTTTGACAAGCAGGACTATGCACATTGCTTACTTATGTATTGAACTACTATTCCTAGGGCTGTCAAGAAAATCAAGGGTGAATATAGAACACACGGTACTAATGGTATGGAAAAATGGGAACCAGCCTGGAAATGGGTGAACCTAAAATAGAGTATATATGGGTTTGGCTGACCAGGATTGGTTAATAATGTAAGTTATGTTGTAGGAAAAAGAACCTTTTGAGAGCTTATCCTAGTTGTAAGTGAAAAAATATTAGTGACATTGTTTTATTGATGGAATTTCAGTCCTTTAACAGTCTTAAGTTTGGAACACTCATTACTAAAATTAGCACTTGATTCTTTGGTACGGAATTGAAAGCACATGTTTCAAACACATGCAGGTCCAGAAAATGCCGCGGCTCATACCCTTTCCTCTACACAGAACCTGACATCCAATTTTCATCTATACTGATAAATATAGGTTTGATCATGAGCACTCAAAAATTTTACGTTGTTGAATTTTTAATATCATGGGGTTTGCATAGGTTTACCATGGGAACTGAATTAGTACCGTGAGTCCTTAAAATATACACAGTCAGGTCCAAAAATAACGTGGTCACTGTAGGATGGTAATCACATGCTCAGAATCAACAAAAGCTGTGACATAAACAAGCCGCAATGGACCTGCATTTTTAGTTATGATTATACATGTATAATGATGACCAACTGACTTTTCTCTCCTGCTTTGTCTACTTACAATGCCAAATACGGACGTGAAATTCTATTCTTGAGGCAACTTGAAGTCTTTGTAAACAAAGGTTAAACTGTATAAAACTACGGCGATGAGGGCATTGTGTGAATAGAATTTTCATTTATTGGAGAGGATAGGGCATGGAGGTGGATACACGGAGAGAGAAATTACATTATCGTATTGTGAACATCTTTTTATGCAAACCACTATAACTTTACAATGGTGACTAAAGTGTATATCTATATCCATCCATCCATCCATCCATTCATCCATACATACATACATACATACATCCATACATACATACATACATCCATACATACATACATACATACATACATCCATACATCCATACATACATACATCCATACATACATACATACATACATACATCCATCCATACATACATACATACATACATACATACATACATACATTCATCCATACATACATACATACATACATTCATTCATACATACATACATACATACATACATACATACATACATACATACATTCATACATACATACATACATACATACATTCATCCATACATACATACATACATACATACATACATACATACATACATACATACATACATACATACATACTATTTTCAGTAATGCTACATATCGAAAGATTATAGACTATTACACCATTTCTTAAGGATGCTACCATTTCGTCCCTAAACGAGTTGATGAACTGTTATACTTCCGTAAACGAGTCGATTAACAAGTAAATTTGAGTCTATATTAGGCAGATGATATAGAAAGACTACAATCAATATCTAGGTACGATTTCAATTACCTACCTTCCAAATAGTGAAAAATGACAGAAGAAACGTTTAACCATTGGTAAAAATTAAAATAAATAAATTCTGTATTAATTGTTACAAGAAGAACAACACATTTGTAATCATCATCATTATCATCGTCATCATCATCATCATCATCTTTCTCTCTCTCTCTCTCTCTCTCTCTCTCGCAGTGTTTTTAAATAAAATGTCTGAGAATGGTTAACAAAGACATACTTTCTGTCTTGATTTGTGTTGGTATCTGGCTACAGTGCAAGGGGGAGATAAATGTTTAGGGTTAGAAGCCTGCTCAGATCGATTAGACTTGTTGATAAACTGTATAGAACGTCTTATATGCAACATTTATATTAACTCATTATATACTACATATATAGATGGGTGTCTACATGTTATATGGTTAAATATTTAAGCTTCAAAAATTAAACAATAGGTATGTTCGGTAGTGTGTTTGATAAAAGGACTTTTAAGGCAACGATAATTGTAGGTAGGGATCGTCATTTCCAACCCAGTAGCAAACGGAAACATCAATGTTTGTTTGTTTGCTGCTTTATTTTTGTTTTTGTTTTATGTTTATTTTTAGCTGGAGGGGGTACATAAGTAGGCAAGGTGTCTTTGGGGGTCCCAGTGGTTCAAACACCGATACGTCTCTTCATTTTTTTTAAGAGTTTCCAGGGCATAATTGTAACCATCTATCTTTAAAGAAAAGTTACTATAGGAAATGTTCCGGTTGTTAAGCGTTCAGTGGGAGGTGAGGGAGGTAGCACCAGGTCCGCCCCACCCCCCAACCACCCTTGCAATTACTGTGGAAAAAATATATAAATAAATAGCTTTTACCGCTTCTTCATTGCTTCCTCTAATGTTCTGTGTTACTCGTTTCAATCCACTATATATACTGCGGTCGTATTTACTAGAGGAACATAGGTCTTTAAGGTCACCAGACTACTGTTTCGGCTTTTAATTATTGTTTGGATGTGTTGCTTCATTTAGTTTTGATGAATGGAATTGACTCTCTCTCTCTCTCTCTCTCTCTCTCTCTCTCTCGCAATCAGCTGAACCAAGTGATGATTTAAGTCAAACTATGTGTTTCTGATTACAAGCGCAATCTTGATAAATACAGACGAGTTAACTTCAGGAAGAACTGGGAAAGCAGGTTAGCTCACGTAAATATATACCGTTATGCTTCCCCGAGTACGACATAAATGTTCAAGTTATCAGGACACCTAAAAGCATGAACGAACGTCGTGTTTTGTTTACCTCTAATTTTTTATGTGGATAATCTTAGTTTAAAGACCCAACTGGGGTGCCCGCTGTAGTATCCCCGGGGGGGGGGGGGAGAACATGCAATATGCAGCTACTAAGTTTTACGGATGTTGGCCAAAACAAGTTTAGAGGTGAAACTCAGGGACGTGGGTGCTGATTGCTCCCCATCCCCTTATCCGTATGTACGGGCGCCCATGAGACCCGGAATGTGTTTCTATATATCGTTGCCTGCTTCAACTTTTAAAACGTTGTAGCTTGGTTATATGTGAAGAACGTATTGAGCTTGAATGCTGATAGATCGTGGACGCAGTAGGCTGATTCGTGGTTAAAGGTTTATAGTTATGTTTTAAATCTATTGAGCGTTAATAGTGATACAGTATGGACACAGTAGACTGGTTTATGGTTAAGTACTAAAGCTACTGAACTCTAATATTGATACAGGGTGGACGCAGTAGGCTGGTTTATGGTTATGATTTTAACCTATTTAGCATTAATACTGATACAGTGTGGACGCAGTAGGCTGGTTTATGGTTATGTTTAAAATCTATTGAGCTTGAATATTTGTACAGTGTGACTATCGTTATGTTTGCCTGTGACCATTGCTTCTGCTGATTTATTAAGTCTTGTTGCTTTGGAAAACTGTTTCTTTAGTGTTTTAGTTCACTTTTGTTGATAAAACTGAGAGTCTATTTTATTTAAAACAATTATTTGGTACTGACGTGATTGTGGCCATAAAGAATAGAAATCCAATTAGATAATGTCATGTTGTGTGAGAAACTTTGCTAACAATTCCTGCCTCACGTTTACACTTGTCATCTGATAGAATTAGTAATTCAAACTACTTTGGGCAATGTCAATATGTGTTATTTAATATTACGACTTTAAACCGATTCTGAAACAAAGAAACTACCTGTCCATGACTTAGCAGTTGAGTTACTATTAAATCCACGGTTACTTCAAAGAGAACCTTGCCGCGGTGGTGAAAAACTATGTTTGTTTTGCAATCAGCAGTGATGTCACCAATCGGCTTAGGCTTAGAGACCGGAGAATCCGACATTATAACGTATCAGTGCTACTACCCAAGACATTTTTTAAAGAGACCGCAGGTATCCGTTCGGAACTAAGACAAATTTTGGGGCGGGTTTCTCACGCAGCCAGACATTATTCTGTTACGTTCATTGTGAAAGAATCAGTGCACGTTTGGACGTGGAAAGAGTAGGTCATAGAGAAGTTGGGGGACAATAGACTGTACTCCGAGAGCAAATTGGGCACTCGTAAAAGGAGCAAGAAAGGAGTTTTAGGAACTTCGGACGAGATTTGGAACAAAGGCTTCTGATGACGCTTTCTGGGTGGGAAGGACGCCACCCGAAGTTTAGAGAGAGGAGAAGAGTAGAAGTAGTGCGAAGAGGCAGTAGTGCGAAGGTTCAGGGCCGGAGACGGAAACAAGGGTACCGGAAGTACCGATAAAGGAATACAAAGCGGAAGTATCAGATGAGTAACATAGAAGGGACACGGGAAGGAAACACTCTCATCTTTAATTATGCGTGATGAAATAACTAGCGATTTGAATAGGTCTTGCATGGATTGAAGCAATTGCATTGGAAAATTATCCCGTAATTTTTAATACCGTGATATAGTTTATTTAACTGCTATAACCTTCACCTTATTATTTTTATATTTTATACACCTAGACCGTCGGCTTTGAAGTCTCGGAGCTCGGACCTATTTAACCTTTTAATTGTCCGTTCTTCTCTGGGGTTAGTAATAACTCGGTAAGGGGCACGTGACAGATACAAAACAAAAACAAAAAACTGGCTAGTGTGTCCCACCGTTTAATATTTAAACCTTGACTAACTTCAGGACTTCGAAGCCAGAGTTTAGATAGTGTAATGCACCTTTAATGACTTCCCACGCCCAGCTTTCTCTTTATCTGTAGTATAATTTGAAATTCGAGAGAACAAAATGAATGAGAATATGTGATGCTTGGCATTGTGGTTCCACAGAAGAAACGCGTACCTATCCTTACGAGTTCACATATTTACGAGCATTTTGAGAGTAGAGCTGTACTTCTGTTTCAATATTCGGAACTGCCAAGGGCAACTCTACAATTGATTTTACATATTCTTTTACTGAAATGTCCAAACTTAATTTCGAGTTTAATCTACCATAATGATACGTGCAACGCTTATGTCGAGAATACGGCAGTCTGGAGAAATATCCATTCTCAGGTCATATGGTCAAATTAATTAATTGGTGCCCGAGCATGATGTGTTTGCTGATTGCTTATGCCACAGCTAATAGCTAGGACTTTAGACCTAACGACAATTAATAAAAAATAGTCTTTACAAGCCACGCATTTATCTCTGTCGAATAACCTTTTATACAACGACACCATTTTCGGTCTTTCTGACCCACTCTTGATTTAGAATTGTTAATGCAAAGTTATCACCCAGGCGTATGGAACCAAGTATCGTTATCATCATCATCATCACCACCACCATCATCATCATCATCTTGTTCTTCTTCTTCTTCTTCAATTTGTATGACTTAGTGTGGACTGGAATCTGATACTTCAAATTTCCTATGTAAACTCTTTACCTATATGCTACTGATGCAATGCCAACAAGAGGGGCGGGGCAACCGGGTGTATATAACTGGGGCCCCGGGCCGAACAAGACTTTTTAATTTTTATAGAAGAATTCTCTTTTTTTAACAAGAACTAGGAGAGGCCCGAGTGTTTCTTACCACAGGGCCCGTGATCGCTCTCTACAACCCTGTACAGATGTATACAAAATAGCGCCGTGTTAAAGAGACCGCAGTTACGATACGGTGGTTTTGCTTTCTATTACAAGAAAATATGTGTGTGTAATATTTTTGACACATTGTGACTCTTGATTATCAGTACTAGTTCTTGCGAATGCCAGTACATATTTGGTTACTCTCTGTAAAATAGTCATATTTCCCAGGTACTACACTGAAAAATAGCTTCGAATATAGCCTGACGGGAAAATGACCTCAAATATTTGTATATAAAATACAGGATCTTAAATGTTAAGGTTTAAGTTTCCCCTATTACCTTTGCATATAAATCACGAGATTCTTTGTTAATTTGATTTATTAATTTGTTTATTTTATTGCCCCCACAAGATTTCTAGAGTAATTCCAAATCTATATGTATCGTGCCCTTAGCTAATTGTGGCAACAACACAACTATTCACTGCCACTCCAGTTGAGGAAATCACGCTCTTCTCGGAACGCCAGCTGCTCAGTGTTTCCATCTATCAAACGATGTTCTGTAACAAGTTCCCATTCGGCGTGCATAATGACTGATAATGAAAACTGACTGTCGACACGGTTGCGGAATCTGTGAGTGATTGCAGACACACAGCTTCTGACTAAGTAGCGAGGAGGGTGGGAGGGTGCAAGACCATCAAATTACAATTACCATATCAGAGTCAATCATGTACGTTTGAAGATTATTTAAAGAGACAAATTTTACCATTCCTAAAGCTAGAACATATATCGTATATCTACTCAGACATGTTGCTAATCCGAACCCGACTTTCCATATTTAGAGTTGTCATCCCTGTCGTCATGTGTAGCGCTACTAAGATTAGATGTCACGGTCCCAGCAAGCAGTGAAAGATATTTGCGGGATGGTGGGTGGGTGATGAGAGGGTTGCTTATATATACTTCTTGTACATAAAGGCGTTCCGCTTCGTTGGGTACATTTTGTGAGCCTGGAGGTACATCAATCGTTTTTTTTATGCATGGCAGAAAGTGTTTCATGTAACGCTACTACAATTGATGTCTAGAATCAAGAGGACAGTGAACGATACACTGGTGTGTGTGCATTGTTAGGTTGTGGGTAGTTGGGGTGGGGTCCTTTCTCTATTCAACAAGTATCTAACCATGTACTGACCCATTCGATAAGTTTTCTGTGCTTGGCGGTACAGGAATAGGTTTGCTCCCCATAGAATTCCATCATGTACATTATTTTTCCTTATATCTGATTCTCAATACATGAAAAGGGCCTTATTTAGGAAATTAGGGTACATTTTGTTACAATCAATTTTGGATATATTACTTTAGGGTTACCTTCGTGGCCGAGTGGTTATCAGCACTGAGTCTTCGTCTCATTGAAGAATGAACTCATTAAGTTCGCAGACTAATACCATTGGTTCGAGCCCAGCAAACGGAGCAGATGTGGCAGACATTAATGGTTCGCCTTCCCTCCAATGACACAGAGGCTTCCCCCGAGTACTCTGGTTACACCTTAAAAGCTTGGTTAGTGTAGGGATAGGTGGTAGGTTCTAATGAATGCTCAAGGTCCGGTCTGACTTTAATGAGTGCTTCGTTACTCATTTTATCCTTCGAGGTTTATGACTACGTGTTCTTTATAGTCGTACCAGGGCAGAGATAACGCAGTACAATTTCAATTTGCTCGAGCTTCAACATTTTCACTTCGTAATTAATTAAAAATTTCTTGCAAGTTACATAAAGTAACATAACTTTCCTTTCAAAACTAATTTAGTAATATCTCCTACAGTTTCGGACACGGGATCTCTCTGGTCCAGTTATAGTTAGGCCGGCCCTGATAGGATTAGAACTAAGATAAAACTATAAAACAACTTATAATCTACTACTCATCCTACTACTACTACTATTACTACTACTACTACTACTACTACACATGATGCTTCTGATTTTGCTCAAATAACGTGTAGTTTCTCTTCCTACTATTTGTATCATTGCTTCTTTATGTTGTATCTTGGAAAACGGCTAAGCTTGCATTATGGTTTTCAAACCCTCAGTTTCCTGCAATGTAGGATTCACGGAAGAACAATGAAACCTCAGATAACGTAGATCTTCAAAAGAGCGGTGTCCAAAATACTTTTATATGAAACTTTTGTGATACGTTATCGAGGATAATTTAAAACACCTTCAGAAATTCAGACTAATCCTTTAAAACAATATTTTGAAAAATATTAGAACCAGAAACCGCAGCACATCTGGCAGAGAGATATAGTTGCACCCTATATAGTTTCATTCAATAGAAACAGACGAACACTTTCTGAAAATAACCGACACTGGATTATCTACTTGAGTCGGATCATGTATAAACTGCACGAAAAGTGTTTTAGCAGATGCTTGTTTAGTCAGGTTTGTTTTTATTTCTACGAGATGGGCGTTGCTTTTCTTATCCCCTTAATCGCCATATTTTACGGTGCTCGCAGAAGTTGAAGAAAGATAAGCATTTTTGCTTTCTTTGGAGCCGGTGTCAAATTTTGCTGTTACTGACATCTTTAGCGGCAATGTTCTTTCTGAAATGTCAGGAAAATTATGCCAAAGATAAGGTAATGCTTGCATAAACAAATTAAATGATGAATTTTAACATTTAATTTACAGTGGAAGGTGATTTCGGTTGTTACCCCCCCCCCATATTTTTAAAAAGAAATTTTTGTTTTTTATTGTGCAGTATATATATATATATATATATATATATATATATATATATATATATATATATATATATATATATAATTCATTCCTGCAATAAGATTTCAACTCGACAAGATCGCACAATATGGCAGTAAGCCTCTCCCCCTTAACCCTAGTTACATCACTTTGAAGGCTCGTCCCTTTGATTTCGGCTTTGCCACTCCACCCCAACGCACCCTCGGCAAAATTCCTACAGACGCTAGTGTAAATTAAATAGCATCCCTTGCAGTATTTAACTTCAAACTTCGCATTAAATCCGTTAACTATTTCTAAGATAAATCTGAGTAGAATTTTCTCTTTCATTTTCGTACCGAAATCTACACTGTCGATACACGTAGCAAATAAGTTTGCTTTTTATATTTGCGAAATCGTTCAGTCTATTTAAACCTAATTTCAAGCTTATGAAAACATATGTCTCTGTAATTTTTTACTGGCAACATTGAATTACAGCAACATTTTTACGCGTTCTATTGATGATTCTTTGCAATCAGTAGTACTCTTCATACCGTGCTTATTATGGTAATGAATTGCTTAGGAAAAGTACAGCTTATCATGTTGAATGCGATAAGTACCAGTCCATAATGTGCATCCAAATGCTCAGGTGGTAGTTTTGCACTCATAATCCAAGGGTCGCGGATTCGATACCCGCACAGGCCAGTTCAGGTCAGCTTCCTCAGCTTGGCAAAGGTATGCAGCTTCCATTTCCTCGGCCTGATTTCCAATAACATGTTGAAAGCAAAAAAGGAACACACGAAAGCTCCCCAAAGAAACATTGAAATGCGCTGATAGAGCAGGGTCTATTGTGTTTGTTTAATATAGTAGGAAGAATCGTTAGAGTGTATAGTAACCTTGGCTTACTTCATGGTATAACCCATGATTCTAATGTGTTCACCTTCTTCTATGCGCTAAGTTGCTAATTTTAAATGCAAATCAAATTACATCTAAAATTTACATTTGATGATACTCTGGGTGAAATTTGATGATACTCTGGGTGGCATTCGATGGTACTCGATCGCTCTCGTGGTGTTGATGGTACTCTGGGTGGCAGTTTTTGGTACTCTGGGTGGCATTCGATGGTACTCGATCGCTCCCTGGGTGATATATGATGTTACTCTGGAGGTGGCAGTTGATGGTACCATGGTGTTCGAGGGTACTCGATGGTACTCTGGGTGACTTTTGATGTTACTCTGGGTGGCATTAGATGGTACTCGGATTGACATTTGTTGGTACTCTGGGTGGCACTTGATGGTACTCTGGGTGAATAATGATGATACTATATGACTTTTGATGCTACTCTGTGGGGCATTTGATGGTACTCTGCGTGAAATTTGTTGGTACTATGACATTTGTTGGTGCTCTGGATGACAGTTGATGCTACTCTGGGTGATATTTGATGGTACTCTGAATGACATTCGATGGTACTCTGGGTGATATTTGATGGCACTCTGAGTGACATTCGATGGTACTCGATGGTACTCTGGGTGTCATTTGATGGTACTCTTGGTAAATTGTATGGTACTCTGGTGACATTTGATGGTACTCTTGGTAACATTTGATGATACTCTGGGTGATATTGGATGGTATTCCAGGTGACATTTGATGGTACTCTTAGTGACATTGGATACTGCTCTGGATGACATTTTATGGTACTTTGGGTGACATTTTATGGTACTGTGGGTGACATTTGATGGTACTGTGGGTGACCTTTGATGAAACTCTGGGTGACATTCGATGGTTCGCTGGGTGACATTTGATGGTACTCTGGGTGAAAGAGGGATGATCTTGCTCTATTTGCTCAAGCTAATGGCTAGATTACTTGGTGCTAAAGGATTCAAAAACTGGCAGAACCTTAACACTTTTAATAATTAAATTAAATTTAGAAAGGACAGGATATTTTTGGAGTGGGGGTGGGGCCGGGTAGGGGTTCACTTAATCCATGCAGTCAGTTCAGTTTCTTTTCACTTGAGAAAAAGCCACGAGTAATTCTGAATACTTCACACTTTTGGAATTGTTTTAAATCTTTTATGATTTAATAGGATTTAAATCAATATGCTGTATTTTTCTTAAATTTTACTTTGCATAAATGGGAAATAAACTAGTTGTTGAATTTTTACAAAATTGATGGTTTCGCTCTTTTATGTTACTTAGTTTAAGACATTTGAATCGCAACATCTGACATCGGATGGACCGTAAAAGTACAAAGTTAGAAGGTTCGAATTCCAATCACATATAACTTTGGGAAAAACGAACTGAATAAGAATGATAAGAATCATAGTTATAGTATCTATTGAGAGAAAAACAAAACATCGATAGCATAAAAACTGTTCCTTCTTATCATCCTTCTAACATCAATTTATTCGTGTACTTGGTTCGAGGTGATTAGCCATCGCTTGCCGTTACAGTCTACATCATCTTTATAATTCATTAACAGTTGAAAATAATCAGCACCTACACATAAATACACGAAACAACACCAACAATATTGCCCACTTTTTGCCGTCTATCACTGAAATAACAGAAGAACACAACTTCTTCACGCTTTGTCTGTCTTTCACATCATCGTTAATCTTTGTTAGCTAGGCAAGTTTTTAGGAGGAGGGAAGGGGATTTTTATGTGATGGAATTATGCATAGCAACCTTGTAGATTGAGACAAGCCGTGTTGATGAGAGCGAAGATTGGAACGTTGGCGTGTTTCCGTTGTCATAAATAAGACTCCAAGAATGCTAATTGACTGGGGGAGGTTAATGATATAAACAGTTCTAGAGAAACTTTCAGATTAGTCTGATCTATATATCTATCTGTCTGTCTGTCCATCTGTCTGTCTACCCACATACTTATGTATCTATCTGTATATGTCTCTCTGTATACTTGTCACTTTTGATTGATTGTAACGTGGACAGATTGAGAAACAGACAGATAAATGGATGGATGGATAATTAATGGGCAGTCTAACAGATGGACAGACATTATTTGATGAATTGGTGGATAGATGGCTAGATTACTGGATGCGAGGATATAAAGATTGATTAATTAAATTATGTTAGAATGATCACAAGAATGAAGGGGTCAGTTGGCAGATTACCAGTAAATGATAAATGTATCGGAACTTTTGTAACTACATCAAGTTCCATTCCTCAGCTATTTTGAAAAATAGTAACTTACTTACATTTGGTGGGGTCTGATTATGCTCAAGGATACACGATAAAAATCATTTCTCATGTAGTTCCCAGTCATTCACACTGACTTCAAACAACGTCAAGCTTCCTTGTCTTCTAAACGCTGTTAATCAGAAAATATGGTGTGTATTTTATGGCTTTCACGCCGTTTGCAAACGCCTCACAGAAAGTAAACGAGTCTTTCTCAGCTGATGGAGCATTTGATGCTTTACCTGAACCGTTGTATACAAACATTATTGAGAGGATATGCGCCTTTGTATTGTATTATTCTGAAGTTGCCAAACTTTCACAAACAAACGTAAATTAACCGATGAAAAGATAAATAAAATAGATACCGTATACAGGGGTTTTCGCGTTTGTCCCAATATGCGCGTTGTAACTTTCGGCAGATCTTGGATGGTTACGATACATTTCGACTTGATGTATTTTCCTGACTTCGCTCTATGATGGACAACTGTTCATTACGAACATATTTGCATAATGTCGCTTCAGTAATAAAAATCAGCATTAGTTTTTGAATTAACAAACTCCTGCTTATGTCGAGCGCAAATAATTGGTTCCTCGTGTGTCTGCTAAAATCTTTATTGTACTGACCTAACTGTACCATATGATGCAAGCAATTGTTTGTCTTATTTATGAAAATGAAATTTTAAATTCACAAGAATATCGGTGACAGAAATGACAGTTTATCGGTACAGAGCAATAGGCCAGTCTGCAACTTGTCTGGTGAGACGTTTTAGTAACGCCCCATTGCAAAACGTCGGAGATCATTTGAGGTAAATATACATTATGTGCATTAGAATGCATCAAATAGTATTAAGGCGAAAGCATTATTCTGTCTCATTTCCCAGTAAGCATAAACTTGTAGACGATATAAACCATTACTGCCAAACCGGCAGCTTCCTTCGACAAATGAACATCATGTGAAATTCAAGAATTCTAAGCTTATCGTTGAAAATGAAGATATTTAACTCCAATACTATCTCACTATTGATGTATGGATTGGAAAGCTTGAGGTGCACACGATCAATAGGAATAAAACTGAACTCGTTCGGGAACAAATCCCTCAGAAAGATAATAGGAATGCATTGGAAAGAACATCAAAATAACAAAGAAATAAGAGAGGAGTGTGTGCCAACAGGAATTTATTTTGACAGTCATCAGAAAGGAGAGATGGGAATACTTGGGTCATGAACTGAGAATGGCACGAGAGAGACTAAGAAAACAGCACTTAAATGGAACCCACCTGATGGGACTAAAAGAGGAAGACCAAAAGAATCCCTAAAAAGAACTATATTGAGAGAGAGAGAGAGAGAGACAGAGAGACAGAGAACCTGTTGGTATTGAAAGAATAAACGAGATGACTGTCGCAGCCCTGGACATAAGGGCATAGCGTGTGATAGTTTTCGCCGTATGCGACGCATGAGGTACACAATATATAATGATGATGATAAACCTGTATACAGAAAATATCATAACATTTCTGATTTATCTCTGAGTGTACTCGTCAAACTCGCTTCAAAACGGAGACCTTTTACCGTGCATGACCCGTGATCAATGAATGAAGTTCTTTTATGCGTAAATAGCAACCTTGCTTGCAATGAAAGTTAAAGTATCGTTTCGTGTATTCTCGATAAAATAAGAACTTCATCTCCAAGAGTTTTTATCAGTTCATACGCGTCAGCTTGAAACATTCAAAAATCGATGTCATGGATATGACAGGTTCAAGACGAATTCTCGAAGACATCTGCGAAAAGTTGTCACTTTTATTCTTTAGTTTTGGTTTGATTTGATTTGAAAGGTTGAGTACCAAGTTAATTGAAGTAAATTGATCGCCCAATGACATACTTCAGTAACCAGCCTACTGAAGTCTGTTATGCAGTAAATCAAACATAATTTGAGCATGTTGGGATCAAGAAATGATTTTACGTAGATTTTCAACGAAAAGAATGGAGGGGTAGAAATTATTTGTATTTGTCTGACAAATATTACACTTTTGAAGCAATAAGTTTTCGTACAATTTTAGGTCCACGGCGAAGTAGCATACAAGGTACCATTAGATTCTAATTAATATATTCCTGCCATGACTGGATCTCTTAAAATGGATCAGTTTATAATTGGACAGCCAA
Organism: Sinohyriopsis cumingii; assembly: GCA_028554795.2. Classification (NCBI taxonomy): domain Eukaryota; kingdom Metazoa; phylum Mollusca; class Bivalvia; order Unionida; family Unionidae; genus Sinohyriopsis; species Sinohyriopsis cumingii. The sequence goes on from CM068832.1 coordinate 103,019,377, forward strand.
GCATTAATTATTTATTTTTGTAGCGCCCCTCCTATTATAGTGTGCTACCAAGTGCGGCACCGGTGCAAAACTTTAGTTATGTGCTATCCTTAGTAGGTATATAAAATTTCTCTGCACAACTTCCGATATCAGTCAAGCATCAATCGTTGCCATGGCAATTATCAAACTTACAGCAATAATGTCTGGAAAGCTATTTAGCTTAAATCTGGAAGCGGCGGTTGTTATCTTGTTTTGATGCACTGTTTTAGCTTTTATCATTTCGTATATGACGGCTGGAGATCCCGAAAGATCTACATTCTCGTTATACTTATCCTGGATGCTTCCTTCTATCAGTAACCATCATCTTTACCCTAGACTGGTGCAAGGTACTATTCTGAGAGCTACTGGTGCTTTATCAACGTTTTACTTTGTGAGTTCAAACAAAGCACATGTTTGATTCGGGTGGTATGTAATACTTCATTCAGACTTGGTGAGTAACTAGATGAGTTAAAAAATGTCGATAATGTAAAAAAGTATAACAGGAATTGAATTCTTACTTTTATATATATAACATTTTATCAACAAATATGTAAAGAATATGTATGTATGTATGTATGTATGTATGTATGTATGTATGCATGCATGTATGTACTTACATACGTATGTGTGTATGTATGTATGTATGTATGCAAGCACTTCTCTCCTTTTCAAGTTTTACTCTGGTATACAAAACCCAAACAGTTACAATGGCATCAAGTTAAACAGAGTGTTTACTTACGTATTTCCATTTTCGTATTATGGATATTAACAAGGCTATACATTAGATATGTACCAATGTTATGAGAAATTTATATTTTATAGTTTCTTTCTTAGACGAAAAAGAAATAGGAAAAAAGATATGAGCAAATATGTATTTGTCATGGTTTGATCGTTTTGGGTGTAACAGAATCTGTCAATTTACACATGGAATTTAAATGAGATAGAGGTGCTTTGCTATTATTATTATTATTATTATTATTATTAATATCATTATTATTATTGTCGTTATTATTATTATTATTATTATTATCATCATCGCTATTATTATTATTGTCGCTATTCTTCTTCTTACATACAACTTTACAGTAAATTCATATCCGGAATTTTCATCAATGCAGATGCTAAAAGCATTATGGCTCTCAGCCTTTCATACATATATGAAAAGCTGTTGATGGAAATTGAAAATTCATCTGATTCATATTATCTTGTTATCGGCAGTAATTACTATTTAAATTCATGCGTGCAGTCATTCTAATATTCAATAAATCATTCACAATTCTAAAATATCATGAAAATTAGACATATCTCCAAAATTATTTCGGCCATTTTAATATTGTCTGCTGTTGAGTTTATCTAGAAAAATGGTTTTTAAGACTATCTTCGACTGACAATTATTTGTCAGTTGAGGACTTTTTACTTGTGGTACTTTAGGGGACTGCTCAGATTGACAGATACACATGACGGAACAACACCATCTGTGTGATTTAATTAGTTAAATAGCCATAAGAATTGTGTGTGCGCCAGATGATTGCAAGTTGTCGCGCCAGGTCGAGTGGTCCAGTTCTTAAATATCCCTCTAACCGTCTTTTTGTATTGCATTGTATTGTATTACACCGTACCATAACGTACTGTACTGTACTGAACCTTATCATACTGTACTCTACTTTACTGCACTGCACTGTACTGTAGTGTACTGTAGTGTACTGTACTGTGACTAATATGACGTACTGTACGGTAAACGGTTTTGCAAATTTTGTTATTTCTCTGAGGTAATGTTTAGTTCGGCATGTGTTCTCGTATCAATGGGATGCATATTAAACAGGTTTCTCAATTGCTTTGAAATTTTCATTTACAGAGAATGGAACTGACCAGAGGAGGAAGTGTCGTTCTGCTAATACTCTGCGCATGCGGAGCGATCAATCTTTTGTTCTACGTTATCGTGAGTGACCCCCAAATTAGAGGCAGGCGATTCATTCAATGGATCGGAAAAGACTTTGTCGAGAATACTTTCATCATAGCTGAAGACAAATTCAAATATTCTGCATCACGCGTTACATTTTCAAATAACACAAAGAGGGCCACATATGTTTCAATGTTTCAACACGATTATTTTCTGAACTCGCTGCGAAGACTTAAAGATGTAAAAAGTACAGAATGGGAGGAAAGGACGAAACAAGGTAGTGTCCAGTTCAATTACATACTCAACGAACCATTCATGTGTAAAACAAATTCTTCACTGCATCTGATGATAGTCGTATGTAGCGGAGTTGAAAATTTGGAGGCGAGATTTGCAATAAGGAACACATGGGGATCTTTTATTCTGGATAATAATAAAACTTCAAGACTTGTGTTTCTGCTTGGTAAGGGGGACAACTCATTCATGCAACCGCAAATACAGAAAGAGAGTCAATTATATGGTGATATTATTCAAGGAGATTTTCAAGACTCTTACCGAAATCTCTCCCTGAAATCTGTATTTATGTTACACTGGATTAAAAACTTCTGTTCTAATTCCATCTTCGTGTTAAAGACGGATGACGATGTCTTTGTAAATATACCAAACTTACTTGAACTATTATCGTCAAGGTCAAAAGGAGACAGATACATACTGGGCTATGTTTTTGACAATGCTCAGCCAGATCAGAATCCCAATTCTAAGTGGTATACACCAAACGAAGACTTTCCTGAAAAAGTTTATCCTCGGTATTGTTCCGGAGCGGCATACGTTTTTACATCCAACGTTACCAATGACCTTCTTGGTGCTTCTATAGAAACTAAGCTTTTCTGGCTAGAGGACATATACGTTACTGGACTTTGTGCAAGAAAAGCACACGTAAGACATGTTCATAATAAAGAATTCTGGTTTGGCAGGCGAGAGTCAACAGGATGTGAATACAGGAAAGGTATAAGTGGACATAAAGTAACAGTAAAATATATGTACAAAATATTTGCTGAATTGACAAATAGCAATCTAACATGCGCAGATGGCCACGATTAAATTGAAGTTCAATTTTGTCTTAGTCGTATTTTTAATACCCATAGAACAGATTTGCATGCATCTGTACGACAAAAACTCAGCTATCGCCATATGTCAGTAAAACTGTAAAATGCAAATATCGATGAACCGCTAATCAATAATATCTTTAGCAAGGTGTGGAAAAGTATATAATTGAAAAACACAGTGTATGCTTGTCGAAGTGTGAAGGCTTTTGTTCCGACACCCAGTAAGCTCACCATGCATAATATACCATTCTGAAATGGTCGTAAATCTTTATCCCATTTCAAACGCACTTTCAATATATACGCCAAGAACCATTATTTAATTGAAAATTATATGCAAAAATACACCCACCCACCCCCAAGCAAAATGAAAGCTATCCATGCGAGAGGCTAAGGATGTTGATATTTCTGTAACAGTTAGTTTATGAATAAATGACGTCATATCTCATGATTATTCAAAAGGCGACAACAGCCGAAAAGGCCGCATGGTCTTTATGCCCTCATGTGGAAAGAGCATCGACTACGGTATGGTAAACAGCATATCATTATTCAAGATACACTGAACGAATAACCTTGCAGATGATATACTTCTCATTCATGACCTTCAAATGACTAAATCCGAATATTCAATCATTTCACCGCTACATATATGGAGTTCTCGATGTGTACAGTTCCGCATACATGTATATCAGTGTAGACAGAGTTGAGTTCAGCATGGGATTTTAAAAAAAATAGTTCGAAACTAATTCAAGGGAGGTAAAGAGAAGTAAATATTGACAAATGAAAAAGGAGAAAAGGATCAAAAGGCCTTGTAGCTTTTTAATATATAAATTACAAAATAAATAATTTCTAATTATTTTTCCATTACAGATCGTTGAAAATTATTTTTAAAATCGTGCTGTTCCACGGGCTGTAATTTTTTTCCATCTAGTAAACAAGACTTACTTAGATTGCTCACTACGACATATATATATATCGTCCGTTTATAGTACTTATCCCCCGACCCACCCAACTCTCGACCGTGACTAAGGGGTCGTAACCCAGAATCTGTTACATGCAGCATGCGTCCTCCTCCTCCTACTGATGTATATATAAACTTCGGTCAAAATATATTAAATATGCCACATTAATTGCAATTTATGTATATCTGAGCCTTGACTTCCACCCCGGAAATCGGGCGCAGGTACCCATGTACCATGCCCCCTCTCAGAGATGACGACCCGATGGATACCAAATGTGCTTGGTGAATTCCACGAAGCGGTTTGGGAGGGGAAGCGGGTAAGGACAGATGCACAAAAAGAGGGACAGGTGGAGAGAGAAGGGTATCATAATATCCCCTCGCCTAACCGTGGAGATAATTCATTTTCGTCAGCATTTTTCACGCGTATGTGACTAGGTAAAAAAAAGAAACAACATAAAATATAATGCACTCTGACAAAAGATAATCTACACTAGCTTAATCGTTGGCAGGTGACTGGCAGGTGAAAGTGATCATAGGTGTCGTCAGCAATCGACATGAATTAAGTACGTGGTCATATGTAACGTCAGCAACTGATATGAATGAAGAACATAGGCATTAATGTCATTTTACACGCAAATAAATGATTAGAAAAATGCTAGGAAAAACATCATTGTTAATTAACGTACCACATCCATCATCAATAATATTTAATCAATGAGACGACGACAGCAACAACAACGACAATAATCATACTAATGGTAATACGCCGGCGGGAAAATGGGATAAGAGGAGGATGCTGAAGTGCCAGACATTTTTGTTAACGCAAAGCACAGAGCACAAATTACCATAACTATTTGATTTTAATTTTACTGAGAGACTCTTTTAATATTTTTTAAAAATTATATTTCACATAGTTAAAAGGAAGTTAAAGAGGATAAATTCATATAGATGTCGGTGAAATAAAAACTACTGAGGTCAAACGAAATGGTAATTGCAAGTATTTATTTCACTCCGTTTGATATCGTGTGTCTGGATTTTCTTGAGCCTCATTTTGGCCTTACGGATAATGATTAGGAGGAAGAAGATGACGATGATTATGATGATAACGATACTGGTGATAGTCGTTTTGATGATCATGATAAAGACGATGACGATGAAATATATAAATAATATTATTTCTCAAATAATATAATTTCTTCTGCCAAAAAGTTTAGAAATATTTTTTAAATTATATTTTCATCATTCACTTTGAAAAGTAATTGGAAATTTATACTGAACGCTAGTTGTAGCCTCATCGGCCCAAGACACACAGCACTCCTTGTTACCGGTCGCGGAGATACAAAACTATGAAAAAGCAGAAATTATGCGTGAAAAAGTGTACAAGAAATTGCAATGCAATGCAGTTTCCGTGTTTTCTGGGCACACCAAAAAATATTTATGAGAAAACTTGATTACATTTTACTTCTTTAACACTATTAATGATTCTGAAAACTACACATGATCGTATGTTTTAGTGGGAAACCATAATATTCAAGTCAATTTTTTTCTTTAAACTCAAAAACCCATGTATATGCTCTATGAAGTGTTTATTGTGTTGTATCTAGACAACCGGCAATAAAGCGTAGCCTCTGTGTAACTTCCAATCCCAGTAATTAAGAGGCATCTTTGCTCTGGTGATAGCGTAATTGGGTAACTGTACTTTCAGTTTCAAAATCGATTCTTGTGTATGGTATGTGTATCTTTGCTCTGACGAAAGCTTATTTGGGTAACTATCCTTTCGGTTTCAGTAATATATTCGTGTATATAGTAGGTGTGTCTTTGCTCTGGCGATAGCCTTACTGGGTAGCTGTCTTTTCGGATTCAGTAATAGATTCGTGTATAGTACATGTATCTTTGGTCTGGCGGTAGTTTAATTGGGTAACTGTCCTTTCGGTTTCAGTAATGGATTCGTGCTTTGGCGATAGCTTAATTGGTTAGCCGTCTTTTTGGTTTCAATAACAGATTCATGTAAATCGTACGTGTGTCTGCTCTGGCGATAGTTTAACTGGGTAACTGTCCTTTTGGTTTCAGTAATAGATTCGTGCTCTGGCGATAGCTTAATTGGGTAACTGTCATTTTGGTTTCAGTAACATATTCGTAAACATGTACACATATTTCAGCTCAGATCATATTTTAATAGTTTAATTGTCTTTTCGGTTTTAATAATAGATTCATGTACAAGGTACATCTTCATTCATACAAGTATGACGATTTTAGTGTTGTAACCAGAAGCAGCAGAGAGGGTGAACAGACAACTATGGGGAATGGTCACCCTTTTTTTACCCAAAAAAAACAGTGACCCTTCATAGAGGTAACTACCATACCGGGTCATTGATTGACCCAGACAAACAAGGGATGCGGTCCACACCCTCTCTGCTGCTATATTATTCTGAATCTTCCTGGAAATCTTGAATATCTTTATCAGGATCTTTAAATTTCAAATAATATTCAAGTTCTGGTGGTTTTTCTATTTTTGGATTTTTATGTTCTTTCTGTGTTTATAATATATCATTAAACTTCTGTATCGATCTCCACCGCCATTTTTGCAAATCTGATATAATCCTCTAACGCCGTTGTTATAACCAACACAACTTCGTGGACCAGCATGAGGAATTTTTGATAAAATATAGTTGTGTTTTTTACAATATTCTCCACGGCATCTTTTATCACATTTGTTAGTGGTTCCTTGACGCAGCCACGTACAGTTATTCATGATATTAATGATATCTGTTTAATTAAATTTACGCCCTCTCTGCTGCTATTAATTAAAAAATTGTTATATTAAAAATAATGGTACATCCAGAATCTCATACTGCAAGAATAGCACGAGAGAGACTAGAAGCAATTAAAAATTTCTTCCCGTGCGAGACTCATTTAGAAAAAATCTACAAGCGCAGCAAGAAGCACAAGTTGAGTACGAGGAAGACACTAAAAAATTGTTTAAACCCGTCACTGCAGCTACTGAAAAAGTTACAACTATCATCAAAGAAGATCTTCTTCCGGTATCAAAACAAACAGCAGAACAAACCGAAAAAATAGCAAGAAGAACTAAACAGACAAAGAAGATTTTACGAGATCTTCCAACTGAATATAGCTGCGGCCCAACCTCCACCTGTTGGTGAGGAAATACTTGAAAGCATTGGAAAACTTCGTGCTGAAGTCACCGGCGTGGAAAAAGAACTTGAATTTGAACCCGAACCAGTAAGAGAAAATATAAAATTAATTGCAAGATTTAAGGAAGGGTTTGCCGAAGATATTAGAAATACAGCAGCAGAGAGGGTGAACAGACCATAGAATTCCGACAAAACAAATAAAACAAACAAATAAATCATCTCGTAGAAAGGTCAAGATTTTACAAATGAACTTTTCCTTGAGATGTTTTATTTTTGCAATGACCGATTGTGCTAATAAAACCTCAGTTCGAAATAGTATCTGAAAAAATAAAGTACTCTACGTGTTTATTTATTTCTTGTTTATTTTTTTGACGACCAACGTTGGTAGGTACCCTCTCTGCTGCTCCCCCTGTTACCCAAATATTTTATCAATACCCACACGATATCTTGTTCTTGGATCATGTAAATTTATTGTTATAAATCCATGCGGGGTAGCTTGCGCTCGTGAGAAGAAATTTTTGAATTTAATTATATCCATGTCACCACCACACCAGGTTTGATGAATATTTCGCAACGTGTGTGTGTCTACGCCATTAAACACAACTAAAATGTTGCAGTTGTCTCTGATCACCTTCGGAATTTGTGTATATCGTTGAGTAACATAGATCACGTCTGTATTTTTATGTCTCCCTCGGGAAAATATTCTGGCTGGATTTGATTGTTTATCTAGCATCACATCGTCGTATACAACTAAATTATTAATAAATCCGTCTATGGAATCTACGGATGGTGCTTCATCAATATCGGTTATAAACTCTATAACATCATTATCCTCATCCAGTAATCGTGCGTTTTCATTGAAATCTTTAAGTACATCATAACATCGTTGATCATCAACGGATGGTGCTACTAAATACAACTTATCCCATTTCAACCATCTCATTATCAGATTAAGTAATAATTGCGTCTTACCCGATCCAGATGGTCCTATGATAATCATTCTGATGGAGTTCGGTAGCGCAGGATGATGCTTAACTGGCTCTCGTTGCCGAGTTGCTGAGAAATAAATTATATCCATATATATTATAACATGAATTTATATTGTTTACGCTGTAAAGTTAAAACTCCAACCACTGATTTAGCTACGGTTATAACAAAAAACAAAAACATAGCGTACGGTGGAAAATGTGCTATGTGCTGTAGAAAGAAATTTTCATTTTTACCTAATAAGCGCGGTGGTGATATTGCTAATTTGATGTCAAAGTTTCCAGGTGCTCCATGGGCTAAATACAGCGGAGAAAAACATCTACCAGGATATAATTATTGCGGTCCTGGTACTCGACTCGATATCAGGCTCGATAATCAAGATCAACCAAAACCAGGCGAGGAACCAATAAACGCTATTGATCGAGCTTGTCATGCTCATGATGTAGCTTATAAAAGTAAAAATCTACAAGATAGGCATATTGCAGATGTAAAATTAATTCATTCATTAAATTCTATAAAAAATAAAAATATTAGAGAATCATTAGCTAATTGGTTAGTAAGATCCTCGATGAAAGGTAAATTAGCGATTGGGGCTGGTAATTAATAATGGAATCAATTTATTATTCACCGAGAGGATACTGGAGAGGCAAAGCAGCAATTGGTAAACTTGCTGATGCAGCATCGGTTAAACATTCTACTGCTAAAGCGTGGTTATCTGAACAAGCAATATGGCAAATTTATCTACCACGTCCTAAACAAATTCAGTACGCGTATTTCGATGTCAGTGTTCCTAATGAAGTTCATCAAGCTGATATTCTGTTTTTACCGCACGATACTGTGCGTGGAAAAACGTACAAGTACGCGCTAACCGTAGTTGATGTTGCAAGTAGATATAAAGAAGCAGAGCCGCTATCGGCGAAAACATCATCTGAAGTAGCCGATGCGTTTGAACGAATTTATCAACGAGGACTTGGACCACAAGGTGGTCTGCGATGGCCACAGCTACTACAGGTTGATCCTGGCAAGGAATTTCTTGGTCCAGTATCATCGCTGATGAAACAACATAATACCAAAATACGACGAGGTCATACTGCAATTCACCGTGATCAAGCAATTGTTGAGCGATTTAATCGAACACTTGCTGAGCGGTTATTTGGATATCAATACGCGAGGGAATTTATTCAGGATAAAAGATCTCGCGAATGGGTTGCAAGATTACCAATCGTGATAGCTGCATTAAATAATGAGATTACACGAACAACCAACATAAAACCCATTAACGCGGTCACAAAAAAAATATACCAACACAACGGAAAGATGCTGGAAAACAAAAAATATTAGGTGATGTCACAGTCAGATATTTATATGAGCCTGGTGAACTTGAAGGTGGTAAAGCGAGAGCAACTGATCCTATTTGGAGTGTTACCACACACAAAATATCTACCGTGACAAGATCCACTGGAAGAAATGTGGGCGTTTCCAGACCTGCAATCTACAGATTAGATTCGGCCGCTCCTCAACGTGGATTTACACGTGAACAACTACAAATAATTCCCGCGGATACACAACTACCACCGCGATCACTTCGGTGATTTCGATCACTTAACTAGCGCCAGGGTGCCTGCACCCCGACGTCGATTACACTCAAGACAGGTTAACATGGTATTTTCTCGTGTATGACCGCGACTATTATCTTTTCTATCTACGGTAAATTGTCTTGAATCATTACTCGAATACCGCCATAACATTATACAATTACAACTGGTGCAATGATTGTTCTGCTGCTGTTTTAACTCAATAATAAATTCAGCATCAAGATCAAAGTCACGTTTATTTTTTTTGTCAGATTGTTTGTATCCGATTAATTTTTTTCTTATTATATCATCATCGATGATGTTAAATTTATCAACGATTTCAGGAATTATGATTCTACGTAATTGAGATATATTTCTGACCCTCGATACCGCTAAATAAACTAAATTTGACCACTCGATGCGATCGTCTACAATCCAGACTCGTGTGTCAGAAATAGTTAATCCCTGAGACGAGTGGATCGTCATAGCGTATCCCAACACCCATGGAGATTTGTCAGCGTGTATTGCATCTTCGACCACACTGATATCAACGGCGACAATATCATTTAATACGAGATTCTGTTTCCTTGACTCTGTCAAGGGTCCTGGAATATCAACATTAATATTCTGTTTTCGTGTATCTGATGGTCTATAACACAACGGAACGGGTAGTTCTGAATATTGTTCTTTATGTAGTTGAAATAACTGTTGTTGTAAAGCGTCTCTGATTATTTTTCTACTTGCTACGATCAAATCGTTGGGTCTCCATGAGTTCAAAAAATCACTCATTGAGGTCTCTGAGATCACTCCACGTATTATTTCACACTGAATTTTGTTTGATTGTAATCTGATTAATTTTTTAAACTCCTTCAAATTTGCATCAAGAGCTCTATGATCATCATCTATTTCTTCATAATAATCAACGAAATTTTTTAACCAATCATGTGGAGATGGTCCAACAAAGGGCGGCGGTTGACCATGATCACCACACATTATTATGGCGGTATTTTTCGTCAACAACCAATCAAGAAACATTTTTAATGTATCCAATGACACCGTGCATATCTCATCCCAAATAATTATTTTAGGTATATATTTTTCTCCCATCCGTTCAGGAGTCCATGTATCCCCGCGCCACCGAAAGAAACTATGATACGTACACGATTGTACTTGCCGCTGTTTCATCTCACGTGCAAGTCTATGTGTGGGTGTCAGCACGATTATATCTGAATTTCTAAAAACATTAATCGTTCGAGTTGTTTTGCCGCATCCACCAGGTCCATTGAGATATACTGTCTTGTATCTGGTTATTGGATCACTCAACGATGGTGCCTTCGACATTTCTGATATTTTATTACCCTCACGATAAACATCTCTCATTGGAACATATGCTGATTCTGTGTAATTGTGTAATAGTTCCTTTTTTATTCTCCACGAACCCCATCGTTCATCATTACTTGTAAATTTCATAACAGGTTCTAAATATTTACTTGAAATATAAAACGAATCTGTTGCGACTCTGACTGCGGTCTCAGGAAATCTATTAATCATCGATAATAAATTTATAGAAACATAAGCCAACATGGAAGATCTTAGATGAGTATATTGCGGGGATACGTCATTTATGTAACTAACGATCGTACCTAATTTTGTTCCGTCGGATAAATAAACACTCTCTCGATTTACAAATATATTTTTCGCCGTTGTATCAGCGATTATAAAATCGTACTCGGCATCATCTAAAATTAATCGTGCGTGATGTCTTTTATAATCATATGCACCACCTTGAGTAAATTTACCTATAATTTTTCTACCGAGATCTTTTGCGGTTTTGAGTTTATTAGGAATATCATCCTTAAACTCGCTGATAACTTCAGAATCTGACATGGGCAACCAAACTTTGGTCTGTGCATGATATGATATAATTGCCTCACTGACCACCAACGATGTCAGTATCGCACAATCTAGCATATATCGCAACAAAACTATAGGTGCCCAACGTTTTTCACAAAAATGTCTGCCAAACCAAACATAACAAATCTTGTGAAGATTTTCGTTAAACTCGAACGACTCAATACAGGCGAATCCAGTCAGATCAAAATCAGGTAATGGTCCATTAATTGCCACTCGCGTCATCTCGTTTGTAGGGTGACCAAATCTTTCAAAGTACGTAGAACAATCTCCGTATCCCAGAAAACTTCCTGGATAACATGCAACCATATCAACCGAAATAACATCATTGTAATTGTATTTGGTATTCCATAATCCGCCATGTCCATATTCGACGCAACTTGCGCGTACGTCCTCGAGTAAATCAAATCGTGTTGGTTTCCATGAATTTCGTTCTCTGGCGAAATGAGCCGCAACAGATGGAACGGTAAAACAATTAGTTAGTAATTTGTCAGTATTTTCCGCGTGCTTGCACTGTAAAAACGTCGCAAGATTTTTCATCTCGTCATGGAGGGATTCTGTGCGATATATTTCACCGTTCGGTTTGACAAACTGATCAAATTCACCCTCCTCATTACTTTTAAATAACCATACCGATACAGGATCGGTTTTACTTATTTCGTTGATAAAATCAAACATACTATCTGTGGGGTAAAATCTAACAGTTCGATCACGTGGAAATATTGTTACTGCGTTAGTCCATGCGTGCGCGTTATGATCGATAATATTTATTGGAGCTCCTTTCGATTTATGTTTCGACTGGTACAGTACTTCTCCTGTTATTGTCGCTACGGTTATTGGAAATTTTAATATTTTTCCTAACTCAGCAACATCTTTTATTGTAGCACCGGCATCCTTAACTGAATCAGCCCACGAGTTTATTTTTTCACGCCTTAAATCGGTTAATCCATTTCCACGCATCGCGTTTGTAAAGTGTTCTATTACTCGTTCAGCCACACAATTTAACCTTGAAAATTTCATCGGCGCTAGTTTATCAACGTTAGGTTTTTTATTTATCTCATAAATTCCATAAATAACTGCTGTTACAGGATATGCTCGCTCATAATACGGTTTATCAATACCTGTCAATAGACCCGGTCTGGAATTTTTACTTAATATGATAGTTTTATTATTGCCAAGGACAGGATCATATTTGTCACGGATAATCCAACTACCTGTTTCTGTTAATACAATAAATTTTACTCTGAAGAAATATTTTTGATTGCCCTCGTATTCAGCGATGTAGTTAATGATAGTTGCCGCTCGCTTGTCGTTCATTGTGGCGTCCGTGACAGTGTTGCGTATAATCTTGAACGTTGACCATGTATGAGATGCACCATCCGTGTAAAATTCTTTCTTGGCGTCGTGAATTTTCGAGATCAAACTTTTATTTTTCGGATCAACCAGATCTCGTACTGGCAAGTCAGAAGATAATCTGTCAAGGTTGAATTTATACTTAACAGGCCTAGTTTGGGATAATCTCTCAAACTCGTTCATATAATTAAAACAAATATTTAAATAAAGAAAATTATATATATATACACAATGTCCCAATGCAGATGGTTGATGATCGGCTCAGTAAATCGATGCAACAAATCCTGTAGAAAGGAATTTTGTTGGATGCACTCACAAAACATACGACGAGGAAGTCTAGGACCAATACCATGTCTACGGTGTGGTATTGGAGTGCGAGGAAAGACAGAATTATGTGGGAAGTGCGGCGGAAAACGGTTCAGAGAACTTAAAAGATATTATGACAAAAAAAATAATAGCGGTGAAAACGCTATAAAATCCGTGAGGGATTATATATCAAGATTTCAGACAAACAATGATTTAAACATATAATATTATTATAATGGAACAAAATATATTTGTCCCACATCCTGTCATAACAAACTATGAATCAAATATTAATGGTATCATCAGACACTGCAAGTTAAAAAAAACCAGTTGGTTATGTTAATAATTTTGGTTATCTCACATTTACTGTTGGGAAGAAACATTATCGCTGTCATAGATTTACATACGAGTGTCACAAGGGTTTGATCAAAGACGGTCTTGTTATTGATCATATTGATGGAAATCCTCAAAACAATAATTTATCCAACCTTCGTGTTGTCACACAAAGCATGAACTCTGCATGTGGAAATACAGGAAGATGTAAGACAGTTTCTAGAAGGGTAGTAATTTCCACAAACATGGAAACTGGTGAAGAAATTATGTTTCGTTCGATGTGTGCTGCTGCGAAATATTTTGATATTCACCCGCATTCAGTACAAAAAGTCGCAGAAAATATATATAAAACCACCTTATCGAAAAAATATAAACAGAAAATTATCTTTAAGTATCAATAACTATCATCACCACATTATTAACTATCATCACCACATTATTAACTATCATCACCACATTGAATTAATTTTTTTAATTTATGTCACAGTAGGTCCTCCATACACTACTGAATTTTTGATTATATAAGGGGAGATTACTTTGTAATATATAGTTTTCTTCGTAGATGGTTGGTTTTTTATGATCGTAATTAGTCAGTTTAACTAATTACATCGTAACTAATTACATCGTAATTAATTACTCGTAGAAGTATTATTTATGTTTTTTAAATATTTCCCCATCATACAACACATGATAATGTTATTGATCCGTAGGAAGCTGTGCGTGAAACAGAAACCGTTTGTCATTGTAATCGACCTGCAGTTGTGTGTTCACTGAACTTACATTCTGGAAAGTTCTTTGACTGGTGCATTAATGCCACTGTTATTATTGATTCTCAGTCTACTTAGGAAAACCGCTACAAATACAGAAACTGTTGTTTATTGATTCTCAGTCTACTTAGGAAAACCGCCACAAATACAGAAACTATTATTCAGAAACTGTTATAAATACAGAAACTGTTATTATTCAGAAACTGTTATTATTCAGAAACTGTTATAAATACAGAAACTGTTATAAATACAGAAACTGTTATAAATACAGAAACCGCTACAAATACAGAAACTGTTATTATTCAGAAAACCGCTACAAATACAGAAACTGTTATTATTCAGAAACTGTTATTATTCAGAAAACCGCTACAAATACAGAAACTGTTAAATACAGAAACTGTTATTATTCAGAAACCGCTGTTTAGTGTAAATATTGGTTCCTTAGCTATATATTAACTTCCGAAACATATGTTCGTAACAATGTTTGATAGCTCGATCAGTATGGTATTGGACTGTGACGCTCGCGGTCCAGGATCGAATCCCCATGGCTGACAATTTGTCGGTGGTGCGCATAATTGCGATTTTTATAATAGTGGGGGGAACCGCAAGAACCTCCCCGCTCAGCAAATTCCCAACCACAATATTGACTTGTGGTTGATACATATTTTCGTATCACCCACTGGATTAATTATTGTGGGTGTGATTTTGCTGAGCGTACATGTTTGTACTGTCCTTAGTTAGTGCCGTTTCATTCATAATCTGAGCTCGCTAATACACTCGATAGGGGCTCTTCATTCATTGTATATATGTTATATGTATATCCTCTAAACTTGGTAGATTGCGGTGGCAAACTACGAGTTTAATGAGGACTGTGCTGTCCTTGTGCTGTCCTTAGTTAGTGCCGTTTCATTCATAATCTGAGCTCGCTAATACACTCGATAGGGGCTCTTCATTCATTGTATATAACCATTTCATTGTATATATGTTATATGTCTATCCTGTAAACTTGGTAGATTGCGGTGGCAAGCTACGAGTTTATGCTGTCCTTAGTTAGTTATATGTTATATGTATATCCGATAAACTTGGTAGATTGCGGTGGCAAGCTACGAGTTTAATGAGGACTGTGCTGTCCTTGTGCTGTCCTTAGTTAGTTATATGTTATATGTATATCCTATAAACTTGGTAGATTGCGGTGGCAAGCTACGAGTTTAATGAGGACTGTGCTGTCCTCCCTCTTGGGCCTCTAGACCGTTGTTTGGCGGGTTAGGGGCTCTCGTAGAGGGAATATTTGCCTAATGAACTTGGTAGATTGCGGTGGCAAGCTATGAGTTCTTGGTTGTGCTGTCCCTGAAACATCCCGACGAACTCGCTAATACACTCGATAGGTGTTCTGGGATATTTTTTTTTTTGTTTTAAAGATTCATATATTATATAATGAACCATGAAAATATCAATGATGTAATTGTCGCTATTAAAAAATTGAAAAAAGATGGAATTAATATATCTGATGAACTTAATCCTGAAAAAATAGTTTCTGATTTTGAGATTTTACAAGAACGTAAAACCATGGGGACACACACACTATCATCTGAATACAGGCTCATGAAACGGATTCAATCGGCAATGTTTCAGTCGCTAGCTACCGTAGAAGATGTTCATGTGAAGGAGTTCGTTCCTCTTTCTACCGCCGTAGAAAGAATTAAGTCGTTATTATCCCACGAGTATGAGGCAAAGAAAACGATTAGTACTCGCATAAGACTATTAAGAAAAATTATGTCAGAGAGTAACTTCGTTACTGGTGAAACGATCCAAGGTAACTTCGTTACTGGTGAAACGATCCAGAGTAACCTCGTTACTGGTGAAACGATCCAGAGTAACCTCGTTACTGGTGATAATGAAAATGAAAGTTTTGGTAACTGGGGTCCATGTCAACGCTGACCACGTGTATTGGTAGTCAAAATCAAGAAAGTTCTAACCTTGTCAAATTTGTTCCTAATAAATTTTATTTATTAATAATATTATTTTTACTGAGGATTTATTTTTTTTTTTACTAAAATCAAGAAAAATGCACAAATTACTTGATTCTGACGGGGTAGTTGGTAGTCAAAATCAAAGAAAAATGCACGAACTACTTGATTTCTGACGGGGTAGTTGGTAGTCAAAATCAGGAAAATTGAGCAATTTCGTTGTATTTTAGTAAAAAAAAATAAAAATCTCAGTAAAAATAATATTATTAATAAATAAAATTAATTTATAATAAATAAAATTTATTAGGAACAATTTGACAAGGTTAGAACTTTCTTGATTTTGACGGGGTAGTTGGTAGTCAAAATCAAGTAGTTCGTGCATTTTTATGTTTCTGAGGGGGTAGTTGGTAGTCAAAATCAAGTAGTTCGTGCATTTTTATGTTTCTGAGGGGGTAGTTGGTAGTCAAAATCAAGTAATTTGTACAATTTCAGTAAAAATCAGGAAAATTAATAAATATTATTTTTTTTTGTGATAGAAATTTTAATTTTACTTTCATCGACTAGCTTTTTTAGTTGCCTAGGCCGATTAATTTGTACCAAACACAAATTTTTGCTAGTAATAATAAAATATTTTTTTAAGTTGATCGAATTTGAGTCTGATCTCTGTTACAAATGTTATTCTAACTGTTAAGAAATCCTCGCGTGTAAAACCCTCCATTACATGAAGATCTACGATAAAGTCTTACGACGGAAGTCTTTACGACTTTACATACAGATTTATTACAAGCTCTTCTTCACGTATGTCAATCAAGCGATTAAGGTGGTCTGTGAGTTTAAAATTGATTCGTGTTAACATATTATTGTGACACCGCAAATACACGGGATTAGTTGGTTCTTGCACGATTAAACTTCCAGGGGGAACTTGTGGTGTGAACGTGTACAGGATGTATCCTTGTTGAGCCTGATTTGATCTTCCGAGATCTATTTGATAGCTGCCATCGATTACGTCACAAACCAGATTGACCGCGACCGTCGGTGTTATATTAACGATCCGCGGGGATACGTGTCTTCCACCGCCATGTGGATCATTATCATGTCTAAGAACAGTTGGAGGTGGAATTAATTTTCTCCATGCATCGAGTAGTTTAGGAAAAAACTCATCAATGACATCATTGATAGATTTTCTCAACTCGGTTACACTATACCCGGGAAATTTATAATTCGGTACATCGGCTTCTGTTAATTTATATTTTTCTAACCATTTATATGCATCAGGATTTTTAGGTGATTCTAAAAGACTAAGCATCACCTGAACTATTCGGTTATTAATATATTCCATATCTGATATAAGCTGATTTAATATTTCCACACGCGTGATGATTTTTTCACGCGATGACGCTGATATGTCAAAAATATGTTCGTTAAAATATTGATTTAGTTGATCTAGTTGTTTTTTACACTCTTGATTGATTTCCTGAAAATGTTTAATAATCGTATCTCGATAAAAACCCCTAAAATGTCCTGTTTCTCCCGGATTTTTAAAAAACCATGCCTCAATTTCACCGAAGAAGGCAAAATTGTGAAGCATTGATTTATTTTTTATAATACGTAGTTGTTCCCCGTATGATGGATTAATTTCATGATATGATTGTCTATCCGTGACATAATCAGACTTTTTCGGTTCTGCTGGTATCGGTGTTATCGGTGGTGATATTTCAGGCCAACCTAGTACGGATCTTATCGTGGACTGATAAATATCAACGGCATAATCAGGCGAGTTTATTTCAATCGTCGAGGACAACGTCGGTTCATGAACATTAATTGATATTTTTGATTCTTTTCCTGTTATTGATTTTATTCTTCGCGCAAATTCCTCACTGATTTGTTCGATCTCATAACTGCCGGTTGGTATTCCAACAACAACCCAGTCAGGTGTTCCATCGGGTTTGTTGTTGTTAGTAAATACGAGCGAATTATTTGCTGGTGTACCATTAAATGATTTTGATCTGATATTTGGCCAGCTGTAATATACTCGTAATTGTGCTAGTGCTATTTCTTTTACTGGAATTGCAGTAGGAAAATTAACACTAAATTCAGGATTAATTGAACTTACCGAGATCATCGTTATCTTTGGCGGAGTTGTGTTGGTCACGATCTGCTGGAGTAATTCTGTCATTATTGATACTTGTATCTTTAATACCTTCATCGTATATTTTAGTTATCATTGAAAATTCGAAATCAGATATAATTCCATCACTGAGACTCGCTGATAACAACGAGGATAATTTCGAGTATGCTACCGTCGTTGTGTGTAATTTTATTTTGTAATCGGATAATTTTTCGTTCGTACAAGTACATATTTTTTTTGTGATGATACCAAGCACACCTGCAATAGTTGTTGCTGCTGAAATACAGATAGTTACAGCTACTGGTGCCATCGTTGTCAACGCTGATAATATTACACCGGTTCCAGCAACAACAGCGGATACTGAATAAACAATCACATCAACGATAACCAATCGTCGTCGATATTTTTTTACTTTTACTGTATATTGATCAACTTGATCTTTTAGCGCAGCCTGCCATTCACGCGCTTGATTGTATCTGTATTGTGCACCGTCCATATATATTTTTATACAGTAACCAATTGATGTGCTTCAGCTACAAATTCCAAACACCACCAGTAAGATGTTGCGGTTAATGTCCTATCAGCTGCTTCCAGAATAAATATTTCCTCGGTTCCGCTATTTAATACAACAGATACAAACCCGGAAAACCTGTCTGTGGAATGACGCCATGGAAACGTTGTAAATATTTCAAATTTTGCAGCACTAAACACAGACAACCTGTACACGCCAGTGACTGTTGCGGTATATTTGATAGTATTATTTTGCTGCGACCATGTTGCAAATCCCGATGATACCGTGCATACGATGTTTGTGATATGCCCGGGAGTTATTGCAGCTGGAATTTTAATCAAATTGGTTTTGCTGACAATCTCAGGAATTCCCGCTACGATGTTTTGCTGTCTTTGTTTGATCGTGTCTAGGTTACTTTTGATATCAACGAGTTTCATGTCAATGACGGAAGGATTTCCAAAGAACTTATTTATGGCATCATCGGTTTTCTGAAAATTTCTTCGAAGCCTTGTAAAACCGGTTACGTGAACATCATATTCGGCCCGCAGCGTGGATAGTTTTCCATCCACGTCGTCGGCGTATAGTTTGTTTGCGACGTCGTTGTCAGATTTTGGAGCTGTTACAGCTACTATTTTGTTCCCGTTCATGCTAAGTTCACCTGTCATTGTGTCACCGGTGTTTCTCACGCGATTAGCAACACTTTTTGTAATTTCATCTCTAATGGTTTTAAGTGACATACTTGAATCTCTGATTTTGCCGCTATCAGTAAACACGGGAATATTATCCGTAACTGCACCAAGTACTCGCCGGACTATATCATTCCATTTGATATTGCTGGTTTTTAGTTTACCATATCGATCTTGAAAAATAACAACTTCATCTGGGTCAACTCCAGCCAGGTTCATGATATCAGCGAGGTCATCTTTAGTCGCATACTTTGACAGATCAACGTCGGATTGTATTTTCTTACTAGTAGAAGATCTTCCGTAAATATCAACCATTATAATAAGATCCGTTGTTTAAAATGCTTTACGCGCAACAAATCGGTTGCTTGTATAATCGTGCACGACTTTATGTGGCGGCCTGGATGATTTTGATATTGCGTCGAGTACATTAATTACTTCACGGCCGCATATTGGCGGATCTGTCATTGTTTGTGTGGGTAGCGTTGAATACCAAACTTTATAACCAGAGGTTGTTGCGTGGAGTGGTGCGACATACTTGATAAATTCAACAGGTGGAGCTAACCCGTACGAATCAAAATAAACAATTCCACGCGGATCAATCGCGTATGATACCCAATGAGTACCAGGTCCGGAACGTTTGTCAAGATTAATAATACCTGTTTCTAGTTTGTTTGGTTGTTTCGGTAATTGATCTCGCATAAAAACACCTCTAAAGGCAGATATTTTTAATTTTTTAGCAGCATCAAGTAAATCAAAATTTGATGATGGAACGTTTAACGAAATGACCCTGGAAGCCTTAGGCCTCTCCCCCAACGAGATCCCGGTAATCTTAGACCGCGTCCCTTTTTTTTGTTATATCGTCCACCAGTAACTTTTTCGAAAATTTTTTTACCCGCCGCTCCAGCAACACCTAACGCGGCCGCTTTTGCTACGGCTGGAGCAGCCGCAGCTATTAATGCCGGAATGGCCGCAAGTAGTGGAAATATACCACCCGTTTTAACCATGTCTTTGATGGCGCTCGGGGAGAGATGGAATTGAACTCCAGTTTTTGATTCCAGAGCCTTATTGAAATGTTTAATCTGATTATTTGTTAACGATAATTTGTTTGGACCACCACCAATCTGATCTCGTTTTAGTGATATTTTAGTTCCGCATTTGTTGGCGGTTTTTGATTGAAGCTTTTTTACCTGACCGGGGGTCAGAGTAACATTAACATGACCATACGACATTTTTATATAAAATATATTTTTCTAAATAACACGATTAAATATTTTCCACCGGTGCATCAACAACCCTCATTCGACCACTGCCACCTTCAAGTAACATGGCCTTGTCGCTAAGTATGACCGCGATCGCTCTGTAATCAACACCACCGGTATTTAATGTTGATTTGAGATGTATATCAACGACAGATTGTTTTGATAGATCAAGATGTTCTAATGAAAAATAATAAATCGGATATAAAGTTCTGAAATCATGTTGTGATATTTGCAACCCAGTATCAACATTTTGATCACGTCCCATAAATGACATCAAACGATGATATGCACGTCCTATACGATTCTGTTCATAATTTAGTTGTATGCTCTCTGTTGGTTCTTGTTGCCCGTTTATTCGTAAAGAAATATCTGTGACACCTAGTTTATCAAATATCATGTGAGTACGTTCTTGATTACCTAAACGATCGATAGCCTGAAACGCAATAAAAATATGTCGTGGTGCAGAAACACCCTGTTGTGATGCTATATGCCATGTAAACTGACCGTTAACGTTAGTTTGCATACTGTCTGTGCTTGTTGTTAACCATGACAACAAGGATTTACCACCTGCATCCATGAAAGAAATTAATCGCTGTTCTTCTGCGATCGTTGGAGTCATTACCGGCATCCACAATGAAAGTTTCGATAATACTACTTTACCAGCATCACCAGCAGGTCTCCACAGAGCATCATTATCATCACCCTTTCTCACAAGAACAACAGTGTGTCTAGCTCCAAAAATAACCTTTTTAACATTCCTGCAAAATCCAAAAATATGCGATAGTGGAATTGTACATGAAAATCTTCTATCGGCTCCTAGCAACATATTTTTACGTGCTGCAAATCCCAAGTTGAAATTGTCATTAGAACCATGAACTACTTGCCACACATCAGCATCAGCGTTATCGGCAAAATTTCTTGGTCGTCTTATATTGTACGGATTACTTTCAGGGTGACCGGTATTATCTTTCGCAAACATCATTGTAGGACCTGCTGATCTTGTATAATCATCAGAATATCTCGCCAGACCAATTATTGTTGTAGCAACGTCTATATCTTTCTGAATTGATTCAATATTTTTTCCATCAATCATGTAAGTGGCGCTATCAAACAGCGCCATGATCCCGTTGTTGACAAAACTAACTTTTATCGCATCTGCGTAATTAGCATTAGTTATTCTTGCAATTGTACCTTCTTCCTCAAGAAAAGCATCAGCGGGTAAAAAGTATCTACTTGTGTCATGAACTTGTAGTTCAATTCTTCCACGTTGATCTGGTACTCGTGCGTCATAAGAATAAAACTGATAATCACGTACCGATTCATCCTTAAGGACGGGTGCTTCCATGTCAAATGCTGTGTCGGACACGCGCTTGAACATTTTATTATAATTATTTTTCGTCTAACACGTTGATCACCGCCGCCGGAAAGTTCCCCCTCGGAAAGTTCCACTTCCTGATATCAAACTTGAGATATTATTTCCAGATTCACCGAGTCCTTGATCTGCTAACGCCGTTAGTTTTTGATTTGCAGCCTGATTTATTATTTTACTAACATCTGCGGGCATCACCTCAGTACTTGCCAGTTTCACCGGTGGTTGTTGTTTTCGTCGCAATAATCGTGCTAGTCTTTCTTTGATCGCCGAGAACGCCTTACCAGCAACATTGACAATTGCACCAGGAGCTTTATCACGAAACAATATCAATAGCCTTCATCGATAATTGTTTTGCAACAGGTGCTACTTTTGGAGCTATCCTCGTGAATAATCCTCGAATGACATCACCAAGTCCATTTCCGTAAATAACACTATAGATTGGTAATCGTGAGTTTACCGCTCTAACCTGTGTGGGTTTACGATGATTATCATGCACAATCATCTTATTTTATTTACCATTTATCTAACAACTAGTCATCAACGAGCTCATCAATAAGTTCTCGGTAAACGCCAATATCCATGATACCACCTTGAAATAGTCGCCGACAAATATCAGCTGCTTCATTGGTTATTTCTGGTGAATTATTTCCAGCTCGTTTTCCTCCTATGAGAACTTCTAACCGTGACACATCATTGATAATATTATCAGGACATAAACCAGATCCTGTTTTAGGTTCATCTTGAGGTGTTTTAAATACTGGTGGTTGCATTACCGGAGTAAGTACTTCAGTGGTGGCCGGGGGTGATCCAGATGGTGAACCTGTCGGTGTAAATGTTACATCCGGTGCAGAAATTTTCCTATGGAATAGTGATTTAATTAGCTCTTCAGTCTTTTTAATTTCCGACTTCAACCTTTGCTGTGGCAAAGAAGATTGCTGTTGTTCTATTTGTTGCAGAGGTGGAGGAAGCTGATACTGGGAGAACTCTCCTTGTTTTGGTTGTTCCCGTCTCCCTCTAAGTCTATTTACTTCTTCATTAAATCTTTTAAATTCTTGACCTCTAGCTTGTTTTTTATTGTAATATACGCGATATATCCATTTAATGAAATCATCATCAGTTGTTTTTCCATAAAAGGGTTTTAAAAAATTAGATTTATTAGATATATTTTTTGATATCATCTCAGGTAATTTCTCTCTTTCAGTGTTTCTAATTTGCTCAACAACTCCTTCGTTAAATCTTGCAATTAATTTTAAGCTCTCTCCTCCTGATTTGGATTTAGATGCAAGTTTTTTTCTCACATCGGCGACTTCAGTACGAAGTTCTCCAATACCTTCAAGTATTTCCTCACCAACAGGTGGAGGTTGAGCCGCGGCTATGTCAGTTGGAAGGTCTCGTAAAATCTTCTTTGTCTGTTTAGTTCTTCTTGCTATTTTTTCAGCCTGCGCCGCAGTTTGTTTTGATACCGGAAGAAGATCTTCTTTGATGACAGTTGTAACTTGTTCAGTAGCCGCAGTGACGGGCTTAAACAGTTTTTTAGTGTCTTCTTCAAACTCAACCTTTGCTTCTTGCTGCGCTTGCAGATTTTTTCTAAATGAGTCTCTGACAGGAAGAAATTTTTTAATTGTTTCTAATCGTTCTCGTGCTGTTCTTGCAGTATGAGATTCTGGATGTACCATTTTATTATAACATAATAATTTAATTAATATCAGCAGAAGAGGAGCAGCAGAGAGGGTACCTACCAACGTTGGTCGTCAAAAAAATAAACAAGAAATAAATAAACACGTAGAGTACTTTATTTTTTCAGATACTATTTCGAACTGAGGTTTTATTAGCACAATCGGTCATTGCAAAAATAAAACATCTCAAGGAAAAGTTCATTTGTAAAATCTTGACCTTTCTACGAGATGATTTATTTGTTTGTTTTATTTGTTTTGTCGGAATTCTATGGTCTGTTCACCCTCTCTGCTGCTAATACTGAAAGAGAAAAATTACCCGAAAAAATATTATATTGTATAATTAATAAATCTGATATTTTAAACCCCCTCATGAAAGGACAAATAATGATGATCTTATTAAATGGATATATCGCATATATGCAAACAAAAGACAGGTTAGAAGTAATGATTTAGAATATAGAAATCTTTATGGAGAAGTAAAAGTTCTTCATGGAGAGAAAATAAGACAACAAGAACAAGAAAAACTCTCCCAGTATCAACTTTCTTCACCTCTGCACCAAATAGAACAACAACAGTCTTCTTCACCGCTGTCAAAAATTAAAAAGCTATTTAGAACAACACCATCTAAGAAATCAGAAGAAGGAGCAACGGGAAGTGGTCTGGGAAATAATTTTGTTTGTCCTGATAATATTATTAAAGATGTGTCACGGTTGGAAGTTCTCATAGGAGGAAAACGTGCCGGAAATAATTCACCAGAAATAATTAATGAAGCAGCTGATATTTGTCGGCGATTATTTCAAGTTGGTATCATGGATATCGGAGTTTACCGAGAACTTATCGATGAACTTGTTGATGATTATAGTGACTAGTTGTTAGATAAATAGCAAATAAAATAAGATGATCACACATAATAATCATCGTAAACCCGTGCAGGTCAGAGCGGTAAACTCACGATTACCAATCTACAGAGCTACTTACGGAGATGGACTTGGTGATGTTGTACAGGGATTATTCACAAGTATAGCTCCAAAAGTAGCACCTGTTGCAAAACAATTATCGATGAAAGCTATTGATATTGTTCGTGATAAAGCTCCAGGAGCAATTGTCAATGTTGCTGGTAAGGCGTTCTCGGCGATCAAAGATAGACTAGCACGATTAATGCGACGAAAACGATAACCACCAGTGAAACTGGCAAGTACTGAAGTGATGCCCGCTGACGTAAGTAAAATAATAAATCAGGCTGCAAATCAAAAACTAGCGGAATTATCTGAAGAAGCAGAAAATAATATAACATCAAATTTAATAGCAGGAAGCGGTCTTCGTCGACGATGATTTAGATCACCATTTGGAAAAATGGTAATTATAATAAAAATGTTCAAGCGCGAATCCGACGTAGCATTTGATATGGAGGCACCTGTCCTTAAGTATGAATCGGTACGTGATTATCAATTTTATTCCTATGAGGCAAGACAACCAAATCAGCGGGGGAGAATCGAATTACAGGTTCATGGTACAAGTAGATATTTCTTACCCGCTGAGGCGTTTATTGAAGTAGAAGGTAGACTTGTAACGAATGTTGTACCTAATACGCCATATGGTGCCAATTTGCGTGTTGGTTTTGTCAACAACGGGATTATGGCACTGTTTAGTAGCGCCACATACATGATTGATGGAAAAAATATTGAATCAATTCAGAAAGATGTTGATGTTGCTACAACAGTAATTGGTCTAGCGAGATATTTTGATGATTACACAAGATCAGCCGGTCCAACAATGATGTTTGCCAAGGATATTACTGACAACGCTGATCATGCTCAATATATTAAATAACGAGCACCACGAGTTACTGCAGTTGTTAATCAACCAGATGATTTTGAGCATGAAGCTAGACCAGCAGGTGAATTTGATATTATAAAAAGTGTTAATACGAGATACAACTTAGGGTTTGCAACACGTCGAGCGGTGTTGTCAGGAGATGATAGAAATTTTTCATGTGCAATTCCATTATCTCATATCTTTGGATTTTGCAGAAATGTTAGACAGGTCATCTTTGGAGCTAAACACACAGTTGTGCTCGTAGGTGATGATAATGATGCAATCTGGCGAGGTGATGGTGTTGCTGATGGTAAAGTAAATATATCAAAGCTTTCATTGTGGATGCCAGTAATGACTCCATCTATTACTGAAGAACAAAAATTAATATCTTTTATGGATCAAGGCGGTAAATCATTGCTATCATGGCTAACAGTAACCACAGATGCTACTCAAAGTAATGTTAATGGTTTATTTACATGGCATATAGCAGCACAACAAAGTGTTTCTGCACCACGGCATATTTTTATTGCGCTGCAAGATAATGCTCGGACGAATAATCAAACTCGTTCACATATGATATTTGACAACCTTGGAGTTAATGAAGTTTCCTTGCGGATAAATGGACATCAAGAACCAGCTGAAGATATATTGTTAAATTTTGATCAAAATCACGTAGCGCGTGCGTATCATCGTTTAATGTCATTCATGAGACGTGATCAAAATGTGGATACCGGTTTGCAAATATCACAGTTAGATTTTACAAATCTATATCCGATTTATTATTTTTCACTGGAACATCTTGATTTGTCCAAACAATCTGTCGTTGATATACACTTTCGAGCTCGTGTTACTAACCCGCCAGGTGGTGGTGCCTTCTACAGAGCAGTCGCGGTCATACTCAGCGATAAAGCCATGTTACTTGAAGGTGGTAGTGGTCGAATGAGAGTCGTTGATGCACCAGTGGAAAACCTTTAATCATGTCATTTAGAAAAATATATTTATATAAAAATGTCATATGGTCATGTTAATGTTACTCTGACTCCCGGTCAGGTCAAAAAACTTCAATCAAAAACCGCCAACAAATGCGGAACTAAAATATCACTAAAACGAGATTAGATTGGTGGTGGTCCAAACAAATTATCGTTGACAAATAATCAGATTAAACATTTCAATAAAGCCCTAGAATCTAAAACCGGAGTTCAATTCCATCTTTCTCCGAGCGTCATCAAGGACATGGTTAAAATAGGTGGTATATTTCCACTTCTCGCGGCTATTCCAGCGTTAATAGCTGCTGCTGCTCCAGCCGTAGCAAAAGCAGCCGCGTTAGGTGCTGTTGGAACAGCTGCTGAAATGGCTCTAAAGAAAGCAACATGAAATGGATACAAAAAAAGGGACGCGGCCTAAGATTACCGGGATCTCGTTGGGGAAGAGGTCTGAGGCTTCCACGTTAGATGTTCCAACATCAAATTTTGATTTACTTGATGCTGCTAAACGATTAAAAATAAAAATCTTCAGAGGTGTTTTATGCGAGATCAATTACCAAAACAACCGAACAAACTCGAAACAGGTATTATTAATCTCGACTCGAATTCAGGACCAGGTACTTATTGGGTATCATACGCGGTTGATCCACGTGGAATCGTTTATTTTGATTCATACGGGTTAGCTCCACCTGTTGAATTTATCAAGTATGTTGTACCATTTCACGCGCAAGTTTGGTATTCAACGCTACCCACACAAACAATGACAGATCCACCAATATGTGGCCGTGAAGTAATTAATGTACTTAACGCTATATCAAAATCATCCAAACCGCCACATAAAGTCGTGCATGATTATACAAGCAACCGCTTCGTTGCGCGTAAAGCGTTTTAAACAGATCTTAAAATATAATGGTTGATATTTACGGAAGAACATCTTCTTCACGCGTTGAGAAAAAGTCCGGCGACGTTGATCTGTCAAAGTACGCGACTAAAGATGAACTTGCTGATATTATGAACCTGGCTGGAGTTGATCCAGATGAGGTTGTTATTTTTCAAGATCGATACGGAAAACTAAAAACGAGCAACATCAGATGGAATGATATAGTTCGACGAGTACTCGGTGCGGTCACGGATAATATCCCTGTGTTTACTGACAGCGGCAAAATCAGGGATTCAAGTATGTCGCTTAAAACCATCAGAGATGAAATTGTAAAAAGTGTTGCTAATCGTGTAAGAAACACCGGCGACACAGTGACAGGTGAACTTAGCATGAACGGAAATAACATAGTAGTTTTAAGAGATCCAACATCCGACGAAGACGCAGCAACAAAAAAATACGTCGACGTCAACTACAACACCGTAGATGGTAAATTATCCACGTTGCGGGCCAAGTATGACGTTCACGTGGGTGCTTTTGGAAGATTTCGAAGAAATTTTCAAAAAACCGACGAATCCATAGATAAATTCTTCGGCACTCCGCACTCCGTTGACATAAATCTCGTTGATATCAAGAAGAACATCGACACGATCAAACAAACACAGCAAGACATCGTAGCGGGGATTCCTGAGATCGTTAATAAACCAATTTGATTAAAATTCCAGCAGGAATAACTCCTGGGCATATCACAAACATCGTATACACTGTATCATCGGGATTCGCAACATGGTCGCAGCAAAATAAAACTATCAAATATACCGCAACAGTCACTGGCGTGTACAGGCTGTCTGTGTTCAGTGCTGCAAAATTTGAAATATTTGCAACGTATCCATGGCGTCATTCAACTGATAAGTTTTCCGGGGTTGTATCTGTTATATTAAATAGCGGAAGCGAAGAAATTTTTATACTGGAAGCAGCTGATAAGAAATTAACCGCGACATCTTACTGGTGGTGTTTGGAATTTGTAGCTGAAACACCTCAATTGGTTACTGCATAAAAATATATGGACGGTGCACAATACAGGTACAATCAAGCGCGTGAATGGCAGGCAACATTAAAAGATCGGGTCTAACAGTATACAGTAAAAGTAAAGAAATATCGACGACGATTAGTTATCGTTGATGTGATTGTTTATTCAGTATCCGCTGTTGTTGCTGGAACAGGTGTTATATTATCAGCGGTGACAATGATGGCACCAGTAGCCGTAACTATTTATATTTCAGCAGCAACAACGATTGCGGGTGTTTTCAATATCATCACAAAAAATATATGCACCTGCATGAATGAAAAATTATCCGATTACATAATAAAATTACACACAACGACGGTAGCATACTCGAAATTGTCCTCGTTGTTATCAGCAAGTCTCAGTGATGGAATTATATCTGATTTCGAGTTTTCAATGATGACTAAAATATATGACGAAGGTATTGGTATTAAAGATACAAGTACTAATAATGACAGCATTACTTCAGCAGGTCGTGACTAATACAACTCCACCAAAGATAACGATGATCTCTGTAAGTTCAACTAATCCTGAATTTAGTATTAACTTTCCTACTGCAATTCCAGTAAAGGAAATAGGACTAGCTCAATTACGGGTATATTACAGCTGGCCAAATATCAGATCAAAATCATTTAATGGTACACCAGCAAATAATTCACTTGTATTTGCTAATAAGAACAAACCAGATGGTACTCCTGGCTGGATAGATGTTGGAATACCCACTGGTAGTTATGAGAGTGAACAGATTAATGAGGAATTTCAACGTAGAATAAAATCAATAACCGGAAAAAAAGCGAAAATATCAATTAACGTTCATGAACCGACGCTGTCCTCGACGGTTGAGATACATTCTCCTGATTACGTCGTTAATATTTATCAATCCACGATAAGATCCGTACTAGGTTGGCCGGATGTTCCCCCAGTGCATGAAGGACCACCAGAACCAAAATTAATTGAATTTCTCACGGACGAGGCCAAGTTTATGACAACTCCAAAACACCGAAATTTGTACCCATGGACTAATAGGGATAGTCATTATATTATTCATGATGGTAAAAGATATACTGCAGTACCGTTTTCCTTGACCGATTTTGATGAAAAAACTTCAACTGAGTTTGTTTATGAAAGAGATTTCAGATCAAGGGCTAACGAAATTAAAACTGAGTACACAACTACATTAACGACATTAGCACGTTTATTTAAAAATTATATCCTGGAGTATCCCAATATCAATTTGAAACATCAGATCACTGCAACGATACAACATTTAAATCAAATTATATCAGACCTTAAATATTTTAACCGGACTGTTATTGAAGTAATAAATGCTAGTACTTATGATATAGGAAATGAAAAAATAACAACCATCAAACGGATATACATCAATCATTATAAGATAAATGAAGTAGATTTATTAAATTTTACACTACCAGGATTTGAAACCGGCGAATTGATAAAATCACTCAACGATATTATCAACAAGAACTTTCCTGAAATACTCGATGCATGGAGAAAAATAGCACCACCTCCAACTGTTCTCAGATACAATAACGATCCACACGGCGGCGGCAGACACGTATCTCCGGGAATCGTTAATATAACCAGCACGATCGTGGTCAA
The DNA here is from genome assembly GCA_028554795.2 of Sinohyriopsis cumingii. Classification (NCBI taxonomy): domain Eukaryota; kingdom Metazoa; phylum Mollusca; class Bivalvia; order Unionida; family Unionidae; genus Sinohyriopsis; species Sinohyriopsis cumingii. The sequence continues at coordinate 103,049,699 of CM068832.1, forward strand.
TCTGGTTTGTGACGTAATTGATGGTAGCTATCAAATAGAACTCGGAAGATCAAATCAGGCTCAGCAGGGATATATTTTACATACATTCACACCACAGGTATCCCCTGGAAGTTTAATGGTGCAAGAACCAACTAATCCTGTGTGTTTGCGGTGTCACAATAATGTGTTAACACGAATAAATTTTAAGCTCACAAACCACCTTAATCGCTTAATTGACCTACGTGGAGAAGAGCTTGTAATAAATCTGTATGTGAAATCTTAATTAATCAGGTAAATATTATATAATGTACCAGCACGTGAAGGTTTTCATACATGCCAAAGAAGTACTTGAAAACGCCATCAGAACAGCGTTTTCACAACCTCCAAACACAGAGCAATTTAACGTTAATTTAGTTATTGATGAATAAGGAAACGAGGATTTCTTATTAACACAAGAACAGTTAGATGAGCTCCGTCGAGAACATATTATCGCGATCATTTGTAACAGAGATCAGATTCTAAATTATACACACTCCTGTATTAAACTCGATCAACTTAAAAAAATAATATTTCAGAATAAACAAATAAATGTAAGGGTTAATTAATCACTGATGGGGTAAATTACACAAATTAATCAGTTTTGTATAATCTGAAACAATTTATTATTATTCTGAAATATTTTATTTTTTATGAATCAATCTGATGGGGTGGTTGGTACTTAAAATTATACAAATCAATCAGATTTGTAATTTTGATGGGGTGATTGGTACTCAAAAGTATACAAATCAATCAGTTTTCCAAAAAATACTGCAAAAAATATTTTATTATTATTCGGAAATATTTTTATTATTTATGTAAATCAATTAATTTATTAATTCTGATGGGGTGATTGCTACTCAAAAGTATACAAATCAATTAATTTATTAATTCTGATGGGGTAATTGCTACTTAAAAGCATACAAATCAATCAGTTTATTAGTTCTGATGGGGTAATTGGTACTGAAAATTGTACAAATCAATTAGTTTTCCCAAAAATACTACACAAAAAAATATTTTATTATTATTCTGAAATATTTTATTATTATTCAGAAATATTTTATTATTATTCTGAAATATTTTATTATTTATGCAAATCAATCTGATGGGGTAATTGGTACTGAAAATTATGCAAATCAATCGGTTTGCTAATTCTGATGGGGTAATTGGTACTGAAAATTATGCAAATCAATCAGATTTGTAATTCTGATAGGGTAATATGTACTGAAAATTATACAAATCAATCAGTTTTCCCAAAAATACTACCAAAAAAAATATTTTATTATTATTCTGAAATATTTTATTTTTTATGAATCACTTTGATGGGGTTATTGGTACTCAAAATTATGCAAATCAATCAGTTTATTAATTCTGATGGGGTCATTGGTACTGAATGTTATGCAAATTAATCAGTTTTCCCAAAAATACTGCAAAAAAATATTCTGAAATATTTTATTATTATTCTGAAATATTTTATTATTTATGTAAATTAATTAATTTATTAATTCTGATGGGGTGATTAGTACTTAAAATTATACAGATCAATCAGATTTGTAATTTTGATGGGGTGATTGGTACTTAAAATTATACAAATCAATCAGTTTGCTAATTGTGATGGGGTGATTGGTAATTAAATTTGTATAAATCAATTAATTTATTAATTCTGATGGGGTGGTTGGTACTTAAAATTATGTAAATTAATGTTTGCCAAAAAATGCTACAAAAAATATTTTATTATTATTCTGAAATATCTTATTATTTGTATAAATCAATCAATTTATTAATTCTGATGTGACATTAAATATAACACCCATGACAATGGGTGATAGGTGAAGTATCATTTTCTTAATAATATTATTTATTTATGATACTTCACCCATATGTGGTCGAAATTATGCCAATTAATCGGATTTTATATTTCAGAAATAAAAAAAATAATATCTAAGAATATTACTACTCAGGGATGCTTTGGTAACTTGTAACTTCGTTACCCGCTGACATAATTTTTCTTAAGTATCTTATGCGGGTACTGATTGTTTTTTCGTTTCGTACTCGTTGGACAATCCCGGTCTGACCTTTTCTACTACAACAGAAAGAGGAATAAATTCATTTGCTTGATCATCGTTCACCATAGCTATTGACTGAAACATAGCTGCCTGAATCCGCTTTATGAACTTATATTGAGATGATAGAACATATTTATTTTCATTTTTAAGTTCTTCTAACGTTTCAAAATCAGATATTATTTTTTCAGGATTTAGTTCATCATATATATTAATTCCGTTTTGTTCCAATTTTTTAATAGCAGAAATAATGTCTTTGATATTTTCATGGTTCATTATATAATATATAAATCTTTAAAATAAAAAATATTATCCCTATAGAACCCCTATCGAGTGTTTAGCGAGTTCGGCGGGATGTTTCAAGGACGGCACAACATATAATATTTACATATTTACAACCCCATTAAACTTGTAGCCTGCAACCGCATTCTACTAAGTTTAGAGGATACACGAAACACTACCCCCTATGAGAACCCCTAACCCGTCAAACAACGGTCTAGAGGCCCAAGAGGGTGTGTTTGGTGAAGACAATCCCCATTAAACTTGTAGCTTGCCACCGCATTCTACTAAGTTTAGAGGATGCACAACATGGAACACAACATTTAGTATGCACATATTCACAACCCCATTAAACTTGTAACTTGCCACCGCATTCTACTAAGTTTAGAGGATACACGGAACATATAATCTTAATTAAGGACGGCACAACATATATTATGAATGACGAGCCCCTAACCGAGTGTTTTAGCGAGCTCAGATTATATATACAATGAATGAAGGACGGCACAAACATATAATGAATGAATGACGGCACAAACATATAATGAATGAATGACGATACAAACATATACGCTCAGCAGAACACCCCCACCAATAATCAGCCCGTGGGTGATACAAACATGTATCAACCACCAGTGATTGTGGTTGGAGGGTTCTGCTGAGCGGGGGGGGGGTTGGCGTAGCCCCCCAATTAATATAAAATCGCATTTATGCGCACCACCGACAGTTGTCAGCCATGGGGATTCGATCCTGGACCGCGAGTGTCACAGTCCAATACGTTACCGATTGAGCTATTCAACCTTCTTACAAACATATGTTTCGAAAATTAATATATAGTTACGGTACATATATTTGCATTAAAACAACGGTTTCTGAATAATAATGGTTTCTACATTTAAATAACTGTTTCTACATTAAAACAGCGGTTTCTGAATATATCTGTATTAAAACAACGGTTTCTGAATATATCTGTATTATAACAGCGTGTTTTTCGTAACAGACTGCAAATACAAACCTACAGATCAATAACAGCGGTTCCTAAGCGGATTGTGAATACAGCGTGTTCTGCCCAAACCTACAGATCGATTTGTACCATAACAACGGTTTCTAAGCAGATTGTAAATGCAGCGTGTTCTGCCTATATACAACTACCTTGCGGATCAATAACAGCGGTCCAAACAGATTGTAAATTACCTTGATTTCTCGTAACAGATCTAAAAATAACTCCGCTATGTTGTATGATAGGAAATACGTTTATATATTTTAAAAACCATAAATATACTTCTACGAGTAATTAATTACGACGTAAATAGTTAAAACGGACTAATTACGACCATAAAAAACCAGAAATCTACGAATACAGAAGTAACCTCCCTTTCGTGAGTCAAAAAATAAGCAATGTATGGGAGAAATACTGTGACATAAATTAAAAAAAATTAATTCGAGGTAGTGATGATAGTTAACAATACTGAAAGATGATTCTCTGTTTATATCTTTTTGAGAAAGTAGATCTGGTCATATTTTCTGCGACGTATTTTACCACACGCGAGTTAATATCAAAGTATTTCGCAGCCGCGTTCATTGATTGAAATATAATTTCTTTGTTAGTTTCTATGTTTGTGGATTTTACCGCCCTCCTCACAATTGTTCTCCCATATTTACCAGTCCCTCCCCGTGCAGAGTTCTCGCTCTGTGTAACAACTCGAAGGTTGGATAAACTATTATTGTGAGGATCTCCGTCAATATGATCGATCACTAGACCATCTTTGATCAACCCCTTGTAACGCTCGTATATGAAACGATGACAGAGATAATTTTTCTTCCTAACAGTAAACATTAGATAACCAGTATTAGTAACAAAACCAACCGGTACTCTTTTCTTACAATTTCTGATCACACCATCAATATTTGATTCGTAATTTGTTATGACAGGATGTGGGACAATTTTATTTTGCTCCATTATAATAATATCATTTGTTTAAATCATTGTTTGTCTGAAATCTTGATATATAATCCTCACCGGATTTTATAGCGTTTTCACTGTTATTTTTTTTTTGTGGTCATAATATCTCTTAAGTTCTCTGAACCGTTTTGCACCACAATTTGCACATAATACTGTTTTTCTTCGCACTCCAACACCACGTCGCAGACACGGTATTGGTCCTAGACTCTCCCGCCGTATACTTTGTAAGTGTATCCAACAAAATTCACCTCTACAGGATTTGTTGCAGCGATTTACTGAGCCGATCATGAGCCATGTACAATGATTCATCATGTATATATAATATTTTTATTTAAATATTTGTTTTAATTATATGAACAAAGTTTAAAAGATTATCCCAAACTAGGCCTTCTAAATATAAATTTAATATCGACAGATTATCTCCTGACTTACCAGTACGAGATTTGGTTGATCCGAAAAATAAAAGTTTGATCTCGAAAATTCATGACGCCAAGAAAGAATTTTACACAGATGGTGCATCTCATGTATGGTCAACGTTCAAGATTATTGGCAACACTGTCAAGGACGCTACAATGAATGACAAACGAGCGGCAACTATTACTAATTACATCACTGAGTACGAGGGCGATCAAAAATATTTCTTCAGAGTAAAATTTATTGTGTTAACAGAAACAGGTAGTTGGATTATCCGTGATAAATATGATCCTGTCCTTGGTAATAATAAAACTGTCATATTAAGTAAAAATTCCAAACCGGGTCTGTTGACTGGTATCGATAAACCGTATTATGAGCGAGCGTACCCTGTATCAGCAGTTATTTGTGGAATCTTTGAGATAAAAAAACCCCAGGGATGATAAACTGGCACCAATGAAATTTTCAAGGTTAAATTGTGTAGCCGAACGAGTAATAGAACACTTTACAAACGCGATGCGTGGAAACGGATCAACTGATTTAAGACGTGAAAAATAAACTCGTGGGCTGATTCAGTTAAGGATACCGGTGCTACAATAAAAGATGTTGCTGAATTAGGAAAAATATTACAATTTCCAATAACAGTATCAACGATAACCGCAGAAATATTATACGAATCAAAATATAAATAGAAAGGAGCTCCAATAAATATTATTGATCATAACGCGCATGCATGGACTAGCGCAGTAACAATATTTCCACGTGATCGAACTGTTAGATATTACCCACCAGACAATTCTGGGGAGGTATGTTTGATTTTATTAACGAAATAAGTAAAAACGATCCTGTATCGGTATGGTTATTTAAAAGTGATGAGGAAGGTGAATTTGAGCAGTTTGTTAACCCGAACGGTGAAATATATCGAACAGAATCTCTCCACGACGAGATGAAAAATCTCGTGGAGAAGTTTTTCACGGAAAATACTGACAAATGACTAACTACTTGTTTTACCGTTCCATCTGTTGCGGCTCATTTTGCTAGAGAAAAAAATTTATGGAAACCAACACGATTTGATTTACTCGAGGACGTACGCGCAAGTTGCGTCGAAAACGGACACGGTGGATTATGGAATACGAAATATAATTACAATGATGTTATTTCGGTTGATATGGTTGCATGTTATCCGGGAAGTTTTCTAGGATACGGAGATTGTTCTGGATATTTTGCTAGATTTGGTCACCAAACAAATGAGATGACGCGAGTGGCAATTAATGGACCATTACCTGATTTTGATCTGACTGGATTCGCTTGTGTTGAATCATTCGAGTTTAAAGAAAATCTTCACCAAATTTGTTATGTTTGGTTTGGTAGACATTTTTGTGAAAAACGTTGGGCGCCTATAGTTTTATTACGAAATATGCTAGATTGTGCGGTACTGACATCGTTGGTTGTCAGTGAGGCAATTATATCATATCACGCGCAGACCGAAGTTTGGTTGCCCATGCCAGATTTTATCAGTCTCGATGAAGTTATTAAGGAATTTAAGGAAAAATGTCCTGGTGTTTCCGAAGATGATATTATCAAAGAAGCTCCTAAAATTCTCGAGATTAAACTTAAAAATAACGAAAAAACCGCAAAAGATCTCGGTAGAAGAATTATAGGTAAATTTACTCAGGGTGGTGCATTTGATCATAAAAGACATTACGCACGATTAATTCTAGATGATGCCGAATACGATTTTATAATTGCTGATACAACAGCGAGAGATATATTTGTAAATCGAGAAAGTGTTTATTTATCCGACGGAACAAAATTGGGTACGATCATTAGTTACATAAATGATGTCTCTCCACAGTATACTCATCTAAGATCTTCTATGTTGGCTTATGTTTCTGTAAATTTATTATCGATGATTAATATACTTCCTGAGACCGCAGTCGGAGTCGCAACAGATTCGTTTTATATTTCGAGTAAATATTTAGAGTCTGTTATGAAATTCACAAGTAATGATGAACGATGGAGTTCGTGGAGAATAATAAAAGAAATATTACACAATTATACAGAATCAGCAGATGTTCCGATGAGACATTTTTATCGTAAGTGTAATAAAATATCAGAAATGTCGAAAGCGCCGCCGGTGAGTGATCCAATAACTAGATATAAGACAGTATATCTCAATGGACCTGGTGGATGCGGCAAGACGACTCGATCAATTAATGTTTTTAGAAATTTAGATATGATCGTGCTGATACCCACACATAGACTTGCACGAGAGATGAAACAGCGACAAGTACAATATAGTTTCTTTCGGTGGCGCGGGGATACATTGACTCCTGAAGGAATGAGAGAAAAATATATACCTAAAATAATTATTTGGGACGAGATATGTACGGTGTCATTGGATGCATTAAAAATGTTTCTTGATTGGTTGTTGACGAAAAATACCGCTATAATAATGTGTGGCGATCATGGTCAACCGCCGCCTTTTGTTGGACCATCTTCACATGGTTGGTTAAAAAATTTCGTTGATTATTACGAAGAAATAGATGATGATAATAGAGCTCTTGATGAAAATTTAAAGGAGTTTAAAAAATTAATCAGATTACAATCAAACAAAATTCAGTGTGAAATAATACGCGGAGTGATCTCAGAGACCTCAATGAACGATTTTTTGAAATTATGGAGACCCAACGATTTGATAATAGCAAGCAGGAAAATAATCAGACGCTTTACAACAGCAGTTATTTCAGCTGCATAAAGAAAAATACTCAGAATTGCCAGTACCGTTATGTTATAGACCATCAGATACACGAAAACAGAATATTAATGCTGATATTCCAGGACAGACTGAGAAGCAAAATCTCGTATTAAATGATATTGTCGCTGTTGATATCAGTGTTGTCGAAGATGCATTACGCGCTGACAAATCTCCATGGGTGTTGGGATACGCTATGACGATCCACTCGTCTCAGGGATTAACTATTTCTGATACACGAGTCTGGATTGTAGACGATCGTATCGAGTGGTCAAATTTAGTTTATTTAACGGTATCAAGGGTTAGAAAAATATCTCAGTTACGGAGAATTATAATTCCTGAAATCATTAATAAAAACAACATCATCATTGACGGTGATATAATAAGAAAAAAATTAACAGGATACAAGCAATCTGATAAAAAAAAAATAAACGCGACTTTGATCTTGATGTTGAATTTATTACTGAGTTAAAACAGCAGCAGAATAATCACTGCGCAAGTTGTAATTGTATAATGCTATGGAGGTACTCAAATAATGATTCAAGACAATTTAAAGTAGACAGAAAAGATAGTAGTCGCGGTCATACACGAGAAAATGTGATGTTCACCTGTCTCGAGTGTAATCGACGTAGAGGCGCCAGAGCCTTGGGTGCTAGTTAAGTGATCGCGGTGGCAGTTGTGTATCCTCGGGAATTGCTTGTAATTGTTCACGTACAAATCCACGTTGAGGAGCAGTCGAATCTAATCTGTAGATTGCGGGTCTACCTGAGGATCTTGTCACGGTGGATATTTTGTGTGTGGTAACACTCCAAATAGGATCAGTCGCTCTCGCTTTACCACCTTCGAGTTCACCGGGCTCGTATAAATACCTGACAGTGATATCACCTAGCACTGGTTGTGTTAAATCACGTCGTTGTGTAGGTATATTTTTTTTTTTGTAATTGCATTAATGAGTTTCATGTTGGTCGTTCGAGTGATCTCGTTATTTAACGCTGCTATCACGCTTGGTAATCTTGCAACCCATTCACGAGATCTCGTATCCTGAATAAATTCCTTTGCGTATTGATATCCAAATAACCGCTCAGCGAGTGTTCGATTAAATCGTTCAACAATTGCCTGGTCACGGTGAATTGCAGTATGTCCTCGTCGTATTTAGGTATTATGTTGCTTCATCAACGATGATACTGGACCAAGAAATTCTTTGCCAGGATCAACTTGCAATAGATTTGGCCATCGTAATGGTCCTTGTTGATAAATTCGTTCAAACGCATCAGCTACTTCAGATGATGTTTTCGTTGATAACGGTTCTGCATCTTTATATCTACTTGCAACATCAACAACAGTTAACGCGTATTTGTATGTTTTTCTACGTACAGTATCATGTGGTAAAAATAAAATATCTGCTTGATGAACTTCATTAGGAACATTAAGATCGAAATACGCGTCCTGAATTTTCTTAGGACGCGGTAGATAAATTTGCCATATTGCTTGTTTGGATAACTACGTTTTAGCAGTAGAATGTTTAACCGCTGCTGCATCAGCAAGTTTACTAATTGCTGCTTTACCTTTCCAGTATCCTCTTGGACTATAATAATTGATTCCATTATATATTACCAGACCCAAGCGCTAATTTACCTTTCATCGCGGATCTTACTAACCAATTAGCTAATTTTTCTTTGATATTTTTATTTTTTATAGAATCTAGCGCGTGAATTAATTTCACATCTGCAATATGCCTGTCTTGTAGATTTTTACTCTAATACGCAACATCATGAGCGTGACAAGCTCGATCAATAGTGTTTATTGGTTCCTCGCCTGGTTTTGGTTGATCCTGATTATCAAGTCTGATATCAAGTCTGGTACCAGGACCGCAATAATTATATCCTGGTAGATGTTTTTCTCCTGGGTATTTAGCCCATGGAGTACCTGGAAACTTTGACATCAAATTAGCAATATCACCAACGCGTTTATTAGGTAAAAACGAAAATTTCTTTCTACCGCATACAGAACATTTTCCACCATACGCTATTTTTTTATTTTTTGTGGTAACCGTAGCTAAATCAGTACTTGGAGTTTTAGATCTACAACGTAAACAATATAGATTCATGATATAAAATATATGGATATAATTGATTTCTCAGCAACTCGGCGACGAGAGCCAGTTAAACACCACCCTGCGTTACCCAATTCCATCAGAATGATTATCATAGGACCATCTGGATCGGGAAGACGCAATTACTACTTAATTTGATAATAAGATGGTTGAAATGGGACAAATTATATTTGGTAGCACCATCCGTTGATGATCAGAGGTGTTATGAAGTATTAAAAGACTTTAATGAAAATGCTAGATTAATAAATGACGGTGAAAATATTATTAATTTTATAACAGATATCGAAGAAGCACCGTCCGTAGATGATCTTGATGGATTTATTAATAATTTAGTTGTATAGGACGATGTGATGCTAGACAAACAATCCAATCCAGCCAGGATATTTTCTCGTGGCAGACATAAAAATACAGATGTCATTTATGTTACTCAACGATACACACAAATTCCGAAAGTGATCAGAGATAACTGTAATATTTTAGTTGTGTTTAATGGCGTAGACACACACACACTTAGAAATATTCATCAAACTTGGTGTGGTGGTGACATGAATTATAATAAATTTAGAAATTTCTTTTCACGAGCTCAAGTTGCACATGGATTTATAACGATAAATTTACATGATCTAAGAACAAGATATCGTGTGGGTCTTGATAAAATATTTGGATAAATTAATAGCAGCAGAGAGGGCGTAAATTTAATTAAACAGATATCATTAATGTCATGAATAACAGCACGTGGCTGCGTCAAGGAACCACTAACAAATGTGATAAAAGATGCCGTGGAGAATATTGTAAAAAACACAACTATATTTTATCAAAAAATCCTCATGCTGGTCCACGAAGTTGTGTTGGTTGTAACAACGGCGTTAGAGGATTATATCAGATTTGCAAAAATGGCGGTGGAGATCGATACAGAAGTTTAATGATATATTATATACACAGAAAGAACATAAATCCAAAAATAGAAAAACCACCATCAGAACTTGAATATTACTTGAAATTTAAAGATCCTGATAAAGATATTCAAGATTTCCAGGAAGATTCAGAATAATATAGCAGCAGAGAGGGTGTGGACCGCATCTCTTGTTTGTCTGGGTCAATCAATGACGCGGTATGGTAGTTACCTCTATGAAGCGTCACTATTTTTTTTGTTGGTCAGAACAGGGTGACCATTCCCCACAGTGGTCTGTTCACCCTCTGCTGCTGCTCCAGAACCTTGTATCGATTTTCATCGTAAAATAAAATAATACTGAATTTGAAGTCGGCTAATGTATTGTTGTTGTTGTTTATTTTTACCATGGTCATGAGTTAACATGTTTTGGTGAAATTCTTCTTCGATTTCTTTTTATATCTTGAACTTTGTTTTCAAAATAGATATATTGTAAAATGTGTTTATCTTTCTTGGAGCTTTTCCAGATTTTGACAACTTTATATAATTCATCAAACCGTTGCATTTTTTCCTTATGAGGTCAATACAAAGTAGCGATACCAAAACAACAGATAATTATGGACCTTTGTTGAGGTGAATTTTAATCTTTTTGAACCCATAAACTTCATATAGACCGACACGAGGTCAATATTTAAGATTTACTGGTTTCCAAAACTGTATGTTCACCGAAGGAAAAGTCTATATTTTCTTTAACATGGACTGGAGCAAGTTCTTTTTATTTTTAAACATTAAATTTATTTAAGAATAAGGAAAATGCTATTTGGATGTATGACGCCTATACGTTCAATTTTATTATATCTTGAAACGGCTTGGTGCCATTCCGCGATAGCCAGGTTATTGTCATTAAAATGGCCTAGCGCATCTTCGTAACCTAGCAACATTCCTTGTACTTTTACGTGGTTCTAAAACAGCCCCGCGGCCATTTCGCATCCATGCATAATCCTGACATGAGGTCAGACCGTTTTGTAACCGAACAAAATAATTATTACTTTAACTGGTTTTTTATGTTTCAACTTATTTCGAAACCTGTGCTGTATGGTAAAATAAATAAAAATGATGATTCATTGCTTTAGTAAATATTATACGAATAAGAAGTGTGGGGTTATTTTTGGCTTTTTAACGTGGCTTTAACAATTTGACTCATATCCCTATGATGTCTGCAGTGTGACAGTTTATAGTGATGTCTAGCACTGGGTCATCATGTCGCAGACATGTAGCATGATGTCCCACCCATTCACATTATATTGACACCAGGCTGACCAGTCCTAACACCAACCTCTTAATGCTAAGCGCCAAGCGAGGCAGCTGCTAGTTCTATTTTTATGAGTCTTTGGTACGACTCGGCCATGGTTCGAACCCGCGACCTCCCGCATCCGAGAAGGACGCTCTAAACAATTGGACTGCAGGAGCGGTCTAATTAGAAGTAAGTATAATGATACAACTAAATCATATTGTTGTAGTTCGTAACTTATATGGCATTATCCGGCAAATTTTTAAACGTATTTTGTTTGATATAAACATTTATTTATTTAAACTTGTATTTCACCCAGCTCCTAAGTTTTTAAATATATTTACCGAAAGATAAAGGCACCGTTATCTTTCGAAACCACATAGATGCCTTCACAATAATTTCAAAATTAATTGAAAATCATTTGACACTTTAATCTTTCAAACAAAGTAATATTAAAGAATGATTTCAGTTTTAAAGCATTTATATACATAAAAAGTATTTCTGGTTACGAAACGTAATTAAAAATAAAACATTGTTCTGTACCGGAACGACACCGTGTCGTTTCTGGACCGGCCAGAGAAAGTCGCGAGATGGTTTCTACCATTTTAGGACCAGGAATAAACTTTGAAACGGCGTAGTTCGGTTTCCGATACTACCTCCTCCAGCAACGGTACATCACTGGTCCGTTTCAAAACGGCATTTGGTCGCCCAACAACATGTATCACATGAATGATAGGCCACAGGAGTTGGCATATGAACACTAGAGCATTCCTTATTAAACTGAATTGCAGTGTTTGTGTCACAAAGTACATACAGAAAACACACACACACACACACACACACACACACACGGAACTCGAGTGAGGTATTCATTGGAGGGGTTCGGGTGGATATATTTTTGATCTTATGATTTGCTTATATCTTGAAATATGTCAGATTCTGAAATATTTTTTAAAATTTTGCTGAGCCACCCAGTATTTGACAAAGTGTTCAATGTGAAAAGTAGAATAACACAAATAACATTTATTCAAGTATAATTCAGAAAATCTTTGATCCATTAAAAAGACAGTGGTAGACTCTGATTTGAAAATAAGACAAACGACCAGTCAAAGATCTAGGCATATAAAATAAGGCAGTTGTTGTGGGATGAACGCCATTTCTCAGCACATGACAGGCTATTAATGGTGGCAAGTATAACTGGTGGAGGAAGAACCCGGGAAAACCCTGGGAATAGCCACCGTGCCTCGGGATGAAACTTGCAAGCCTTCTCAAATACCAACATTCACCGAGCCCGATACTCGAACCCACGTAGACAGAGGTGAGATGGCAAAAGGTGAGCGCTTTGGACCACTCGGTCAACTGAGGCCCAAAACTAAGGTAGTCAGAACTAACGAAACTGAATTTGAAATCATAGAAACGTACCAATAAAATACACAGAGATATAATAAATGAAACGGAGAAATATACACTTGCAAAATAGATTCAGCAATCATGTGGACGGTTCAGCAAACGACACAATTGACAACAGAATCACCGAAAAGGAGTAAAATGTTTTCTATATGTATCTCTGTAACCTTTGCGCCGACTAAGTGTTCCCAAGAACATTTCCATTTGTGACGTCATATAGTTTCCACATAGTCAAACATCAAGCTTAAAATACAAGGAAAAAGTTAGCAACAGACAACAACATAGCAACAGAGGTTATGTGTACCCAAGGGATGTAAATCTTGCTGGAATAAATTGATATAGAATTTCTTGTCTTTAAAAAACACAAACCCCAACCCCAAAATGAACAATGACCGCATCTCCAAAAGCCAATATAAAATAAAATAAATTATATGGTAAAAGGGCTGTAACAGCCTCGTTTTGCTAAGATAATTATATTTTTTAAGCTGTCACGCAAGTAACCAATCACTATGCTCCTAATTGTAGGTTACATCCTTTTGCAAGGATTATTCCGCTTAGAACACTCAGTAAATTTGATGGTAAAATGACAACCGGAGAACACCGGTCGCTTTGATAGCTGTATCACACTAAATTTATATAGCATGTTCTTTTGTGTTTTTTTTTTTTTCTTCTCTACAATCATTTTAATGCAGAATATGAAGATTTTACCCGACACGTGAGAGGAAATAGATGGGGCACTGGCATATGCACCCTCAAATAGGGGCAAATAGAAGCGGGAAATTTGTCACCCCACCCCCACCGATTTCACCTATTAACGTGTATTGACCAGATTCCGAGCAGCAGAGGAAGTGAACAGACCTTTTGCTGAAACGTGATTTTTAAAAAATAAAACCTCATACGAAAAAAAAAATTAAAAATATAAGGTCAATAACGTCAAACCGAAGCCTCTAACTTACCGGGAGTTTCTCTTACTGGGTTACTTTTTTGTTACTTTATCGTTGTCGTTCGTGTTTTTTTTCTAAATTTGTAAATGCGTTCGTTTACCCGCCGGACGTTTCATTGAGGTCGCACCTCAACTGCTGCAATAAATGTGTGAGTAATTAAATCGTTATTATATCAATAATGGCACCAGCTATGGAGTCGTATACAGCTAAATTAACTTTGAGAAAGATTAGAAGCAATCAGAAGATATGTTCCTGTTCGTGATACTCTCAAACAAAAAGTGCAAGAACGCCAAGAAGTATAAGCTGAATATGCAGAAGATACAGAAAAATTATTTAAACCAATTGTCGAACCAAGAAAATTGTTACAGCAACTGAGGCAACATAAAAAGCCCTTGAAACATTGCCTGTTGATATTGCTAGCCGTCTTCAAGCAGCTCAGTCACCACCCTAGCAACCTCCTCAACAACAACCTGAAGTTCAACCACAAGAGTCAGAACCAGGATAATAGATAAATTTACGTCTGAAGGTATTGCCTATATAGAAAACACCTGACAAAGTAATTGATATTGCCGCGTTTGGATATCGTGAACGAGAAAAATATGTTGTTGTTGTTGTTGTTGTAGGGCTTAACGCCATTTTTCAGCACAAGATAGGCTATACATGGCGGCCAGTATTAATAGTGGAGGAAGAACCCGGAAAACCCCCGGAAAGAACTACCGACCCACGAGAAGAAAAATATGTAAAACCCGAATATATTGATACTTTAAAAGCTATCGATTGGATTAAGGTTATATATCGTGTCGCTACTAATACTCCGCAGATCAGATATGTGAAAGATATTAATGATTTTATCATCTTTAACCAGAAAGTAAATGATTATATTGAACATAAAAGACAAGAAAGGAGACAAAAAGAGGAAGAAATGAAGTTGCAACTTGAAGAAGCTAAACAAGCAACTTGTTGAAGAAGCTAAACAATCAAAGAAACAGAGAAAAATAAATGAAGTCGAGATGTACAGAGGTTGAACGAGAAAGGAAAGAAAGAGAAGAAGATTTGAAATTTTGAGAAATTAGACGATGGAAGAAATTACATTCTTCACCAATTAAGAAAAAAGCGGACATAACAACAAGTGAGGAAGAAGGAGCAACTGGAAGTGGTGTTGTTATTCAAGGAAGTGGATTAGAAACTTGTCCTGACAGTGTCCTTGCCGATGTTGACCGACTAGAAGTACAGATCGGAGGAAAACGCGCAGGCAATAATTCTCCTGAAATTATTAATGAAATATCTGATATTTGTCGAAGAGCATGTACAAGCGGTGTTATGGATCTTAATATTTACCATTCTCGCATTAATGAAATTGCTGATGATTATCATAGCGACTGAAAATCATTAATTAATCAGCATGTAATTTAAAAATGATTATACACAATGCTAAACGTGGGCGTATAATAGTTAGGGTAGTAAACGCACGATTGCCAACGTACAAAGCGATTTACGGAGATTGAAACGGTGATGTTGTTTAAGGTTTATTTAAGATAATAGCTCCAAAAGCAATACCGATTGCAAAACAGTTAGGAATGAAATCTATTTACGCTATTCATGATAAAGGTATTGGTGCTGTTGGTAATGTTGCCGGTAAAGCATTTTCAGCAATCAAAGGAAGATTAGCTCGATTAGTGTGAAGAATACCACAGCCAGTAAAATTACCCAGCACTGAAGTTATACCTTAAAATATCAGTAAAATAAATCAAGCTGCAAATACAAAACTAACAGAGTTGGCTAATATACCCCAGTCAGAAAAAGAAAAAAATATAGCGGCAAATTCAATAGCAGGAAGTGGTCTTTGTTTTATGTTCAAACGAATATCCGATCCAGTGTTTGATATGGGCGCATCAATTCTCAAAGATGAATCTATACGCGAGTATCAGTGTCATACTTATGACGCACGTATACCAGGTCAGCGTAGTCGAATAGAACAGCAAGTTCAAGATACAAGCAGATATTTCTTACCTTCCGCAGCGTTCATTTTGTAAAAGGAAACAATTTGCACGATGATGGTGGAGTACTTGGATTAGGTGAAACTCTCGGTTTTGTTAACAATGGTATTATGGCGTTCTTTGACAGCGTTACACACATGATTGATGGAAGAAATACTGAAACAATTGAAAAAGACGTTATGTTGCTACAACAATACTTGGTCTTGCTAGATAATCCGATGATTATACAAGATCAGCTGGCCCATCAATATGGTTTGCTAAAGATACATCGACTCATCCTGAACACGCCAAGGAAGTTGTTGGTGATGTAGGAAACGCTGCAAATAACGCTGCCACACCAGCAATTATATCAGTCAACGCAAATTACAACTTAATTTTGCTACATGTCGATCAATGTTAAATGATCAAGAAACTTTTTCATGTGCAATTCCACTATCTCATATCTTTGGATTTTGTAGAAATGTTAGAAAAGTTATTTTTAGAACTAAACATACAGTTGTACTTGTAAAAAAAGCCAATGACAATGATGCAATCTGGCGTCCTGCTGCCGTACATAATTGAATGGTAAGACTAACAAAACTTGTGGATGCCAGTAATGACTCCAATGATTGCTGAAGAAGAAAAGTTAATTAGGTTTATGAATTCAGGTGGAAAATCATTGTTATCATGGTTGACAATGAACACGGATAGCGTTCAAAGTAATGTTGCAGGGTTATTTACATGACATATTGAATCATAACAAGTAATGTCTGCGCCAAGTCATATATTTATTGCTTTACAACATGTTAATCGACTAAACTCACAAGAACGCAGTCATATGGTATTTGACACACTTGCAATAAGTGAAGTTTCATTACGGATAAATGGACCTCAAGAACCATCTGAAGATATATTGGTAAATTTTGACAGAAATCATGTAGCACGTGCATATCATCGTTTAATGACATTGATGGGGCGCGATTAAAATATAGATACTGGATTACAAATATCATAGCGAGATTTTACAACTATATAAACGATCTCTTATTTTTCAATTGGGCATATAGATATGTTGATATTCATTTTCGAGCTCGAATAGGTGCATTACCCGCTGATGGTCTTGGTTTTAGAGCAGTCGATGTTATACTCAGTGATAAAGCAATGCTACTTGAAGGCACTGGCGGACTAACCAGAGTCATTGATGCTCCAGTAGAACACATGTAATTAAATTACTCACGTTCTTTATAATGTCATATCATCATGTTAGTGTCAGTCTGACTCCTGGTCAGATTAAAAAACTTCAATCAAGTTCAGCAAAGAACTGCGAAATAAAAATATCACTAAACAAAGATCAGATCACAGGTGGTCAAAATAAACTATCCTTGTCAGAACGCCAACTCAGGCATTTCTATAGAGCCAAACAATCAAAAACGTGCGTTAAATTCAATCTTTCTGCTGCTGCAGTTGAAGACTCAATTAAAACAGGTGCAGCTATACCAGCGTTAATAGCCGCTGAAGCCCCAGCTGTTGCAAAAGCAGCTGCACTTGGTGCTGTTTGAACTGCTGCTTGGATGTCTTTAAAGAAAGTAACAGGACAATGATTTACAACGGGGGAAGGGGTCTAAGTAACTCCTTATCGATACGGAAAAGGCCTGAGACTTACAGGAACACTTCGTTAATCTTTCCAAAGTCAAATTTTGATTTACTTGATGCTGCTAAAAAATTAAATATAAATTTTTTAGAGGTTTTTTATGCGTGATCAATTACAAAACAACCAAACAATATTGAAACCGGCATCATTAATCTCGATAATAGTTACGGTCCTGGTACTCGTTGGGTTGCATATGCGATTGATCCACGTGGAATTATTTATTTTGATTCGTATGGGTTGGCTCAACCGAAATAATTTATTAAATAAATAAACAAAATACAAACTCCAGTCTGGTATTCAGCCATACCAACACAAACAATAACAGATCGGCCAATATGAGGAAATGAAGCAATTGCTGTAGTGGACGCTATATGTTCATCAAAATTACCGCCTCATAAAGTCGTACACGAGTATACAAGTAGCCGTTAATCGTTTTAGATAGATCTTAAAGTATAATGGTAGATTTTAACGGAAGATCTTCTATCAAAGCCAAGAAAAAAGATGATATTGATTTGTCCAATTACGAAACTAAAGATGAACTTGCCGATATTATGAACCTTTCTGGAGTTGACCGAGATGATGTTGTTATTTTTCAGGATAAATATGGTGTTTTAAAGACGAGTAATATTAAATGGAATGACACAGTTCGTATAGTTCTCAGTGCTACTACGGATATCCAGTATTTACTGACGGTGGTAGAATCAGAGACTAAAATATATCAATCGGAACTATTAGAAATGAAATTACAAAAAGTGTTGCTAATATTTTACGATCTACCGGTGATACAATGCTAGGTGAACTAAGAATAAATGGAAATAAAATAGTTGTTTTAAGAAATCCAATATCTGATGAAGATGTCGCAATAACAAAAAAGATATGTAGACAATAACAATAATACAGCAGATACTAAATTAACCACGCTGAGAGCTGAATATGACGTTCACCTAAACATATTTTCAAATCTTCGTAGAAAGTTTCAAAAAATTGCGATGATTTCTTTGGAAGTCTGTTATTTGTTGACGTGAAACTCTCTGAAATTAACACAAAACTTGGTGATATTAAAACAGCTATGTCAGACATTGAAAAGAAAAAAAAACGATTAGGTATTAACAGAGATCCTAAATCATTTTCGGAGCTAATCACGATGGTGCAGAGTAATATCGATGATATTAGAAGAAGAAAAAAACTCGAAGAAAAAAACTCGAAGATGTTATAAATGAGACTCCTGATATCGTTAAAAAATGTATTCTGATTAAAATTCCCCACAAGCAGATTATCAAGGTGGTATACACATTTTCATTAGGATTATCAACTTGGTGACAGGAAAATAACACTATCAAACCTACTGCAGAAGTCACTGGTGTGTATAGCTGTCCCTGTTCAGTGGTGCAAAATTTAGTATATTTACCAAGTATCCCTGGCGTCATTTAACCGATAGTTTTTCTGGAACCGTATCTATTGCGTTAAATAAAGGAGACGAAGAAACGATTATGCTGCAATCATCGGATAAATAATTAACCGCAGCGTCTTACTGGTGTTTGTCGTTGAAACACCTCATTTGATTACTAAATAATCAAAATATAATTTGTATTCCAATCAATGTTCAACGTTTTAGATACAATTAGGCACGTGAATGGCAAAAGAAACTAAAAAATATCGTTGACGAATATGTAGTAAAAGTAAAAAATTTCGTAGACCTGTAATTGTATATTCAGCGTCTGCGTTATTATCAACAATAATACCATCATTAGTGGTGGCACCAGCAGTTGTAACAATTTGTGTTTCAGCTGCAACAACAATTGCTGGTATTCTTAATATCATTGCAAAAGATATATGTGCATGCACAAAAGCAAAATTGCATGATTATATAATAAAATTACATACATCGACGTTAGCATACTCCAAAATATACTCGTTATTATCAACAAGCCTTCGTGATGGAAAACTATCAGATTCTGAGTTCACGGAGATGATGAAAATCTACGAAGAAGCACTGACTGTGATAGAATTCACGCCCGATTTAAAAAATAATACTAATAATAATGTCAACTCTGAACGAATTGCTACAACAGATTGTAGTTAACAAAAGTTCATCAGAAACAACGATGATATCGGTAAGCTCAACTAATCCAGAATTTAATGTTAACTTTCCAACTTCAATTCCAGCGAAAGAAATAGCGCTAGCACAATTACGAGTATATTACAGCTGGCCGAATATCAGATCAATATCATTCAGTGGATTACAGGCGAATAATTCGCTTGTATTTGCAAACAAAAATAAAGATGATGGAACACCTAATTGGCAATTTGTCGGAATTTCAACAGGTAACTATCAAAATGAACATATCAACGATGAATTCAAGCGCAGAAGCAAATCTATAAAATGGAGAGAATCAAAATTAGCTATAACAGTTCACGAGCCAACTTTATCAGCTGCGATTAAAATAAATTCACAAGATTATGTTGTAGATATTTATCAATCATCGATTCGATCTGTTTTAGGTTGGCCTGAACTTCCTCCATGATATCATGGACCACTAGATCCTCAACGAGACAATTTTGCAACAGATAAAAAAGAATATTTTGGAGCAAACTACATAGAATATAGCGCCCCTAATACTGAAAAATGGTTGTTTATAAGAAAGGATCCAACACCAAACCATATATATATATATATATATATATATATATATATATATATATATATATATAGATAGATAGATAGATAGATAGATAGATAGATAAAGAGATATGATGGAATTTTCTGTTTCATCGTTATAAGCTTACATATAATTTCAATATGATTAAAGATTTCTTTAATATAATTATTTTCTTTCATGTTTAATATGTGCATATACTGCGCAATAAATTTTACAATAATGTAAAAGAATATCCCGATGAAAATATTCGTGAAGAAAGTATTTCAATGAAAGTACATATAAATAAAATCAATGATCTTAAATTTTCCAACAATAAACTTTTAAAGTTTGTTATTTATTTAACAGATAACAAACAAGAGTTTTTGATAAGAAAATGGCAGTATCTGATGCTGATTTACCAAAATTCAAATTTCATGGAGATTTTTACAAAATCAACGATCTTATCGATGAATATTTCCCTAAAATATTAAACGCATGGAGAAAAATAAATCCAGCAGCAAATATTCTCAGACATAACAATGATCCATACGGTGGTGGCACACAAATTTCACCATGAATTGTAAATATAACTTCAACAATTGCAGTCAGCCTTGTATGTGACGCAATTGATGGCAGCTATCAATTCAAATTGATCTTGAAAAATCTAGTCAGGCTCAACAAGGATATATTTTATATATATTTACACCGCAAGTACCTCCTGGATATTTGATTGTGCAAGATCCTATTAATCCTGTTTATCTACGTTGTCACAATCCGTTATTATCAAAAATACATTTCAAATTTACTAACTAATCCGGACACTTAATTGGTTGAAGAAATGAAAATCTGAACATAAATCTCTGCGTAAGATCTTAATGATTTCATGGGTAGATTCAAATTATCGAAAACATTACACAATCAAGTTTTTGTAAAATTTATTTTGCAGGTAGAATAAAGTCTGAGAATAATTAACCACGACAGGTACTCCAGTTGACATAACTTTCATTTTCATCAATGACGTCAATACGTTCACTTTCAAAATCCCTTTTACTATTTTCACTTTCACTTTCACTAATAACTTTGTCATTGTTTTCATTTTCACGATCTGACATAAACTTTTTCAACTGCCTCATGTGCGTCTTAATAATTTTTTCGTTTCATATTCCTGAGTTAATTCTGATTTAATTTTCTCAATCACGCTTGAGAGACATACAAATTTTTGAACTTCTGTATCTTTCACAATAGCCAAAGATTGGAACAAGCCTGCTGGATTTGCTTTGGAAATCTAAATTCAGATGCAAGTGTATATCTTTAAATTTACGTGCCTACAATAATTCAAAATCACAAAAAAATATTTTCTGGATCAAGTTGAAATTTTATGCCATCTTTTTTAATTTTTTAATTGCAGAAATAACATCATTAATATTTTCATAATTTATAATAATAATAATAATAATAATAATAATATTCGTAAAAATAATAATGATTATATATATATATATATATATATATATATATATATATATATATATATATATATATATATATATATATATATATAAAATTAAGAATATTTACATATTTATTGTCTTAAGCTATTTACAGCGTATATATAATCTTAGTTCAAAGGGACGGTACAACACATATAATCTTAATTCTAAGGATGGCACATTACATATAATATTAATTGTAAGGATGGTACAATACATATACGGGCCTTCTTTACATTCAAGATGTTTGCATATACACACCCAAAATCGACCCAGGGAAAGTGCAAAAGATTACCCACCAAGTGGTGACATGGTGGGGAGGGTGTTTTCTTCTCTTGCCGTTCGAGCTTTGGGTGGAAAAATTAATGCAAAATTGAGAAATATCTCCACCGTCGGCAGTGGCACTCACATGATATGATCGCCGGACCTCGAGTATGAGAATCCAATACCCTAGCATTGTACCACTGTACACATCTTACAAATATGAGTTTCAGAAATTCTTATGAAGATACTTATGATGGATTTCCTACAAGTAACCACGGCGTGGATTTATTTTCTATTTTTCAGAACACACCGTATTAAATAATTTCCTAGTTACCGTATGGAGGTATAAAAACTCTGACAGTTGCTCCTGATAGTTTAGAGTTTCAGTACGGGGCGGTTGAAGAGATTCATAAGGCTGATTAAACCTTTCATAAATCTTCCCTTCGATAAAATCACATAAAGTTTATTGAAAGATCTAATGCACTTATAAATCTGATGCCAGAACAAATGCAATAATTCTGCAATCGAAGAATATACTTTCTGTCCACTATGCATAAAAACTTTAAAAGGCAGTACCTATATGAATAAAACTGATTGAGTCCTACATACTCTCAACACTCTTTTAGATCTTCTTTCTCTAAAACATTCAAGATGTAATAAGTAACCTTGGTTTAGATAATGACCGTTTTACTGAAAAAATTAAATAGATACAATATCATGAAAATAGGTGACGATGGAATTCACCATGAAGTAAAGATACATATTTCAGAGACAATGCGAGGGATAACTTTTGAAAAGAAAATGCTTATTGTTTTCTGTTGCAATATCACCATGTTATATTTGCTTTTTGCATGTAAAGTACTTAAAAATGGATACATCTTTCAAACTGTATTTTCATGTAAGATATAAGTGTGTTTATTTACTAACTTATAAAATGTTACATTCGAAGTTTGTCATCAGGTTACACACTGTGTAAGTATAATATAATAAAACATAACAAAATAAATTCAAACCAGATAAGACGTAGAAGATATTTACATCATTATTATGAATAAAGATATAGCACGAAAAGCATATGCCATTATAACTGTAACCAATACTTTTATTTGAAGATAATATGATCATGTACTTGCTGTGGTAACATATCGCTTATTGTCTTGTAGAACAAATGTCGTGGGTAATCATATTCGACATCGTTTGCAAACCACCGATCTGGAAGGGAACTTTTGTCGGTACCTCAGACTAGGATAGATTTGTATTCATAATCAGTACAGGAGTGGCATGACATGATAACTCATATTTCTGAAAACATTATGTCCCTGATATTGATGGAAAAAGTAGATGAGACTTCCAAGAAAAACGTTACTTTCACTTTAGGGCGGATTTCTTTTGTCCGCAATAAGTGATATAGATTAAAAAGTTGTTCAACAATGTGTGTATATATATATATATATATATATATATATATATATATATACGACCATAGCTCTTAAACATTGAAATAGAAGGAAGCAAAACCAAAAACCAACAAGTTTAATTAAACCGATATATATATATATATATATATATATATATATATACACACACACACACACATGCCTTATCAACAGACTTTGTTCGACAGATTGAATTTAACTGTTCCTTGATACGGTAATAGGGTACTTCATATAATCCCTCCCTTTTTCAAATGGACTGGAGGCTCACCCCCTCCCCCCCCCCCCCCGCAACGAGACTTACACGTACAATTTAAACTTATGCTACTGACCCTGTAATAAAACTTTAAAAATGTCTAGTTACTTTCAATTAACCTGAAAAAATTAATTGTCAAAAATAAATTAAGAACTTAGCTGCCTTTTCTGCCTTTGAATATTACACGGTCTGTATCATATATTACTGTCAAAGCATAATTTAATGGATATGTATTTATCAGTCGCTTTATTGATCGGCATGAATTTGTGACCTGGATGGTTTCTTTTTTTTTTGCTTTGTTTTTTTAAAAAAATAAATTTTGTTTGAATTCCTGAACTGGCCAATAAAGAGTGGTGACACAGTTTATAACATACCTTATATTACTGATCAATGTTCACTTACATATACCGTTGATAACCAATCCGAACTTACTTGTAGCTTCCTTCAAAGAGCAAGGAACCATTGGTACACCTGCTCCTCTTCAATCATTCTACTGAAGAAGATTTCTGAATTTCTGAGATTGCAGGCTTGAATCGGTCTACCAGTTTCTTCACTGTAACAGTTTCCCTCATTGAATGTTGAAAAAGTATTTAATACTTGATCGCATTACCATTGACAACTAGGTACGTAAGACGTCTCTTGGTAAATCTCCATGTCGATATAGCCATCCATATGGAGGGGAATTGGGATAACAATATTTTAAGATATGACTTTCTATTCACGAGCAGTAGATATACCAAATGTTTTAACATGACTGTTGAAACTCAGATCAGCACCATTTTTATTTAAGACGAACAGGACATCATAAGAAGTTTTCTGTTGAAAACCCCATGTCAATATGACTTTCTGTTTAAGTAGAGCGATAACAAGATTTCAAGATGGCGGCCATACAGGATGCCAGATTGGCACCATTTTCACTTAGGGATACGAAAACATATTAAGAAGTCTTTTAGTGAAAACATGTTGATACAACCATCCATTTATGAGTAATTATACCAAGGCGGCCATATTAGACATTACATCAATACCATTTGTATTTAATACCAAATAAACATCATAAAAAGTCATTCAGGAAAAACACCAAATGTATATAACCAGACATTTCGAAGAAGTAATGATAACAGGATTTTGAAGATGACTGATGTGGTGGACGTTATAACTTATCCATCTCATTTAGGAACAACTAAACGATATAATGAATTTGCACGTGTGTGTATATAATGTTCCAATTGCAATCTTCTAAGTAGATCAGGAGTAATATCGATAACAAACTTCTGCCAATGGACAGACTGCGAACAAAAGACCATCCCATTAGCGCGTCTGGTCTATGATCACTACATCTAAAACTCACTCGTTGCTCTGCAGCTGCCACTGAGAAATTGAAGCTGACGGCTACAATTATTGATTCTTAGGTATGGCATTATTGTCTTTCAGCAAATATAAAAAGGTAGCATAACTATATTGTGCTGAAACAAATTGAACAAATCAATGATATCCATGTCATAATCTGGAGTTAATCCAATGGGTCCATTGATGTGGACAGACCAAGGAACCATTGCCAGAATCTCCACATGAATTTTTAAAGCATTATAGCAAGCCCAAATGTTTTCAATACGGCGTGTTTCCATCATGAATGTGCAAAAATCAATTACGTATAAAAGAAGTTGTGTATATTTATACAGTATTCTTTATTTCCGCAGGTTATGTCATGCTTATATGCCTAAGCTTGGCAAATTATTGTTCTTTAAATAATAGATATCTTTCCTGTCTTCATCACCAGATATTGCTTTATTGTTACAATAACAATAAAGTTTGTAAATGGAAGACCGAGAGATTTTTCTGGGCTTGTTTTGGATCATAACTGGTCCTCAATACCAATCAGAATTTTCAACCTTAGAAGAGAAAATACCATTCTGAGTATAGCGAGGAAAATAACAATACAAATAACCTGTGCAAATAATTCAGGTAAACGCTAAGCTTTAATATGTGGACGAAGCACATTTCTTACGATGTTTCACTTGGCGAAATTTGGTGAAAATAGGCAGAAGTGAGTGTTGAAAGTTCTAAATTATAATATTCAATAAAGTCACTTTAATATTCTGTTTTTGCACATTTTCCAGTCACATGTTGATAAGACTGGAGAAGTACTATTCAAACTGTGTTGCTTATGATTCAACACTGTTATATAAAAACGACAAGTTCGAAAACAGAAAATACATTAAAAACAATCGACCCGCATTTCCATAGTATGAGCCATTCTTTCAAAGCTGGATAGGATGATCTTTTATACAAAATCATTCCATTTATTAGCAATGAATCTGCGTACGCCCACCTAGTCATTATTCGCATCTGACTGGTACACTTATTCAATTTTTTACTAGTTTTTGAAGGATCATGGGCGTGGATTCTATTGATAGCGATGTAATGTCTGGCCGTCGGGCGAAACCAGGGGGGGAAATGAGTCAGTGGCGGTATAGGGGTTGGAGTTAGGTAACGAATTATTGATCTAGCATACTATTTTTGAAAAGCTATGAAGAAACAAAAAAGTATGCTGTCATTCGTTGAAAGAACACATCGGCAGGTTCAAAAGTATTGGTGCTGAATTGAAAATATATATTAGGACCATGACCGTAAATGACCATGGTGAGAAATCCGGACTGTAATTTGCTGCTGAAAATGTACATAATTATGCAGTAGTGCAATTTAGCTTCATGTATACAAAAGATCAAACAGATATAACATTAGAGGCTCATCTTGAAATGCATCAATAGATTTTATAGATTTTAACTGCACTTGCAGAGTAGTAAGATATAATGATGTCATGCAAGATTAAAGTAAACGGTTTTAATAACGTCTTCAATAATATAAAATTCCAGTCAAGAGCTGATTATAAATCGAAATGAAACAATTAATGAGCTGTCTTCACTCAAATCATTATTTTCAACCTGATACAATGGTTAATTGTATTCTGGACATAATAAAATCAGTGAACAAGCATAGGTTCTTCTTTTGTCCACATCATTGGATTTTAAAGCTGTTTATGTTTGTGTGTCAATATACTTATGTGTGCATACATTTATTATCATCTATTACCAAAGTAAGAACATGTGACAAATTGGTGTTTATTTAAAAAATTGTGATATTGTTACTACAGCAATTGTATTATTATTATTATTATTATTATTTGAAGATGAACAATTCCATAATGAGATTCTCAGATATGTGTAACATGCATACAACTTCACATAGTATATATCTTCTCTGGGGCAACAGAGCATTTGGCCCTAATGTGAAATTACTGCTCATCTTGAAAGTCAAACAGACTTTTCTAAAAATCCTAGTAAAACAAGCTCGGTTACGAATACAAAATGAACCGCCTTTGACATAAGCTCACTTTCAAATCGATGGTTAACAGATAGCCTATGGTATAATTACTGATGAAGCTATTAGCTGTTTTATTGATAGAATAATTCACATAATCCTTCCCCTTCTCAAATAGACGGAAATCCCAGCCCCCAAGACACAACCAAGAATTTTTCACTGACACTACTGGATTTGTAATGAAACTTTAAAAATGTATAGCTACTTTTAATCAACCTGAGAAAAAAATTAATTATCCAAAAATTATTGAGAAGTTATCTACATTATCTGCGCTCGAAGCCAAGTCGGAGGCAGACGAATTTCAGTCAACGTTTAAGAATCCGCATGCCTCTTTCACACTGAACATCATCATATTTGCGTTGTCGAGTATCACTTTAACAACATGCGCCTAACTAAAATCGCACCTGTTTGTGATGACGTCCGCATGAATATATTCGTTCAGGAATTTTATAAGTGATACATGACCACGTGTACACGACAAGATCATTCAATGACGCATCAAAATCATCGATGCCTGGTATTTTATCGATGTCTGCATTAAACTAGTATTCACTGGATTCGCTTGATCTGCTCACGAATTGGGATTATTATTGTTTTCGGTAAGTGAACTAGCAAAGCCTTTAAAATTGTGAGTACATCGGAACAGGACTGGTCGTTTGAGGATTGGTCTCGGCCATTGTAAGTAAGTCAGCACATGATAAGAATCAAGAACTGAGTCTTTCCTGTCCCAAACGGACCAATAATAATCGCTCACAGAATTTGGAAACGCCAGGTTATATTTCCATGGCTATGTCACCGAGAGAGCTGTGTCATCTAATTTGATTATTCTGATTAGACTAATTGATTACAATCGGACACAGAACACAATTAATTTTACTATATGTTCTCTACAGTTGTTTCTTAGTACTGACCTTTCCACTGTGTGACAATCAATGCAAATCATATGTTAATCTAAAATACCTTCAAAGATGACTTCATGGTGAAGTTATTGTCAAAGGTTGACCTGCTCTTTTTTGAGATGCTGGACTGTCAACATAGCAGCATGTAAACAACACAGATTTCACTTCCGGATCATCACCAAGGCCTTATTACTCAATGTGCACTGTCGCCGAAGTACACACAGACAACAACACCCTGAGCTCATATTATCAAGAACAAACGTTTCCTTTAAATCCCTACCAAAAATGCATAAATAAAACTCTTCTATCACCACCAAAATGAGAGGAAAAAATGTTCTAAAAATAGACTAGAACTATGTTCATGGGTACTGAACTGGAAGTATTAATCGTAACCCGATTCCTGACAGGCTCCATGTTTTACGCCAATTTTATTCAAACTTTTATATTTGCATGCTATACCTATTTCAACTTTATAAATGAAGTCTTTTTGAATTTCCTTGCAAACAAAACATGTGACACCTGTCAGAATGTATGTAGTACTGGTGTTCCACAGGCTTCAAGTTCTGGTCCAAGTGCTCTTGAGAAACCAAAACTAAATTTGCTATATCTTCCTTAATTATAGGAATTTTTTAATGCAGTAAAAACCTAATTGTAATACAAGATAAGCACTGTCTGAAAATATGTTTGAAAATTACAAATATTGATAAATTAAATTTTAATGGCAAATTAAATAAACATTTAAATTTTAAAAACTAAATTTTATCGAAAACTTAAATTTTCATACAAGTTTTAAAACACAGTTTGACAAATTTAAGACAGAAGAGTTGACTAATGAATGGCATTTAAAACAAATGGTAGAATGGGTCTGTACAACTAATAATATTTTTCCCAGGGGTAGTGAAGCAACATAGCTCATAGTGATTTTGGTAGCAAACCGCAAAATGCCTGTCCAGAGGCATATAGGTGTACACACTAAAGAAACAATGAAAGGTGCTATGTTCCACATTTACTATGTCAGGTACTTAGGCAGTTGATTCCATAACTAACAGCACATTCAGATTTAAAGTTCTGATGGGACCACTACCATGTTTTATAGCAAAAATGCATTCCATTTCAATGTCGATTACTACAAAAGGTGACAATGGGATAGGAAAATAGTTTCTAGGGAGGCTCTGCCTTACTGAAAAATGGCAGTAATCTCTTTCATGACGACCTAAGCCATGGCTATGAAGTGCTATATATCAGTGTGGTGACATGAACTAATCTTGTAAGGCCTTGTTCCAGATACCAGGCTAGACCTGAAAAGATACAATATGTTTCACTTAATTCTAGAAAACAGTAAGATCTATGTCAATGAAGCTAAAATGTGTTAGATATGGTGATTTCAAAATAACATTAAGGTTGAAGGCATGGGGGAAAATATTAAACTTGACAGATGACACTCAGGAATGTGAAGCAATGGCCATGTATTAAAGTGTTAAATTCATCCTAAAAATATATGAGGTTTCTAAAAGCATATTTAGCCATTTACAAGTTAAATAACTAATCAGGTAGACTATGTATCATAAAGTTTAAGGCAATGTTGGGGCAGTGAGGTTTAATCATTGGTGCAAACATCAGTACATACCAGTATACAGGAAAGTCAAGTGACAATGTACTAAATTAGAATATATTACTATAAGCAATCTTATTCATGAGGGAAATAACAATTCTGGATATTGCAAGTGAATACAGCCAAATGTGGTCACAAAAATCAACTATAGGTACCAATAAATCCTATATCATCATCTAAATATGAAATTCTGATCCCCAAAACTTGTAAACAATTTGCATATGTGGGACATATACAATGTACTTGTTAAGATCAATGTGCAAATATAATTCAAATGATCTGTTTGAACATTTATAGTGTATTTTTAAGAGAGTGTTGGTTACCAATTATTAAGCTCATTGATTCAATGGAATCAAATATCAGCTGATGCCACAATACCACACTCTGTCAAAGTAATAAATTGAAATATGTTACCATACATAGGCATATTCATGATGAAAATAACATTTTGGCATATTTTCAGTGCACAAAGCCAGAAATGTGCCTTACAGATTCACTATACGTACAATGTCAGCCTATATGATGTACTTAATGTGAACTTTTGATCCCAAACATTCTAAAATGGATGGATATTTGTTCATGTGGGATATATAACCATGTTAAGATCAGTTGTAAAAAGTTAAATTCAAATAATCTGTTTGAATATTTTTTATGTAATCTTTGGAGTGTCAGTTAACAAATATTATTAGTAATTAATAATGCATAAAGCAAGACGGATCATTATAATTCCCATAACATCTAATAGGCCACAATGCGACACTACACCAATCAGTATCTTAACAAAACTGAACAATAAAATGAAATGCATTTTGTATTCAACTTACATCATTTTGCTGTTTTCTTACATCCAAGGGTAAATATACCTGGGGAAAGCATATTTTATCCCTTTGACCTGTATTTCATTCTCAGACAGTTTAAAATGATTTAGTAGAGAATCTGAGTAGGTTCAAGTATAAAGTTTTCATCACTGTCCTCTCACTAAATACCTTATAACTATGTTTATAAACAATTACTGAAGGCTATACAAGCAGATATGTGTTATTCAGGAAGTGACCCCATCATAAATACGTAAATTAACTGCTTGGACCCCTAATAAATAGAATGGCCAACACAAATTATAATTTTGTCTTCGTGTATTTTAAATGAAGGTCTCATTTTGACTTATAAAGATGTTTTCTCTGACAAAATGTGATAAATATCCAACATTGGAGCTTGTATATGGTGTAGGAATATATACATGCTGATAACATTTAATATCATTCCAAAAAATATTATTAATGTGGATTTTATGGGGAACATTTTAATTTTTTTTAATTTTTTAAATTTTTTATTTAAATTCTTAAAAGAAAAATTAATTTTTTACTTTTAATTTCATTCTTATATTTTCAAAGTCAATATACATGACACATTCAAATTTCATGTGTCTATCATTAATAATAAAGATTTTATGTCATTTAAACTTTACTCCAATACTGCCCTGACAGGACATAGAACACAATTTTACTATATGTTCTCTACATTTGTTTCTCAGTACTGACCTTTCCACTGTGTGACAATCAATGTAAATCATATGTTAATCTAAAATACCTTCAAAGATGACTTCACAGTGAAGTTCCTGTCAAAGGTTGACCTGCTCTTTTTTGAGATGCTGGACTGTCAACATAGCAGAAAGTAAACAGAACACAGATTTCACTTCCGGATCATCACCAAGGCCTTATTACTCACTGTACACTGACACCAAAGTACACATAGACAACAACACCCTGAGCTCATATTATCAAGAATAAACAGTTACCTTTAAATCCCTACCAAAAATGCATAAATAAAACTCCTCTATCAACACCAAAATGAGAGAGGAAAAAAATGTTCTAAAAATAGACTAGAACTACATTCGTACTGAACTGGAAGTATTAATTGTAACCCGACTCCAATCGAGTATAAAATAACTGACATGAATTCATATTATGTGTTATGTCATACTCGAACATGAACCGAAAACGCAATACCGTTCCCGTTGATGAAAGGACGATTTACCATACACATAATAAGAGCAAATTGAGGAATAAGAGCATATTTATTCTGAGTTGTTAATTCATACGCTAGAGGAGTTATTAAGCACCATGCCAGCACACAACACTGGCTCGCTAGCTATTGAGTGTGCTGGTCTGGTAAAAGGTCCTTATGAGTTATTTTCTGTGACCAATTGTCCATTACCCAAGTCATCATTCAACTAACATACAGTCTTTTCTCAAGGAAGCCGAAATACTGTGTAACCTTTCATTCTTCGTCAACCCATTTTGTTCTAGAATGGATCATAACCCATATCATATTTCTCCTGTGTTCCTTCAACTCTGGTTTAGTTCTCTGGTTCAGTTCTATCAAATTTTCTCAAGTTTCACAACCATTTTCTAATTCCTCACTTTTCTAGAATAATAGTTCTTTTAAAAATTTCTCCTTTTTCTTGCATGTGACATAAACTAGACTTTCCCTTATTCTAATAATAATGTTTATTGCAATTGTATATAATATTCATCATGTGAAATCTCAGGTGGGTTTTCCACATATTGTTCTAAAACATCATGTATAGTTTGTTTAACAAATTGGATATAGTTTGCATTTTTCAATAAACAATCACTATACTTCCAAAAACCTTATTACTTTTTTTTTTATTACTGTTTTTGGAATTAAAACTTAATAGTCACCACAGAGTGATATGTTAGGTACCCAGGTTCAATCAAAAGATTCCTTAACATTTGCTAAAGGATGTAATGATATTAAAAAATCTAACAAAAGAACAAAATTATCTAGAGGCCGCAAATGTGCCTGGACGAATATGATATAAAATACTAGATTCACAAAGGTACAACAAAGACAGATCCACAAGTATTGATATTAAATTAATCATAGAAATACATTAAACCTAACAAGGGTAATAGCCTCATTTTTTGCTCCATACAAACTGTTCAAGCGATCATGAGATATTGTATTTAAGTAAAGAATACTTCCTGTACAATGTGAATGCCTATTGCGATATTAAATAGCTTTTCCTGGTTTGTCATTGGTAACAATGGATACGCACCCACCCTACCGTTTTATTTTCCAGAAGTAGCCATAGCGGTCTTACAGCCTATTTTAATTCTTAAGTAAATACATGAGATAAATAGCTTGTCTGAAGTTTATACATCAGATAAATAGCTTGTCTGAAAGCTATGAACATGACCTCCCCAACCCATCTTGCACACTCGATACATGTAATTAATATAACAAGTGCATGGTTAGAACAGTGTTTGCAGTATGCACTAGTATCATTGGTTTAAACATTCCGCCTTTGGAATAGGTCTGTTACTTAGGGGACGTCACTCCAATGTCCAAGCATTACCAGAGCTAGGCCTGCTTTAACGCTCATACAAAAGCAATAACTACTACGGTACATTAAAATCATCTAAGTGCAAAACCAAATAAATCTGCTTATAAAATGCATATTCACAAGAATATTTCAATAAGAAATTACATTATTTAATAAGGAAATCAAATCATTACAATTTTAGCCAATTTGCTATTTTGAAAGTAAGGTGGTGGGGTGGAATGGGACACTTGTCAAAGTGGCTGAGCTGACTGCGTTGACAATGATGCTGAGACATTTGTTTATTTTATTTAGTGTACATTCGTGTTAGTAATTTAATTAGAGCTATAATATGTTCACCAACAAACATTCTTATTACATGAACTTTATAATTACTATCGCTCACATCTCACCAATATATTATCACGGAATTAAAATGTGTACAAAATAATCAGTCCACTATACAAAATTGTGTTTATTTAATTAAAAGCATGTCTGTCCACGGTGTTCAATGAGATTTGCTTTATTTAATGCAAGAAATAGAATTGAAGTTGTTTACTTACAATTTAAAAAGAAAAAAGAAAATATCAATATAAAGTTTCATCGTGAAAACATAAATGTCAATATGACATTGCAACTCTTGATAACGGTCGCTCCTACGAAGAAGTCTCCTTACCACCACCACCACCCACATTACACATCTGATTGGAACACTGAAGAATATATCAGATAAAACTAAACCATATTTATCGAATTGTCAATGATACAGCCCCTTCATATATGCATCAGCAATTTAATTTTATTAGAAGAAATCATTTAAGTGTTACATGCTTTTGAACTGAAAGATTAACTTAAATATCTCTACTGTCAAAGGTTCTGGTTCAAAGTGCATCACTTATACTGCATGATTTACCAACTGATCTATATTTGTTACTAAAAGGTTCCTAAGCAGTACAAAGCCATTTATCCATATATGTGACTATTTTAAAAACTGACGTGTCTCTATACCACTGATATTTATGCTCTGTATTTTTATGTGTTAAACTCTCTACAGCAAATCTGCTAATATATCTTATTTTTATACTAATTTGAAATTGCTTCAATGATTATATACATTGCCTTACTAGTATCGACTTGCTTGCTCAAACTGAATGTACACAGCAGAGAGTTGCTTCATAAGAATCAAATGCATTGAGAATCGAATCAAGTGAACTAAATTCCAAATGGAGGTAACCATATATAATTCAATGGAACTGGCTGAGGGAAAGTGTAGCAAACAATTTTACATAATCAAATAGGTGTAATACCTGGGGAGCATTCTGTTAGGCATTATGCACTGTTAGTACAGACAAAAATGAGGTACAATGGATGTTTAAAAACATATAAACAACTTCCATGTTAAATTAAACACACACACACACACACATGTATGTATATATATATATATATATATATATATATATATATATATATATATATATATATATATATATATATATACATACATACATATATATAGGTTACCCTCATCTATGTTTACATATTGGATTAGTTGGTAAGGTCTTCTGTGAGTAATGACATGGCTTACAATGAGCTATCTTTCTCATCTTTTAACTTCTACCATCCAGTGCCATTCACTGGTAGCCGGACTGACAGAGTAGCATTAGCCTAAAGCCTAATGTTAATCTTACCAAACACAGACCGGCTATGAACAGAAGAAAGTTTTAGAAAGATACGTCTACTCATGTTACTGATTGTTCTTCCAATAAATAGTACAATTGAGAACACGTTTTGCAAGAGAGTACTAATAACATTTCCCTACTTCAGAAAACTTTTTCACAATCAGACATTTATGCGTAACACTCGATATACTGTTAATGAAACAGTACGCTAATCAGATTTTTTGCAAATGAGAGAACCAACAAGAACATGTGCATGCAATAAATTAATTCATGTTAGAAGCAAAATAAGGATATGTTATGTTTATATAAATACATTTTAATGAGATTGGAAACATGAATTATCCCATCAAAGAAAATTCAGCATTAGCAACAATATATATGAAACGGTACCACACGAAATGGACACCGACATTCTGAATAGGCAGAGAAAATAATGAAGCACATGATCGACATTACATTCCTTCTGTTTTATGTCCACACATTCAAACGGTTCGTTACTAATAAATCTCGCTGCTAATAAATATTCATATGCATTGCATATTGAAGTTCCATGCACGAGTTTGAAATTGGCACATATGTACTATTGTCAAAGAAGCAGGGTCTTATATTTGCATGTTCTAAACGTTCAAACAAGTGAACATCAGTGTTCACACTCTGACGTACATGAAATCTAGATATTTCTTTAAATCACCCTTCTATTAGCACTTTTGACTTATCTCAAATACCTGAAAGACGCCCTTTGTTACACACATCTGAATGGCAACTCACCCTGCCTGAAACTTCCACCTAAGACTGACCACTATCCCATACTAGTCTCTGGCTATCACACATGCATTCTCAGTAAACTAGAATTGTCACATTGTGGAAAAATGAAATGAGTTTACAGGTTTGAGATATCAGTAGAGAACTTGTTTATATACATTCAATAAAATAGAGTTGTTACATAAAAATATGAGAAAAAGCATGGCAACATTTTGTTCTCCATCAACAATAAAACTTGTGAATGTCTAAACTATACATTATCTTATACAATGAATCATATATATGTAATATTTTTTATTATACGTACCATTAATGGTTGCAATGCATCTGTAACTGTTGCTACTATTTCTGACAGCGTGACACCTGCGGGAACGATGAACCAGTCATTACGACTGTCCATATTTTTTAAACGATGAGCCTGAATTGCTGCATTCTGGGCCCGGTCCTCACCATCTCCCATGTCACGAACAACAAATGAAGCCAGCAATCTAAGATTTGGTATGTCATACTGTCTTTGTAATTCGTGTAATCGGACTTGTGGGGCTCGCTTAGTACAACCAATTTTTATGATATTTGGTGGAAGTCGCATAATATAAACATTTCCTCTGACATGCTGTCCTCCTCTCCCTCTGCCAAAATAATTTCCCATCTGTTTGTAAAAAAGAACATTTTAATGCTGATTATTGTGTCTCTTGCCTCAATTACTCAATACCTGCTACATATACCAATACCGAACCTGTCTCAAAAGACCATTCCTTCTATAAGCAACAATGGTCTCTAAAGACAGGTGATTTCTCATGACAGATCATAACATTATCTAATCAATAAAAGTGTTCATGGATAACCTTGCCTCTCAAGACAGATGGTGTTTTCAGACATCTGGTAAGGAACACAGCAACAAGCTGGCCACCTTGTTTTTTATTGTCCGCAGTTGTGTCAGGGTGCTAAAAAGAAATGTTATTTGAAAGCTTATTAATGCCCCATCATTGTTTCTTCCAGTATAGGGATGGGTTCAGATATAGTACAACTTAAAAACAATATTTATTAGACACCAATTTCAGGTTGGTCTTGTTGTAATGCTCTTAACTATGTGGAAATGCTTGAAACTCAAAATGATGTCTCCATCTCTGTAATATTTCCTCAGGGTGTACTAATGTGTTATCATCCAGGACGAGGAACTCTGAACATGATGGGAGGTATTCTGCCTGTTTATGAGTCTGTAGATTAAATGTTGATAAAAATTCAGTGGCTACCACCGTTTCGATATAGAGCTGGGCTAAAGCCTTCTAGAAGTTCTAGAACTCTTTTCTTGGTTCACACTTGCTATTCTGCAGCTAATATACAGAGGGTCAGCTTTATCCTGGGTTGGGCCTCTCATTAACCATTCTTTGTGCACTTGTTTTGACCTTTAGCAGGCAGCCAATATCTTTTCATGCCATGTACTTCTGCCTTTAAATTTGTTTTAGCATCCATGACCCAGAATTCCAGCTGATGTCGCTTCCTTCAGGACACTTTCCAGATGAAGTACATATAGTGCAATTTGGAATGGGCTATTGCTGCCTTGATAGTTTTATTTAAGGTTTATTGAAGGTGTGTTCTATATATATATATATGCAGTCGCACTGTTTCCATGTGGGATTGTTTGGCCTGCTTCCATGATCTTTGCTTGCTTCCTGTTGGTTGTTGATGTTACACCTAATGGATGATTTCAGCAGTGTATGATCAGATGTTTTGATTAAATTATTGTAATGTATTAAACTAAGGAATACAAAAAAGTGAAAACCAACACAATTTGTAAAATGCAACAATTTGCCTGGAATACAAAGTAAAAAATTAAAAATAACTAATAGTATGGTGAATGAAATCCTAAACAGTTCTAAATGTTCTATAGTATTCCAAATGAGTTCTACTGATGTTCCGAATGAGTGTGTGTGTGTGTGTGGTTTGGATTTGTAACATAGTTTTAAAATAATTTCAGTCATATCGCTATGGTGCCTGTATGTGTAGTGCATAATGACATCTAGCATTGGGGCATCATGCCCCACCCAGTCACATTATCTTGACACCAGGCCGATCAGTCCTAACACTAACCTCATGATGCCCCACCCAGTCACATTATCTTGACACCAGGTCGATCAGTCCCAACACTAACCTCTTAAAGATGAGCGCCTAGCCAGGCAGCTGTTAGTACCATTATTTAATATGTCTTTGGTATGACTTGGCTGGGGTTCGAACCCGTGACCTCCCGTATTTGAATGAAGTCCAATACATATGGTGTGGATGTGCTAATAATCTTGATGTATCAAAATGATATAACCCAAAAGTCTTTAAATGATTTCACGGTAATTCCAATGTAGTTACTTAGTCCTCAAGTTTATGAGCAACTTGTAATTCCAATGAGTATTTGAAACAAGCGAATCCTCTCAAAAAATAATTGAACACACCTGAAAGAATTGATTCTTCTTCAGATATTAATCTAGGAATAAATAATTCTAAGCTAAACATCCTTTATTAAAAAACTAAGGTTCAATTTTAGAAGCAGAATAAAGTTGAATAGCCATTTTGAAATCACTCTAACTTCCCCACAAAGTCATGCCCTCTAACAGCCAACCAGACAGAAATTATATCACCTGGTTTTCCTAGGAGAAAAATGATTATCGCAACTCAAATTCGTAAACAATATTTCTTCTACACTTTCCATGTTTCTAGCTGCATTTTTTAAATATAAATTCATAATTATAAAATGTATACAAGTACAAGGTTCTATGCAAAGAAATATGGCACTACATTATACTAGTATTGTACATCTCTTTTAACCTAACCCCCAAACACAGCACTGACTTTATGGTCTTAAACTAAGTATCACAATATAGTGAAAACCAACAAGTTTTTCATAAAATTCAACATATAATTTATTTCCCTAGAATACAACTGTGATGTGATTTTGATTTTTAACATAGCTTTAACAATTTTTCAGTCATATCACTACGATGTCTGCAATGTGGCAGTTTTATAGTGATGTCTAGCACCGGGGCATCATGCCGCAGACATGTAGCATGATGTCCCACCCAGTCACATTATCCTGACACCAGGCTGACCAGTCCTAACACTAACCTCTTAATGCTGAACGCCAAGCGAGGCAGCTGTTAGTACCATTTTTTAAGTCTCTGGTATGACTCGGCCGGGGATCGAACCCACGACCTCCCGCATCCGAGGCGGACGCTCTAACCACTAGGCATCGAAGCGGTCCCTAGAATACAAAGTGAAAGTTTAACAGGAACTTACACTACTGTCAATTATATCCCAACAAATTCGAACGTAAGTCCAATGGGTATCAAGTATTAAAATGAATTCCAGTAGTACAGTAGTCCCCCTCTTGAACGGACCCTTAAAATGTGCTATGTCTTACATGTAGGACTAAACGGACCCCTGACCAGCGGCCACCCGCTCCTTACGGCCAGAATCCGTTGGCACCGACGAGTTTGTGTTCAAAAGTACCTCTCGCGAAAGGCCACCCGGCTAACGCGACCAGCGGCCCCTCACAAGCGGCCGCATTTTATTTAAATATGTATCCAGAACCAGTATTGTATTCATAACGTGTGTTAAGCAATCCGATTTCTGTTTCCCGATGTCAGGTTTTCGTTACTGAAAGAAGTGTTGAGTAAAGTACATTTACCACTAAGGTTAGTATTATATCATTTACGCCTCACGAGAAGCCAAATTTATTCCATAAAAACCGAGAAAGACTAAAATTTTAATCAATACAAAAGGGTACGTACATGTAATCCAATTAGCCTTACTACTGTGTTATCATAAGATGTCCGGTTTAGTCACTCTGATAATTGTTAAGAAAACATATCGTTTTTGGCTTCTCTCACCTAGTTTCAAGAAATGTATTAAAACAATAGGGTACCAGACCGGTATGACTAAAATGCGAAAAGTTACGAAAAGTGCGAAAAGTTACGAAAAGTGCGAAAAAAGTCCGAAAAGGTACGAAAAGTGCGAAAAGTTACGAAAAGTTCATTTAAATTTATAGTCAAATAATATAATAGACAAATACTCATACATACAATTACATTTTTATAAAGGCTATGCAACATATCAATCTTTGAATTAACATTTATACAAGGATACAAAGTATCTTATGAATCCAATAACTTTCTTGGATGAGTGTGTTCAT
Source organism: Sinohyriopsis cumingii (assembly GCA_028554795.2). Lineage (NCBI taxonomy): Eukaryota > Metazoa > Mollusca > Bivalvia > Unionida > Unionidae > Sinohyriopsis > Sinohyriopsis cumingii. The sequence continues at coordinate 103,089,397 of CM068832.1, forward strand.
GTCTCCATGCACAATATCGATTGTCCAACATATTGCATGTTACATTTTTTTTTACAGGTTATCAATATTTGTATAGATAGTGTTATTAATATTTTTATTACAATTACATCTAAAAATGAAACATGCGTACCCGACGATTAAATGCCATCTGTATGCGAAATGTTGGTATATAGTGATGTTAGATCATATGATACCAGGACTGAGTTATCAGATAACTGTGGAATATACTTCAATTTTGTTTTAAAATGAAATCAGTATTATCTTTAATTTCTGAAGGAATCGATTTGATCAAAGGTTGTAAAACACTAAAGCGTTATGAAGCCTACAGTAAATGCGAAACTAGTTACACAGAATTATCGCCGTTTTTGTTTTTTTAATCATACTTTTAAATTTAAATTTATATAATTAATAAAATTTTACAATAACTCATACTACATAGGATTTAATATATTTATTTTTTGTATATAAAGTATTTCCAAAAAGATCCGTTTTGTGAATGGTATCCTTGTCCCATAAAGGACTTACTTATCTGCAAAATGGATCGACTATAGTTTATTATCAGTTGCATATAGTGTTTATGTTTCACAAATGAAATTATAATGTGTAATAACTGATTTTCAAAATCATTTAACATATAGTTTTAATAACAATGTGTTTCTAGGTTCGTTTAGTAAATCACTACTTCGATTTTATGAAATGTAATACGAATTATAGAGTTTGAAAGGATATTGACTTTGGAAGGAAAAAGCATTCATTCGTCTAAATTGGATTAACAGAAAATTTCGTCAGCACTGGTCAAAATATCATTATGTACATCTGGCATAAGCAAGGTGACCGTTAATAAGCCGATTACGGTTCTTTTATCTGTCAACTTCAATCAAAGCCGATATTGTAATGTCCACGATGGATAAATTGACTTCATTCTCACGCTTTTGTTTATTAAAACTGTTCTTTTGCACACTCATTTATGTGTAGGTAACATACGGAGAGTAGTGAATGCGGTAATTATCTTACAATTAATTATTGAGTTACAGATTTGTGACCATGTCTGAACAGTGACATCAAAGAAGAATATCTTCACCAATCCATAGTTTGTATTGAAACTAAAAATTAATGATAATTGTTGCGTACACAAATTCTAGATTAAAAATTATATATTGTGGTCTGTATATTCTTGCTTTTATTTGTACTTTGCTTTCGCTGAGAAAATATCGAAGAAGTATACTTGTTCTGTTTGTTCTCTGGATTGTAAGACGGACTGTATTTACTGTGAGGTAAGTGACTTTTTCATCTTACCTAATTTATTAATTTCTGTTGTAAGGCTGTATTAATTAAATGATGTATCCTTAAATCAATGAAAATGATTGCATTAAGATAAAGTGTCTTGAGGAATGGCTAAACGTTGTTTGAACTTTAACATATTTCTGTGTTTTACATCTTGCCTAATTTATTAATTTCTGTTGTAAGGCTGTGTTAATTATATGATATCTCCTTAAATCAATGAAAATTATTGCATTAAGATAAAGTGTCTTGAGGAATGACTAAACGTTGTTTGAACTTTAACATATTTCCGTGTTTTACACTACGACACATACGTTACCATTCTACGTTTCAAAAACATTTTGTAAAATACGTTAGTTATATTGTTTTTTAAATTTCGTGAAATCACTTTAATAAGCATAAAAATGTTAATAATTTTATCTTCCTATAAAATAATAAATAAGTCAAAATATTTATATAAGATCAATGATCATGTGAATAATGATGATGCTCAACTGTCACATACAGGAGAAAATACTAAAATGTCGAATGTACGTAATAGGGTTATTCAAACATAGTTGTAATAATTACATGCCATATTTGCATGACCAAAAGTTAACCAAAAAAAAAAACTTGAATGAAATCGTTTATATATTTAATGAACATTCATTTTTCAAGTGTATCTGATACATACGTTTTCTGAGAACATATTTGTGAGTAGACATAAACAAAATATGGGTCAATTGGTGTTGTTGAAATTTTTACATTTTAAATTTCAGAAATTAATGATAGTTATGTCGTAATTGTTAATTAATGTTATCGTTTAAAACTAGGGTGAAGTGAGCATGTCATTAAGCATAGGAATTGTAATGCTTCCCCTAATGTTATGTTGATTGTACATTATAACTGTGTTCTTTATATTTATATGCATATCTGAAGAGCATAAACACGGCGATGCGAAAATACATATTCATGCACATACATACACACACGTAAATGTCAGCTGAAATAAATGTTACAGATAATTTAGATAAGTTATAAAATAAGAGGATACTTGTTTTATTTTCGAATGTGTGGTCCAAACTTTCCTTTTGTTTGCGGAATATAATAATCTAATATTCTTGGAAAGATTTTATTTAAAAAAAGTTGACAGTAGGATTACGGCGTATGGTGTAATACAATACTATACATGGCCATTAAAATTCATTTGACTTTTTCTTTTCGTAAATTTTCTAGACATGCCAAATGTGGGCGCACTACAAATGCCAGGGCATTGATGAGCCAGACTACACATTATGGCGGAGAATACCCCTGGACTACGTTTGTGTGTCGTGTCGCAGCGCTTGCGACGTGTCTTCTTTCGACTACCTCATGGGTTTAGAACGCTTGAAGAAGGTATGCATCTATCATTTATGATGATGATAATGATTATCATAAAGAAGACGATGATGTTTGTTTGCTGTGTTGTTGTTAATGATGATCATACTGATAATTATATTAAAGATACAATATGTTTTTTGTAGTACATTTGTATTTATATATACAAAAACACTATATACAATATCAACATGATAATTTCAATTTAGTTTGTTAATATGGATGGGATCTATGTGGATGATGTGAAATTGCTGCATTATTTAGATCGAACAGATCATTGTTTAGAATCAAACAGAAGATGGCATCAAGAAGAGATCACATGATTTAAATCATTTATGTAAACATAGATAACTATATATGATATATTGTTTATTTCAACACAGAGAGCAATATCGATATACATGTTTATTAATGGGTAGTCAAACGTTAGTAACACATTTCGCCAGATTATATGGGAAACAAGAAAACTGAGCTTTAACCACTGCGGCCATCGGAGTGGTCGATGCTGATGACTACGATGATGATTTCAATAATGATGCTGATTATGTTGTTGAGTATATATGATTTTGTTTTCTTTCAGAGAGCTAGGAAAGGTATAAAGTCCTTGACAGAAGCTGCTGAAAGAGAATATCTGTTTATAAAGAACACTGATTTAGACACCACAGTCCATACAAACTTTGATGGTATCAGACAGGATCCAGGCTCAAATACCATCGTTGGACAAAACCTATAACCTTGGTGATTTTCACGTGACTCCGACAGTTTTCAAAGACTTATCCGTTAAAAAGAGATCTACAGATGACCATCCGATTGTGTTCGGCCCAACTTTCATCCATACCAACTCCAGCACCAAGGCATATTCTGCATTCCTTCATGACGTCGCTGACAACTTGACAGACAACCAGCTCCAGTTACTGACTGTCGGCACAGATGAGGAATTGGCATTCAAAACTGCTATAAAACGCTGTTTGCCTGGTAGCACACACGTTCTTTGTACTCGTCATCTAAAGCAAAGCGCAAACAGACAAATTGAAGATATAATTGGGTTTCCATTAAAAGATCGCCTGGAAGTTCTTGAGTTAGTGTTTGGCTCAAATGGTCTTGTACAAAAAACGGACGTTGACACCCACCAAAAAAGACTAAACCAATTACGTTCCGTCATCGATGACAAAGACTCGCATTCCTGCGAAAGAAAGTTCCGCACCTACTTTGATACAAGATTGCATCCAATGCTTAAAGAACACGTCATAGATCCGGTCAACAACGGAAAAATTACAAGCACATGGACAAACAACAACTCCGAGAGTGCAAATCACATCCTAAAATCGGCCACAAAATGGAAGCTAGCTGAATTGCCAAAGTTTGTCAAGCTGCTTCATCAATTAGTGATGAGTGAGCAGGAAGAGAGATGTTTTTCCCTGAGAAACATGGGTAATTATCGCCTCAGTGAAAGATATTTACACCACCTTGTCGACATTGATCACTGGGCCAGAAAGACGGAAGAACAACGGGATAAAAGGAAGAAAAAAAATTCTCACTGACTGCGGTAAAGACCATCCAAATACGATGTTCTCAAAAGATGGCAGAAGAACTGCAACCAGAACTCCATCTGCAGGTCGGAAGCCGAGCCAAATTCGAAGAAAGCGGGAAGAAAGGTCTAGAACACCACCAAATAAGCCAAGTGCGAAACGCAAACTGTAAAGTGCAGTCTGTTGTAAAGCAGTTTAGAAATATATATTTGCACTGATGCAAATGAAGATAACGAAAATCGTTGCTATTATTTACTTGTTTTAATTAAAAAATGTCGAGAAAATGACTTTGTTGTAACTCTGAGCGACGGAAATTTGGATTTCGGTTACGATATTAACCTTTCGATGCAGTTGTGGAAAGAACATTTATTCTGAAACACTATCAAACAAAGGAAATCATTTGTAAACAGTTAATGTAATTTTAGATATAGTATAGCTTTTGGGAACAAAGAAACTTAATAAATTAAAAGCAACTTTCTCGTCCTAGCTTACAATAATTATTTTTTTTCTTCTTCATATTTTTGTAATTTTTCGTTCTTGTGACTTTTCTCAACTTTTCGTAACTTTTATCACTTTCGTAACTTTTCGCACTTTTCTCAACTTTTCGTAACTTTTCGCACTTTTCTCAACTTTTCCTAACTTTTCGCAACTTTTCGTAACTTTTCGCATTTTAGTCATACCCGTACCAGACCGCGACTAACGAATCACGTGACAAGATCACTTCCTTTAAAAACAAACGGCAATTTGTTTAGATGCATACAAAATTGATTGTTTTATCAGTATTGTAGTTGGCAGAGGGGGACTACTGTATAGACCAAAAATGGCAAGATTTTTGGAACTCCTCCACAAAAGGTAAAAAGCACCATGAAACCTAAAAAACCAAAAAGAGATTAGATCACAACACACCCAGAGTTACTTACGGATTCTAATAAATATAAACAATCAGCATATAAAAATATAAATAAATTCATAGACTCAGCAGGACTTAGGAACAAAATATAATTACTATCCACACAAAACCAAAAGACCCAGTAACTAGCTAAATCAATTTAGAAGCCCCACATAAAAACCCATAACATATCATTCAGTTTTATAAAAATATTAATAAATAATTCACTTACGAAGCACCTATCAAAAACTAAGGTAACCGCAAAATCGGATGTCCTAGATGGCCTTAACAAACCGAGTAATCAGCTAGGACTCCAGTCCTAGATGTCTTTAACGAACCGTGTAATCGGCTAGGACTCCGGTCTCATGCTATAAAAAGTATAAATAACATTCAATCTCTAAAAACCTTAATAAATAAATAACTTAAAGAGGCATTAACTAAAAACTAATAAATAACATAACGTAGGAAGCACACCCTAAACACCTCAACTAGTAATACCATAATAACCTTGAAAATCTCTCTTCATACATGATTTCTACTAACAACCTCTATAAACAGCATAGAAACCCCACCTTTTTTTAAGAACATTTTGAAGAAAAAAAAAAAACAAAAAGCAAGAAACACCAGGCAAATGCAACAAGAAACCAGCGATGTGAAGCAACCAGAACCGTTCCTGAGCTCTCCTTCCCACTAATGACAGCCAACCATTCAGATGTAAGGGACCATTATGGACCCACAGATTGAGGCCAAACTATCAGGGTTCCTTGAACCCATAAAAACATGGGGGAGGTGGCACCATTCCCTTCCCCAGGAACAACTAGCAGGCTGCGGTGCAGTCAGAAAAACGTGACACATGCACAATTGTGCAAACGCCACTATAATTAAACTCAACAACAACAAAAGCAGATAAAGATGGAGGGTTAGGGACTGATAAGTCAAGATGGCATATAATGCAGAGGTGGTCTGATGCAAGTTCATGGGATACCAGGGAGGACCGTAGAATGTTATCATCAGGTCTCTGAAGAATCTAGTCTAAAATATGACCATGTTTATGGGTGGGTTGGTTAACTGACTGTTTGAGGTTGAAAACATTAATGGAATCTAGGAGTTTTGATGTGTTTGGGTTTTCGGGACAGTCAGATTGAAAGTTGAAATCTCCAAGAATAATCAGGTTGCCACCTATCGAACTTACATACTCCAGGAGATTCGGAAACTGCTACAAAAAGAGAGATTCAGTCAGCTTGTTTTTTCTACTAGGAGGAGGGCGGTATAGGCAGAAAAATGGACTGACCTTTGCTCCAGTGTGAGTGTGGTTTGGACGAGTTCACACGATGTGTGGTCGAAATTGAAGGGTTATTACTATATAATATCACACAATATAGGTGGCGAGGTATAATAGCAACTCATTTCTGGCGATCAGCCTCGAGCGATCAGCCTTAGCTAGATTTGCCTCGCGAGTTCTCGTATTGGCTGAGGGACCAATCATTCTAGCTTAGTAATCTGCATAGATAAGAAGCTTCTTTTGAGATAACTAATATACATAATGCACCGGCGAATGTACTAAGGAAACGGAAGAATAATAAGAAGAAGAATGCATTTGTAACAATGAGTAAACAATTATTTGCAACTATCCAAACATGATACAACAAGAAACATATATTGAACTACCACTAAACATTACTTTTTTCTTGTAACCTTACATCAGTATCACTATGTATCATGATATCACTTTCTTTCTTTAAATTTAATTAGTAAACTAAAATAATTAAATGACATTAATAATTAATATGCTGACATATATCAAGAATGCTGACTTTAAATAAGCTATATTCAAAAATCAAATTTAAAATTATTTACAGTCAACTTGAAATTAAATATTTACATGCACAATTTTAATAATTTTAAATTGTAGACTGAAATAAAATAAGTTGACATACTGGTTTGCGATTTGTCTCACAAGATAACATTCAATGATAACAAAAGAGTAAGTATTAACACTGCGTTACTCATTAACGAGTCCTAAAACAATATTTATCATTTTGTGCATGATGAGGTTACTATAATTAAAAGGTTGCATGAAGAAACAACATGGGAATTTCATAAGGTGCAAACATGTAACATGTCTGATTAAGGTGAGTGAAGACATTTGTATAATCTTTATTATCACTTGTTTATAAATAAAATTATCATGCTTTAAACATGAAACAATTATTCCTCTTTTTAATCCACTTTAATTGAATTTGTTTGCTTTTGATGTCAGGACAAGTAGGATCAATTAGGAAATAAATAATTAAAATCACTTGTTATGAATAAATACCCTTAATATGTTTGTAGTATAAATTATATATTTTTTAATGAAATTATGTTGTTATTATTAATTAATTAATTAATTAATTAATTAAAACATATGAGATTAGGATTGGATTAATTAAATGCGGAATGAATTGCCCACTGAACTTAGACACAAAGACACAATGATCACATTCAAGAGTGCTCTCAGAACTCACTTATTTCGACTGCAAGAACAAACTTAAAGACCTAATAATGTTTCCTACTTTAAATATTCTCAGCATGTTTTTTTCATATTTTCTAATTTCATGGTGTTTGTTTTTGTGATCATATCATTATGTTTTTTATCTTATAGTTGTTGTCTAATGTTGTAAAGCGCTTAGAGCTTCTACAGATTAGGCACTAAACAAAGTCCTCATTATTATTATTATTATTATTACCGAATATAATCACTTGGGATAATGGAGAAATTCTGCCAGTCATTAAATATTCATTTATGCAAATATGCAAATGAATTTGGTTGAAACTTTTGTTTTCATTGGACATTGTGGTTTTGTAAAAATAACGTTGACCTTGAGACTTGTGCTTCTAGAAATTTAGTATTATGTTATCAGACCGGTAGTGTATACACTTTAACAGTTACTAATAATTCCATTGTAGGTTTCATTTCAGTGCTGGTTATTACATTTTATTTTGTTTACTGTTACAACTTTTTAAGTACTATTTGAAATTAGACCGCCATTGGTGGCGTTATCAATTTTCATGGATTGGTTGAATTGCAAGGTTATTTCGCTAGTAGTTTTATTATAATTATTATATATTATTATAACCGTATCTATGAATTCTTTGTATGTTTATATTTTTTAATAGACACCTTTTTAATTAAAATTGAAATTAAACGATACATCATTATACGCCTCATACCCATTTATTACCGTTATCAGTTTTCGTGGTTTAGTAATAAGATCTCATTATTTTATCTGCACTTCAGTACTCGTAATAGTATCTATACTAACACCGTTACTGAGATATAAGTTAAATTTTATATGGGTACTAGCAATTACATTTCTTTCCGATTAATCCACTGTAAGTTTATTACCGTTATTAGTTTTCGAGGACTGGTATTAAAAAAAAGTCATTGAAAAACCTGCTGGAGCTCATATCATTACTTACAATTTACCTGTCATACATGTGCTATATAGTAGTTATTATATAGTACATTAGTCCGAATTTCCTCTAACCATTGCCACCCCATTTTTGATATTTGGACAGTTATATTGGGGTGTAGGGTCCCTACACCCCAACATAAATATCCAAATATCAAAAATGGGGTGACAAGGGTCAGAGGAAATTCTGACTAATAGTACATGTATGACAGGTCAGTTGTAATCAGCGATACAAGCCCCTGTGGAAAAACCAATATGGTGTGGCCTAGCTTCCGATGATATTGGTTCTATGGTATCTCTATATTTGAACTTTTCGATAGGTTTTTATTTCATCTATTGCACCACATATCATGTGCTTATATATACTACATGACCATAGCCTAGGTTACTAGTTCTGCATCACCAGTTTATTTTGGGAAAATGTAAGGATTGCTGACAAGTACACTATTTTATAAATAAATCCATGAATATCATTGTTTCTAAATAATATCCTTAACTTATGTTTTTAGATAGAATCAAAATCTTCTTAAAATTGCTATCACTGTAACAAATTGTTTAACCAGTTTGTTGTCTGATAATGTCCAAAGATGTTATACAAGAGTTAGATCACTTGATTTGATGGTCAAGGACTAGGAGATCAAATCTTTTGTAGCATATAAGAGTCAAAATGTGAAGCATGTTAATGTCGTATTTTGGTGGCTTTCGCAGTTAACAGGTGTTGACTTGAAAGCTGCATTGTACAAGATTACTTTTCAAAGGAACACCGGTTGTTTTTCAGAAAGTCTTAGATTGATATGTACTTTCATGCTCATGTTGAATGTTCGTTCTCAGCAACAATCCCAGAGCAACTCCAGTCATCATGGGTGGTTATTTGCAAATGCATTTCTTTAATTCTTTCTTATAAGTTTATGTTGCTGTATGGCACAGGTGGCATAATGAGTGCCATATAATTAGCATCTATATATATGCGATATCTTAGTAACTCCCCTTTCATAACTAGGACTGTACATAACATCTGTTTATTGTTTGTTTCCCACAGTTATCTGATTTATAGTGGAGAATAAATTCATTTTAATACAAACAACAACAACCAGACTTAAATTATATCTTGAGGGTCATTGTTTTTATTAACTTATTTGCTGATTGCAGACTTCATGACCTGAAATATCATAGCACTCATGATAGTAGTGAACAGAAAATCAAAACAAAATGAAAGAAATAATTCAAATTTTGAATCATTTTAAATTAAAAACAACTGACTGATTCTCATAAATTCTGTGACATAACTACACAAGTTTTAAGACCCTTTTTGGTCAGCTTAAATGGTAAATAATAAAAAATATACATTATACATCTACATCACTCAACTGTGTGTTACAGTAGTAGTTGTAAAAACTTTGCAAGGTCTATATACTGGTCCAAATCTGCCCATATCCTATATGTAACAAAATCCATCAAAAAATCTCCTAAAACAAACATTTTACAACCTTGATGGTAATCATATTGATATTTTACAGTCAGCTGATCATTCTCATCAGAAGTCTGTTCAGCGGATGCATTAAGTTGAATGATAACTTTATCAGTGCTCATCCATATCTGGTGACAGTATCAATCAAAACTGTTCGAGTTTTACGAATAACAAGTTCATATAAATGTACATTTGCCTGTATATTATAGTATGTGTTTTAGATTTTTAACATAGCTTTAACAATTTTTAAGTCATATCGCAAAGATGTCTGCAGTGGCAGTTTATAGTGATGCCTAGCACTGGTGCATCATTCCCCAGACATGTAGCATCATCTCCCACCAAGTCACATTATCCTGACACCAGGCTGACCAGTCCTAACACTAACCTCTTGATGTTGAGCACCAGGCGAGGCTGCTGTTAGTACCATTTTTTGAAGTCTTTGGTATGACTCAGTCGGGGTTTGAACCCACGACCTTCCACATCCGAGGAGGATGCTCTAATCACTAGGTCGCTAGAGCGGTCACCTGTATAATATATAATAATGTATGTACTGGTAAATCTTGTGATAATGACATGATTAGTCGCTTTATTTTTTCTATGACACTAATAGGTTGTGCATAAAGTATGTATTCACTGAGTGGAGGTTGGGGGTGTTGAAAAAATTCAAAAAGCATTAGCCTGTGTATGTGGCAGTGTGACTGCTAAGTATGTTCTGCAGCAGTAGGGGTCAATATTCCTTGATAATTGTGATGTTTATGAAGAGTAGTCAAGTCAGAAACATAACTAGCAGATGAGTTAGATGCAAAGTGGCTGGTATGCCATGTCAGGCAGAGCCAATATCTGCTTAAAATTATGAAGTGTGATATGTTGTAGTTTTATTGCCCATGGTGCACTTTGTGGAAGATGTATTTTCCTCTTCATTTTCTGACATGACCAGTTATTTTATCTCATGATTCTGACAGATTATGCATTCCAGACCCTGGTGCCTCATGTGAATTTGTGAAGCCATACCTTGCCAGACTGGGACAGTATTGTATTTGGATAGACACATGGATTGCCTTTTTGACACCTATTGTCCTTTACCTTTATAAGAGTGAGATTCAGAAGCATGTCTTAAATTTATTACTCATCCTAGGTCAACATGAAATGTCACATGATCACACACACCTTACAAAAATTGTCACCCGAGAAAAGAACTGTTATTTTTCCCGATTTGGATGATATTGAAGCTGATGATAAAAATTTGAGGTCCAGTCATTCCAAATGATGACAAGGTTGATAATATTCCAATTTTCCACTGTTGATATCAAAATTTTAGTCACTGGCTGATACTTGACTATTGAAGTTAAGGTCTACTAAATATTAGCTGCTGTCACTTATTTAAAACTATTATTAGAGATATATATTTACATTTTCCTTAGAAAAGCATTGGTTATAATTTATGTAAAATTCAAGCTATGTATCACTATTATAGTTGATGTTAATACTTTCCTACTTTCATTTTCAAAGTTTGTTTTACATGCTATTAATTTAAACCTCCACTTATTTTTAATGACTGTACTAATAACTTCATCTTTTATAATTCAGTTGTCCCAGCTATTCTTGGAAAGGGGGTGGTGACTCAGCAGTGTACATACACAAGGGTGGGATACAAAAATGTATGCTTTGCAATGAGTAATGGGAAAGGGGGTAAAAAATCACCAATTGTTTGCATATGTGCTTTATGGACAACCCCTAACATCATTATCAGAATATTATTATTGCCAGTGTAACTGTTCTTGGGTAAAGTTATTGGATCGATTAAATGTTTTAACAGCTGACCATAATGTCATTATAGTTCATTTGTGCATGAAATATCATTCTACATAACTATGTTCTCTTCTTTTTGTTAACTTTGTTTGCAGATTAGTGTAGATTTCTTCTGATTTTGGTAATTATATGGACTTTTACAAATGAGCCTTGTTACCTGATAGTCAAAAAGATGTTAACATGACCATTCCTCAGATAAAGGTGTGTAGATGAGTCAGCGGCTAAGGACAAGCTGAAAAATGTGATACCGCAAAGGTATATTTTCCATTTGATATATCATAGATGATTCATATCAGCATCCATACTAGAAGTATGGGTGTGACTGACTATCCCATATTCTGCATTAGACAGAAAAAGTGATCTAATATTGTCTGCCACATCTCATAACATATATGCTATACATTAATGTGTATAAGGGGAAACATTTATTTTGTAATAGAGTGGGAACATTTTAATTTGTCATAAACAATGGTACATTTTCCTTTCCTTAAGCTATGGATCGGCATTTTGAATTGTGTATTATTTTTAACACTAACATGAAAAATTTGCAATATTTTTGTGATTACTCCAATACACTAAATCGTTTAACCTTCTATGAGCAACAATTATTAATTTTTCCTACAAGCACTAAAGGCATCACATGCTGCATTTCTGGATTAAACACATTAATTCCATTATGTCTTAGATATTTCACTTTGAATTGTTTGCATGTTAATATAAGTTATTGCACACATATTGTATTATTATGTGCAGTATTAATTTTAATCTTCATTGGTGGGGAGTATTCGTAGTGATGATTTAGTATCATTTAATATTGAGCTTTACATGCTGGGTATGCAGATGAGTTTGAATGTTTATAAACCGCTGTTGCTTTTAATTACTTCTGTTCTAGTATGTTGATAGCCTCTGTATCACAAGTAGAGCAAATCTTTACCTAAAGTTCGGAGTGAAAGCAATTTTTCTTTGTAGGTAATAAGTACAGAGAGAGAGAGAGAGAGTTAGTTCGCAGGCACTTTACTGAGAAAAAAACTTAGTATGATGTATCCCAAAAGATTACAGTCTACCAAAGAATCTTACAGTTGCCAGTCACAAAAATATATAGTTTGTTAATTCTACCAGAGACAAAGAACTCTTTCGTCCTGTGTCCAAAAAGCTTAGAAATAGACAGTATTGTAATAAGTCCCAAATGAAATCAAAGCACAAAGTACTGTGATAAAACTTCATGTAGCAACACAGTTTTGATTCAGAAAGATGATTTGTCACTGACTGTGCACAGCTTCTAACTTACAGACAACTGTACCAAAGTGACACTGTTACAGAGAGTAACTAAAATACCTTCCAATCAATAAACAAACAATATGAGTACACTATTGGGCCAGCAGGAGGGGGGTATTTGTTAAGAAAGGTAGGGACTAAATTCTGAGTACTAACTTAATGTTAACTCAGATGTAAATATTAATCACCTTGATTTTCTGATAGTTACAAATAGACTTGGTACCTCTTTATGCAATTAAATGTGACCTCTGCTTTATGTTGGTGAAATAAATTATGTAAGATGGGTATGTTTTGATTCCTTTTTGTTTCCACCAATGGTATGCAAGGTGTTCAGACATCTAATGCAAAATGTTTCTTTTTCTTTCATTTGTTCAGTGATCCAATAAAGGCATTGGGCAATTTCGGAAGGATTACATTATCAAAGGTTAAGTGAAATTTTGCGTTACCAGATTACATTCATTTTTTTTGGTAAGTTAATAAGAGTGACGAATGTTGATTTGGATGTTGAGATTTTTGTTTCTTGAACACACTGGATACTGCACTTTTTCTGCAATCATTCAGGTTCATTTGTATGGATAACACTCCAATTTCATGTATTTGAATGCAGTTAAAGCAAGTTTTGGTCTGAATTTATATTATGCAAGTTAGAGGCATCATTTGTCTCAATAGCAATGTAAGGAGCATTGTTGAGAGCACTTAGATTTTAGTTTACTTTTATAACATCAATTTTTATAGTTTAAACTGCTGAAAAAAATTAGTTCAGTTTATCAGTGTTCAATGATGCTTCATTACAAGGTATACATTTATGGGATACTTTTTGTCTTAGTATTATATAATCGAATAATTAAACTAACGTTTGAAAAATCTACTACATTTCACAGCATTTTAGAGAGAAAATTGGGGTGGTTCTAATAAATGGATGATCTATTTTGAATACATACATTATTATTATTGCAGAGGCTTCATTGTTTATCAGTATTGCTATAAATTAGTGCTACTTGACTTTTAATAATAATTGTATATATTGGACCCAATAAAATAATTATTTTTTCCTGTACTAGAACTTATGGTGAAACTTTTTTACACCTAGGTCATATGTTCCAAGACTTAAAAATTGAAATAAATTTGTGTTTAATTTGTACCCCCATGTTGCATTAAAATTGATAAACAAAATGCTTATTTGATAATAAAATGAAAGAAGTTAACATTGTATTGTTATCACTTATTCCTTTCTTTTTTCCATCATGAGCATTAATGAAAATGTATCAACAAAGTCCATATATGTATCGTAGACATCTATACTGTAGCATGTTTCACTTGCATCAGATTACACAATGTTTATTGACATGAACATAGAGAAACAAATCATGTTTGGTTGTACTCAGAGGTTTGAATGTGTTATCTGATTGAAAACTGGATCCAACAAAATCACAAACGAGAGTGAAAAAGTGAAATAATTGCTTAAAGGTATGTGTCATTCACACATGACGCAGTGTTATGTGCAAAATAACCAAGATTGTATTATATCCAGTTCAATTATATGACAGTATCTTGCAAATAAAATCATTATTTGTCATTTTGCCAACAGGATATTGAAGACAAGGATTATTTTTTATTACAAAGCAAGCTGACCTTGGAAACCGACTTTGGATACTTTTAAGCCGATTATATTTTAAAGGATATCAATAAAAAGGTTATTTTTTTCAAAGCAAGCCGACTTTGGATTATTTTAGGTGTGCTGATTTTATATATATATAAAAAATCTTTTAAATTGATTCATTCCTTCATAGAAATTCAGAAAAAAGAAATTCATTTTCTGTTTGCTAAATAAAATCATTCTTACTTCGTTCACATTATTTTCACCCATCCATTCCTCTTTTCTGGGAAATAGATATAAAATCTATGTTATGGTTTTAACAGTGACAAGTAAATCCCAGTCCAGGGGTTACATTATTTGTCTCCCCACAAGGCTTGCCGAGTGGGGAGACATAATGTAACCCTGCAACTGGGATTTTCCTTATATATATATATACACACACACACACATTCAGCGCACATAGGGAAACTACTTTGCTTCCATTTGACCAGTATTCACAGGAATTTTAGAAATAAAATGAAAAAATGAAACATTTTTTAAAGTGACATAATATAGTACTTCGTGCATGGACATCGATGATCCAGGATCACTTAGATGATTTGGAGAAAATAAAATCATTTGATGAATTTGTGAAGGCCAGAAGAGAAGATGATTTTGCAGACAATATGATCATTAACATGGATAAAATTCCAGTGTGCTTTGATCTCATTCCTTGATGGATGTCAATAAAATGGTGGTTGAAAGTGTGAGAATTAGCATGACTGGTGCAGGTCATAAATAAAATGAGTTTAGTCCATGCAGTTTCTGCTTAAGGAGATGTGTTGCCTCCAACAATACATTTTCACTGTATGACAAAGCTAAACAGATATTCATGCACTGAAAGAATGAATCATATATGTGCAGGATAAGGGTTGGGTTAATGAGATGATGCTGCAATGGATTTTTAAAAAAGTACACAGTTTTATATTTTTTAAAATAAAAATTTAAGTTGGAGTGCATTTTCTGACATGTAATTTTCAAATGATTTAAAATGTGCTCACAACTTAAGACTGGAGAAGAAACTGTGTCCCAGAACATACAGTGCACAAAAATATACATTCAGAATTGAGTTATGTTGTCTCAACATAAACGGTATATATAACTTTTTATGAATAACAAACTTTTGATTGAGTTGCATAGCTAAATGTAAGTGAAATTGCCATAATGCTTCCATGCTCTTACATACAAATATCAATACTATTGTCAATGTATGAATTGTTTGCTAGTCATTTAAAGAGTGTTATATTTATTTCATGATCTTTATATTGTTGTTTGGCAGCATAAAATTGATTTTTCAACACACTTTGATGCAGTTCTCTAAGCTCTATAACTGTTAAAAATTTCACCAAAATGTTTCCAAAAGTGAAGAAAAAAAGTTGCTGCAATTATACTGCAGAAAAAATGTTTTTCCTTTTCTTGATGAAATCCACACTAAAATCTATTAACATATAAATTCCTAATAGTAACTTTTCATCTGAAATGTTAATTGTCATAACTTTTTCCATTTATTATATTTTTAAAAAGAAAACCGTTATGGAATGATTTGAAAAAAATCTTTTAAATTGATTCATTCCTTCATAGAAATTCAGAAAAAAGAAATTCATTTTCTGTTTGCTAAATAAAATCATTCTTACTTTGTTCACATTATTTTCACCCATCCATTCCTCTTTTCTGGGAAATAGATATAAAATCTATGTTATGGTTTTAACAGTGACAAGTAAATCCCAGTCCAGGGGTTACATTATTTGTCTCCCCACAAGGCTTGCCGAGTGGGGAGACATAATATAACCCCGCAACTGGGATTTCCTTGTCTCGGTCCAAACCCCAATGTAGATTATTTTTCTCACCCAATATTTTCCTCTAAGAAGAACTCTTCATTAGTGTAATATAGTTCATGTGCAAATGTTTACATGTGGCTCATTAATACAAATATGTTAATGAGGGGTTTGGTGTGACCATTGCATCCAAAGTACAGTTTATGCAGATGTTATGTGAAATTGACAATAAATAATTAATATTTATTACAAGAAACTTTCATTTTCATCAGTTTCAATTTTAAAAAGTTATATTGTAAATAATGAAACGATACTGGCTACTCAGCTCTACACTAGTTATACTTAGTACAAGCTGAATCAAAGAGTAACATGTTGCTTTAGATTATTCATGGGTAATTAGAGATCTGTATCACTATCGTATATAACTCTCCTTTGGAGGAGGTGAAACTGTTTGTGACGTGTTGTTCTTAGTATTGATTGTAAAATTACCCCAGCTGAAACTGTTTGACATGTGTTGTTCTTAGTATTGATTGTAAAATTACCCCATGTATAAAAGACCCTCCAAAACTTTCAAGTTCACAGATTCTTTGAAAATTTATTCTTGTCTTGGAAATATGGCAAGTGGTACAGTAAATTTGCTTATGGATTAATGATTTCGTCTGGATGGTAAGTGCATTATTTGTCATTAAATTTTGTAGGTTTATCTTTCAGATCCAGTGCTGAATGTCATTCTCATGATTGAGAGGAACAAAGTTATGCTCCACTGAAATCCATGTACCTGCTACAGATTGCAGATTTACACAGAGAATGTGACCTCTACTTTGTCTGTCAGAGCACAAGCAGAATTTTAAAGTCTTCAACAGCACAGATTTCCAAGAATCACCAATTATTAGTGCTAAACATGTTATTTGTATTGCTAATTCAATATACAGTAAGACTGAAAGGGATGTACATTTCTGACCACTTTCTGTTGTTCCCATGATTTCACTCTTCACAAAGCAGTACTGGTTTACTCATGTTATAATGTTGCTCTTTTGCAAGAGCAATTAATAGAGCTCCATTTTTCATTATTGTTTATCTTTCTTGTTTAGCAAAGGCATCTGCTCCAACTGTATTTTACATGATTGTGTTATTGAATAATGGTTAAGATGTTACTCATTATTTCAGTTTGGTAAAGAAAGTCAAGGAAATATAAAAACATATTACAGATTGCTTTTGATTGCTGATTAAACTTAAATGATGGCAGCCAGAGTAACAACTATTCCATTAAAACATACATGGGACCCAGAAAGGCACTTTCAAAGTGGGATACTCACCCACTGATGCAGTTTAGAATTTTCTTATCATTTTAATATGATATCTGTGAAATTAGTGTACATATATTTTGTTTTAAACTACCTTCCCTGGGTACTATGTATGTTTAAATGGAACAGCCCTAAAAGCAAAGCTTACAAATATGGAACATATAGTGAATAAGCTAAATTTTAAATAATCTGGGGGGAGCTCCATTATTTAAATAATTAGATTATTATATGTGCATGCTTTATATCTTGTACTTGTGTCAGTAATTGGCTTAAAGCACTAAATATGTATATATGTTCATAAATATATGAAACATGAACAGGCATCAAACCATGGGCAATAATTGTTGTCCAGAGAGTATTCACGTAAAATATTTTGGTGGCTATCTGGGTAGAAAGTAGTTGCCTATGGGCACGAAACGGTGGGTAGTGGATGTGTTCCTGCTGTCAAGTAACAAAGTGAACAATATGTACATGCATGATAGAATGTTGCCTTTGCAACAGTAAACCACTTTTGGATACCATAAATTTCATTTATTGATTTTATTAAAAAAATGACATCCAAATGACACACATTTCATGGTGAAAGTTTAGTCTGATGAATTTCCCAGAAAAATTGTTCTTTTGGTCACAAAAATCAGTTGTGTATAAAACATGTACACTGTTGTTTCATAATTTACTTACCTGGTTTAACATGTTTTGAAATGTATGTATTTTCTGTATTCAGTCCAAACAGTTTCATTGAGATTTTCTAATCATGACTGCAGGCCATTTGCAATCGCATATTGTACAGTTCTTTAATGTAAGAGTACAGTATACGTGTTAAGTGTTTCGACTGAACTTTTTAAATAATGGTACAATGTACCTCTGCAAACAAAAAACGTGTGCAGATTAAAATTATTGAGGTACATTCATTGTTAAGTGTAAATTTTCTTTTCAGTAAGTATACAGTATTTAGCTTTTAATTGCTTTATAGACTTTAAATCTCTGCACAGTGATGCAGTCAAAGTTACTTTGAGTGCTTGCAAATGAATAATTGAGGAACTAGGCATACAATATTTATACCCAATAAATGCAGAAGCTGTACTCCAATTTTATGATTAGAAATATTTAAATTGGCTTTTTGTCATAGCCACCATTATATGGCTTCCCTGGACATTATGAAAGGCTTTCTCCCAGCCTACAAATGCATACCATATCTGTCCTTTAGGTCTACAACAGTGATCTGTATGAATGGCAAGTTGTACTGTGTTCTTCATAATTTCCTACCATTTCATTCAGTATATGCTTTAATAATGTTTTCAAGTAGATAAGATGCTGTACATAAAAGAAGTCTTAATTTTCAAAAACTTTTTACCAGTCTTCCACCTCCATTGACCCTCATTGTGTCCGAAATCTTATTCAGTAATTTACACACCTGGACAGCCTCTGAGTTATATATATGAGTTATATCGTGATTTGTAAACACCATTAATTTCATTGTAACTATAATTAAAATTTATATGCTAAGAAGTTGCATTTTTGGTGCTTGAGCTTTTGCATTTAAATAAAGACTTGTTTCACATGTTAAGAGGTCTTGTAATAAGTATTAAGGAAAGAAATAAAAAAATAGCAAATAGTAATGTCTGTCTTAGTTATATTTGAAATCTTTTTACTTGCACGATTTCAAATTCATTTTGTATTCAGATGTTGTGGTCTTTAATGTTTCTGTGGGAAATAAAAAAAATTAATAAAACATTTAACATCATACGATATTTCTTTATTACTTGCTTGTTCATATGACCATACTTATAGGCCACACATTGTCATAATTCTAAGCATCCACAGTATGTTTCTTCAGATAGGGCAATAATTGAATCAAAAGAAATTATTTTCTTTGAATTATCTGTTTCCATTCTAGATTGTATATCTACTATCTTCTCACAATTACCTTCTCACAATTATCAAATGTATTTTAATCATCAAAACTAAAATAAGTATTAGTCACTATAGTGCACAGGCCAAGAAATAAAATTACTAATGGGAAATAATAATTAAGGCAAAATAATTTACTTTCGTTAAATTATTTTCCATTTCAGGAGATGTGTGTATGTATGTGTTGGTGTGTGTGTGTATATTACAAGACTACTATTTTCTCAGACTACTCTGGTGGTCTGGTTGCCCAGTGTCAGGATAATGTGACTGTGATGTCCCAGTGCTTGACACCACTATAAACAGGCCCCTGGTGGCTGATTGCGTGAAGACATCACCATACAAGCTCTGGGTTTATACACTCTCATTAATATTACCAACACGTAAAGCCCATAAAGCTACAGAAACCCGGATAACTCGGTAATTATATTCCATCAGTATTCAATTCCTACATTTGTATCATAGGAATTATGGTAAATAAAGGGTTCTGAATTATTGAAGTGAGATCCTCATCTGATTTCTTGACCTTCTCGCATATCATTCTACCATTATTGTTTCTATTCCCCACCGCACCCTAACATGCACTTCATAGAAAGTCTTTTGACAAAATAATTTCTTGCATTATGTTGGATGGGTAGTCGGCATGCATGACTATAAACAAAATTCCCATGCTAAATTCAATGACAATAACTGCATTTGTTTTTTTCCTCTCCAGTTCAGAAGTTACAAATGTAGAAATGGCTAAAAGAACAGCACACTCCTTTCCCAACCACAACCCCCAAGTTGAAACTTCAAAACCTTAACTGTCTAATTCTCCCAAGTGCAGGTCCTGTTTTGAGGAAAATACGTTGTCTATTTCAGCAGCTTCATACAATGTATATATGCTGTCTTACTTTCATGGTGAGAACAGGAGAATGACTCAAACATGAAGGCAATTAACATGCTTACTGACTTAAGATTGAGAAAATATTATTTGTTGACTAAGTGAATGACATTAATATCAGTCAAACAGAACAAATAATTGTGGTTATTTGTTAACTGAAAGAGGCTTGACGATTTATTCAACAAACTAAATGTTTCATAGAACTAATGCCATGTTTTTGTGTAACACTCGTTTGGTTTTACTATATATATATATATATATATATATATATATATATATATATATATATATATATATATATATATATATATATCCTGAATTTTAAGTTCAACTCCATGTGTGTTTTGATGTAACACATCTAATGGAAAAAATTTGCCATAAACGCGTAAACGTCCACATGATTCAGGGACGACAGATTCTTTAATATTTCTTACAGCATCTGCATAAAACATTAATATTTAACTGGGACACATCCGGCCAAAGTTCAGTCCCATCCGTGTTTGCATTGACTTAAAGAAGAAGGCTTACATCTTTCCATCAAAACACGTAATACACTAAATGGTGAGCTACTATTGTACTAATAATGACATTAGTGATTAAGCAGAGAAGAGGTTTTGAAAGGATACATAAATCATCTTCCAATTATAAAAATCTCTTTTAATCTAAATAGACTTTTAACATAAACAAGATGACAATTAGTTCCATTAAGATCTTGTTAAATAGGCACAAAAAATTACATTATACACAAAATAAGATAACAGTGCAACATGTAAAAGACACGTACAATGCAAAGCAGAAAGGTAAGTATTATACACAAGTACCAAGTATTAGTATAGTTCGGATAAATGTATCAATGGAAAATACCACATACTGAGACAAAAATGCTTTAGAAAAGAATACAGGTGAAAAATAGCTCAAGTTGTTTCACTGCAGAAAAGGTGAGCTTTCATGAATCGTGTTGAAGTTACATTATGATTAAGCTGAAGAGGCAGACTATTCCAGAAAGTTGGGCCCTGGTAATCAAAAGGATGCTTTCCAATGTATTTTAATCTAACATTGGGAATAATGATGATATGAATACAGGAGATGAGTGCAATTGTCTGGAAAGTGTGTATACACAATGAACTCAACAATGTACTTAGGGTTTGACATATTAAAATGTTGTAACAAAGAAGTCACTTTTTATTTAATCCTTGATATAACCTGAAGCCTGTCAAGAATGCTACACATAGAAAGTAAGTACTCACTGATATGAATTCATTGACAAAATAAGGAGCATTTTGCACCTTTTCCATATTTATTTTTTACTATGTACTGGGGTAAAAGCAGAGAGACTGGAATCGAAATAATCGAGTATAGAATTTATAATGTAAAGATGCATCTTGAGACGAATCCAATGATACCTCGTTGATAAAAATCAGTTGAGGCATTTGTGAGAAAATTGTGTTCTTGTGACAGGGTTAGGGTTACGGTTTTCCAAACAGATAGTGCCATTTTGGATACCGTATTCACTGAAATACTTGTCTCATGGAGTCCGATAGAAAGGTATTTCGTTCATGAAAATCGGTCGAGTGGTTTATGAGAAATTGAATTCTTGTGATTTCCCATATATTTATATAGGTTATTGTTAGGGTTACGGTTTTCTGGTATAACGTACGAATGGACCCGGCAATTCTGATGCGCTTTTTGCTGCAGTACATGTGTCATAGAGCCCAAAAGATAGGTATTTATTTCATGAAAATCGGTCATGTGCTTTGGGAGAAAACTGTTTTCTTGTGATTTCCCTTATGTTTATCATAGGTTAGGGTTAGTGTTGCAGTTTTATGGTAATACGTAAGAATGGACCCGGCGATTTGTATGGTCTTTTCACTGCAATACGTGTCTTATGGAGCCAGATAGATAGGTATTTGGTTCAAGAAAATCGGTCGAGAGATTTTGGAGCAATTTTTTTTCTTTTTCTTTCCATGTTGTGTTAGGAATTAGGGTTACCCATGAAGTAACTATTTTCTCAAGATCTTGGGAATTTTTCATGCGGTGTGGTTTGCTTGATCTGCCTTGGGTAAAGCTAAATAAGATAGTGCGGATGTCTTTCTGCGACCTGCAGCACCCATTATAATGCGAAATGAGTGTTTGGTATTATAGTGAGCAGACGGATCATCGGAGTCTTATTATACCTGTATCCAAATACGGATCTTAAGGAGATAAATCTATTGATACTTTGTTGAGATAGAGAGCTTGATTTTTTTTCCCTAAGTTAAACCCTTTTTTAATAAACTTTTGACTGTGTCGTTTTTAGATGAATTTCGTCTTTTTCGGTGAATATCTTGGTAACCTCTTTGAATTGCTTGCTGACATTGGCCCTACCAAATGAGCCCGGTAAAGACGCATGCTGAGACACCTAGCCTATGAAGGTAGCTTCAGGGCTTATGGAGTTACTTGGATTCAAGTGACAAACAGACCCTGTACGACATAAATTTGAATAAAGCCCGTCTTCCAAACTAGCACCGTAAGACAGTCTGCTTGACGTAAATTGGCCAAGTTGCCACATCACTATTTTCTGATTATCTTGATCCGCCTTGGAATTTTGACATGCGGTTTGCTTTGCTAGATCGGCCTTGGTGAGACAAACATAAGGATGGTTCGTCCGCCTGTCTGCGACCTACAATGCCCCCATAATAAAAAATGAGTGACGGATCGTCGGAATTCTATGATACTTATGTCCAAAGATGCGTCTTCATGAGAATAACCCAACAATACCTCTTTGGCGAGAACCGGTCAATGCATTCGTTAGAAAATCGGATTCTTGTGACTTAGGGTTAGGGTTTAGGGTTAGGGTTATGTGCTTCTGGTAATAACGCAAGCACAGACAATACGATTTGAATGCGCTTTTTACAGCAATACATGTCTCGTGGAGCCCGAAAGATCAGTACTTGGTTCATAAAAATTGTTTTTAGTAGTTTGGGAGAAATTCAGATTCCTGTGATTTCCCACAGATGTAGCATAGGTTAGGGTTAGGGTTACATTTTTCAGTTAATAGCCTACGAACGGATGGGACGATCTGGATGCAGTTTTCACTACGAT
Organism: Sinohyriopsis cumingii; assembly: GCA_028554795.2. Lineage (NCBI taxonomy): Eukaryota > Metazoa > Mollusca > Bivalvia > Unionida > Unionidae > Sinohyriopsis > Sinohyriopsis cumingii. The sequence continues at coordinate 103,113,046 of CM068832.1, forward strand.
ATATGTCTCATGGAGCCTGATGGATAGGTAGTTACTTCATAAAAATCAGTCCTGAGGTTGGATAGGAAAATGGATTTTGTCATTTAGAGTTAGGGTTATATATGAAGTAACATCAATATTTTGGTAACTCATGAGATTTTGTCATGTGGTTTGCTTTGCTAGATCAGCATTGGCGAGGCCTAATTAAAAATGGTTCGTCTGTATGTCTGTTCAGCTTCCCCTATAATGTGAAATGAGTGTTTGGTGCTGTATCGGGCAGACGGATCATCGGAGTTCTACGATACATATGCCCCTTTTGTCATAAGAGGTTTCCTATGCTGGATAAAGGTAAATCTGTAATCATAGTTAATCATATGGAACTAAGTTTTATCCCTGGTATCGACGACACGTCAAGTACTAGTTCACACCGGTTACACGTATGCAATGTTTTTGTTTGATAAAATTTCAATTAATCCGCAGTTGATAATTCCTATTGAAAAATATGTAACATACAGTTACTGACCATTTAATGTTGTCTTCTGCTAACATCTTCAACACTCCCAGGACTCAGGAATACGATGTTGTCAAGAAAATTATTTTATCAGTTACTTTCATATATATATATATATATATATATATATATATATATATATATATATATATATATATATATATATATATATATATAGTGATTGGACATATGTGTATATATTTATGCGGGTTTGTAAGGAAATTAAATTTTAAAATACATTATTGATCGGATGTTTGTTGTATCGATATTTCGATATTAGTTACGAACAAATATCATTATTTTATTGAATAAATGCAAATAATTACTTATTGGAGAATTTGTAAATGATTAGTGTACAGGGGCTTAGACCTTGAGATTACCCGTCTGTTGAATTAAAAACTGATTTTTTTGGCCATGCGGCTAGAAAAGTTACCGGGTTTATATGACTGGGGGGGGGGTGCGCAGTCGCCAATGCAGGGTACGAATACAGGTTGGATGATAGTCATTTTCTGAACGTATGTGCTTGCATTGTTTGTCTACGCACCTTATCACTTGGAAGGCGTGAACTGGTATTTACCTAGGTGCAACGCAATTAGTGAAGAATTTGTGTCAACTTTGTTTTTCTGGGTCATACGGATAAAGAAAAAACCAAAACCAATGTGCACATACACTATAACTAACAGGACACAGCATGCAGTAGACAGAAGCTCAAAATGTAGATAACAGAAGAGCAGAGCGAGACAGTGTGAGATACAGAGCGAGCAAGAGACAATGTGTGTGTGAGAGAGAGACAGCACGAGAGAGTGAGAGACAGAGCGAAAGAAAGCTTGAGACAGAGCAAGAGAGCGAGTGAAAGACAGCGAGTGTGAGACAGGTGCAGAGAACGAGCGAGTGAGATGCAGAGCACGAGAGACAGAAAGCAAGAGTGTGAAAGCGAGCGAGACAGAACGAGAGAAAGGCAGAGAAAACATGAGACAAAGTGATACAGGGAGAAGATGGACAGAAAGAGCAAGTGGGACAGAGCAAGAGGGAGAGAGGGATTGAACAAGAGCGACAGAGCACGATATAATGAGCAAAATAGACATATATAGAGAGAGCACGAGACATAAATATGGAGACAGAGTGAGAAAAAGACATATATAATCTATTTTGGGGTTTGGACCGAGACAAGGAAATCCCAGTCAAGGGGTTATATTATTTGTCTTCCCCTTGATTGGGATGTCCTTGTCTCAGTCCATAACCCAATGTAGATTCTTTTACTCACCCAATAATTTCCTTTAAAGTAAAAAATAACTGCTCACTTTGGCAATATAGTTTACGCGCATTTATTTACATACGGTCCATGAGTACAAACATGTTTATGAGGACTGCGGCGTGACCGTGTTATCCGAAGTACACAGTAGTTATGTGTGAGCCCGCAAAAAATAATAAAAACATAAAACGTTGCATAGTATTGAGGTATTATTACATTTAACATATGGATGTTATATGAAATTAACAAGAAATAGCTAATATTTATTATAAGAGAATGTTTCATTTTCATCAGATCCGATTTAGAAAATTTCGTTGTAAATAATGGAACGATACTGGGTCCACACCTCTGTTGTAGCAGTAGAGGCTATTATTATAACGAAAAGTAACATGTAGCATGTGTTCATGCTTGGGTTATTCACGGGTAATTAGTAATCTGTGTCACTATGGTATATAACTCTTCTTTTCTTTGGAGGTGGTGAAACTGTTTGTGACATACTTGTGTTGTCCTTAATATTGATTGTAAAATTACCCCCGTGTATAAAACACCCTCCAAATACAGACCCAAGCGGATAATCATGTGCTAAACTTTCAAGTTTACGGATTCTTTGAAAATTTATTTTTCTGTCTTGGAAATACAGCAAGTGCTATAGTGAAATTTGCTTATGGATGTGTCGACAGATAAATGATTCCTTGTGACGGGTAAGTGCAATATTTGTAATTAAATATTGCAAATTTATTTTTGATTCAACTGGGGCACAACGGATATGCTTAACAAAATTAGAATAAAGCATGTTTGACAACACATTTCTGTCTCTTACTAAGTTTTCCGTACCTGTTAAAAGAGTTGAGAGGCTATGAAGTGTATAGGTTTATAGTCTGTGTGCATAGATCAATGTTTTCTGTCATAGTTCATTTCACACAGCATTGAGAATTTTGTCCCATCTGTAGCACAGTAAATTTTCAGGTCAGCGTCATAATTGTTGCAAACAGTATATTTTTCACACGAAGTATCTAAAATTAGTTAGGTAGCTTTAGCTACATTTAATGACGCTGACCTGAAAATGTACCCAGCAATGCGTGGAACAAACTACCATAATATCAAAAAGTTCGACATCATATGCATGTGTATCTCTGTCTCTCTGAAAATGGTTTTGTATGGAGTGTTCTCAAAGATGGATTGACATAAGTTACTACGTTTTTTTATATATTTGATTTTAAAAGAACTACATCAGGCACAGCAGAAGACAACAAGGGTTTCTTTTTTTAAAAGTAGTTCTGAGCGCGTGGACACCTTGACTGAGACGACTGGTCTGAGATAAGAAAAGTAAGGTTAGCAAAACAACTATATTTTTCTATTGCATGGGTGAGAAAAACAAATAATAGCCATTTGAAACTTTTATTATGTATTCCCAACCACAAGAACAAAATAAAAGAATTTATAAAACATTAATAATTTTCAACAATGGTAACATCAATAGAGCAGTTCAAATACAAATATTGAAAATAAAGTTTTACAAATGTTCATCTCATGAAGACGTTTGATGAGTTTCCCTAAAAACAAATACAATAGATGACAGCTGATAACATGAAAAAGAAACAGTGGGTCAATATTTGATGGGCAAATAGCTCTGGTCAATTTCACGTGGACATCATATAACAGCAAAATCAAGACCCATTTATTGATGTGATTGAAATGTACATAAAAGTTTGGGGTTAACAAAAGAATTACTATATACCATGATGAAAGGATGGGAAAAAAACCTAATACTGTGTAGACTACCTGCAGTTTAAGGAGCCGAGCAGTGAGACCCATTAACTATGTCATCATGTCCAGTAGGAACTGACATGCAGTCACTCTAAAATTAGTACTGGAAGATAATAAATAAAAGGAAAACAAACTGTCCAATATACGGAAATATTCTGAACTGGAACAGCTATCAAATCTATCACATCAAAGAAATGAAAAGATTTCCGACTCTCTATTAAGTTTTTGTTGATTAATACCACAACTGTTGTGTTGTTGTTGTTGTTGTAGGGTTTAACGCCATTTTTCAGCACACAATAGGCTATACATGGCGGCCAATATTAATGGTGGAGGAAGACCCGGGAAAACCCCGGAAAGAACCACCGACCCACGAGAAGCTACTGGCAAGCTTTCTCACATACCCACATTGGCTGAAGCCAAGACTCGAACCCACGCAGACAGACGTGAGATGGCAGTGATCCGTAATGGAGAGCGCGTTAGACCACTCGGGGCCCCACAACTGTTGTGTTAGTTAACAATCATGAAAATAAATGAAAAAAAAAATACATTAAGTGTAAGTGTTTTAGATTTTATGTGCATCATTAAAATTTTTTCAGTCATATCGCTATAATATCTGCAGTGTGACATTTTGTAGTGATATCAAGCACTGGGGCATGATGCCGCAGATATGTAGCATCATGCCCCACCCAGTCACATTATCGTGTCACCAGGCCGATCAGTCCTAAAACTAACCTCTTAATACTAAGCGCCAAGCGAGGCAGCTGCTAGTAACATTTTTATAAGTCTCTGATATGACTTTGTCAAATGTCATTCATTCTTACCAGCATGTACAATATCAGTGCATTGTCTATTTACTGAAATGTATTGATTAGGGCTGAAAGCAGCCACAGGTTTTGTAGATACAAACAATGGAAGCAGACAGTGCTGTTTTACACAAGAACAAATTTCACTGACTGGAGGATAGGGTTTCCCCGAAGGAATCTGCTGTTTTGAACCAGTCAAATGACTCCTTGAAACCATTTTATGTGCGACTATAATGGCTTTTCCACAGAATGCATCTGGATGGATTGTTTTCTTATAAAGCCTGTGCAAGATGAAGAAAAGTTGAATAAAATGTTATATTAAAAAAAGGCTTAAAACTAAACCTGACTTTAACATGGAATATGATAAATAAAGAAATGGAACTTCAAAGATTCTTGGCTGCAGAAGTTTCTGTGGCACAATGCCAACAAAGATCAAACAATTGCAGCTTGTAATGCATGTAAGAGATGGTCCTGATACCAACAAAAACCAGTGGATTGTTTGCAGGACAGGTTATCACAAGGAAAGATGCACTGTTTACAAATCAAAAAGTGCAAAGCACAATACACCGCTCCCTCGATAACTCGCGCCCGGATAACTCGCAATCCCGCTTATAACGCGGTGTCCGTCTTGGCTCCCGATTTGTTCCAGACAAAATGTATTTAAAATATCTTTAAAATATGCTGAACATGAAAAAATTACGATAAGAACTGATAAATTAAACCTTGATACATTGCTCGTTTTATCATCGAAAATGATGATTAATGCCCGTAAAAATATGATCCATATTTTGAAATTTGCAAGTTCTAAAGAGGAATTAATTTCAGAGATCTCGAAAACGCTTAATTACGCGTATTTGGACGCCAATTTTTGATCTGGGACGCAGAAAATCACTGAGGCGGGAGTCCTCCGTATGCATGTAATAAGTGCACGGGAAAATTCAAAGATTTGCCGGTCCTGTTTCAGCCACCTGCTTTGTGGGAAAATGTGTTGATCAGTTAACTGTGCTGATATTTACAAAGACAGAATTCAGTGACTGAAAGACTCTTTGATGTACTGTTGCCATTTTATAAGAGTACATTTAAAAGAAACATGATGCAACAGCTAGGCGGCTAGTTCAAAGGCTTTGACTAGCGGCTGAGTGAAAAAATGTACTGATATTTAGTGATTGACTTCAGAGGCAGAAAGACCCAGTTTTAAAATCCTAGCGAGACCTCTGTTTAAAGATATCATATATTATGTAAGTTTTTATGATAAATAGTTGTCAGTATACTGTAAATAAACAGTCTGGTGAAATAGCGATCAATGAAAACTTCTGGTAAATGCTAACAGGTGGCAACAGAGAATGAAATAAACACCAATTAAACGCCTTCCTGTGTGAAAGTCACGTTCTAATCCTTTAATTCCGTTTCAGTGTAAACATTACAATCGCAACATATTCTGTTCATTGAAAACATGAAAAGAGTCAATCGACCGTCACATCAAAACCCGTAAGTACTTCTGTGAGAACCTAATTACATGTACATGCCGGCTTTGTTTTGATCAACAACTTGGGGAAGTGTTTGTTGCATTAAAAAAAAAATCAATAACAAGAGACCTCGGGTGCTGGATTAAGAGTCTTGGAGCTGCCTTTGACGTAAAGCAAAACAGTAACAGAGACAACGACGATGATAGTGACTTTGAATGTTCCAGTGAAACTGATGTCATTAATGCTGAGGCTGTTTGGGAGAAATTCGTACAGACTCATGGTCCTGAGATGGGCGTTTCTCTTGATGATATGGAGGAGTGGATTTGTGCTGACAATGATTGCCCCACAGCCGAATACATGTCAGATGAAACTATAATTACTTCTATAGCGAACAAATTTGCAGCAGAAGACGATTCTAACTGGAGTAACACAAGTGTTGAAAGTGATGCAGACGCAGATGTTGCACCCCCACCCCTCTGCACAGGAAGCAATCAAATATTTTGATATTGCCATAAGGTGGCTGGAGACCCAAAATGTTGACTACGTAAAGCTCATGCAGTTGAGAAATCTGAGGGATTTTGCTTGGCGGCAGAGAAACCAAGGAGTAACACACACACAAAAAAAAAAACCTATTTTTTCAAAAAGTGAATTGATATTTGTCAAGCGTGGCACAAACCGCAAGTATTAACTTGTTCTAATTTATGTTGTTTTAAATTTGTAGACCAATTAAATATGTCTGTACTGATTAACCCTTTTTTTTTTCCATTTTACTTCTATCACATTCAAAAATATTTATCTATCTATCGTTTGATCGACACTGTTTCTCGAAAAGAGTCGACCTTTTGTATATAAAAAACCGTCTAATTTGGATCAAACAATAAAACTAGAATGTATCCAATTCCACATAAAAATTAGTGACGTAGTACACAATGTGTGAAGTGGTACACATGTTAAGCGAACGGAAACCACGTGGAATAATGTTTTCGATGATTGCCTCAATATACTGTAATTTATCCTGAAATTAATGTTGTCCTATGAGGAAATAATAAAGTACACCGTTATGAAGAGATATTTATTAACATTTAATCTCAGAACGATTATAAAGTAAGTATTCAACATTATAATCTGCCTACCCCCCCCTTATTTCTCCGTTATGTCGTCAATCACTTTATTGGTTTTGGGCTTATTTTATAGGTCCCTTGATAACTCGCGCCTCACTTATAGTGCGGTCGATATTTCTGGACCCCGATGTGTGTGAGTTATCGAGGGAGTGGTGTACATGTCAAATAAAATGTTTCAGCGAAAAAGTCAAATCTGATAAAGATGTTGTGGGTGATTTTAGATTGAGTGATCAATAAATACATTGTGAGCCAAACTGAATTTTACAAGAATCTGTTTAATTAATTAAAAAAATGCACAACTGAATTAGTTAAGTAGGGTTTTCAGTCATAATAGGAAAATAGCGAAGTATGACAAGTTTTCCTCATTCAAAACAGGTGATGACAGCCATAACCCAAGGACCCAAAATAAATATTTTTAGTTCACATTTTTTTGTAACACAAATATATATATATATAATACATTGATATTGTATTGTTTCAAAATTAATAATTCACATTTTCACATTCTATTCAAAAACTTTAATATGGAGGAAACAAGAGCTGATTAGTTCTTTAAGAAAAAAAAATACTTTTGTACTTATACTCAAAAATGCAACCATTAAAACTTTGTATCACAGAAAACACCAAAATATATAATACAATAAAATTCTAATGCATGTATGGTGCACAGAAGAAGCAAATTAAATGGGCTAATTTTGAACAGTTACAGACTTGTTTACCCATACGTTTTCTTGTCAGTATTTTAAGCAGTGTCTGTCAGTATTTTCATTCAGTGTTTCTAGCATCTTAGCACATATCACCTATGAAACAGGGCACAAACTGTAGACACTATAAATACACTATAATTACCATTATGTAGTATTGCACGACATACTGATGATACACTATTTTGTTGCTGTTGTTGTAGGGTTTAACGCCATTTTTCAGCACACGATAGGCTATACATGGCGGCCAGTCTATATGGTGGAGGAAGAACCAGGGAAAACCCAGGAAAGAACCAACGACCCACGAGAAGCTACTGGCAAGCTTTCTCACATGCACAAATTGGCTGAATCCGAGACTCAAACCCACACAGACACAGGTGAGATGGCAGTGATCCGTAACGGAGAGCGCTTTAGATCACTCGGCGCCCCACACTATTCTGTAAACAACTCCTAGTTTGTAAAGACACTGATTTTCAGGCACCTCTGTGTTCTAAGCAAAATCTGCAGATATTGACCATTGACTTAAACATGTTTATATTACAGTAATAAAAACCCACAAAGGAATACCTCCAAACACCCAAATTCATGCTGTTATTCACCTCTGTTACTTTCTCTAGAAAATCTGTTTTCTCAGCTTCATACACATCTGTAACATTTAAAATAAAGCCAAACCTCTACATTTTACACGGTAAAGGAAGACTTAATACAAAACATTATGACATAAATTGTTACCACCACCCATCCTCTCAGAAAATAATAAGTTCATCTAGATATGTGAAGGCAATCTTTTTTATTTCATAAAATCTGATATCAGCTTTGTTAACATTTACAGTAACGGATTGCTTCTAAATACCTTGTGCAGTTTTGGAATCTGGGAACATATTTGTCATTGCTTCTGTTAACTTGTCAGCTGTGCTCAATGACAAATTCATATTTATGATCAACTCACAGAGAATCGCCTCAGCCCGTGTTATTTTGAAATATGTGTTGATCACTGACTTCCTTTCCCTTCATCATTAACAAAACATTTGTATTTCCTTTCGCTAATGATTCCAATATTGCATGATTTTCTGATTCCACATGCCGTGAACAGTCATTCCATCCACCATGTGCACAGGAAAAGTCTTTTCTCTTTCAGACGATGGTTTAAGGCATGGCCGCAGAGTATTACAGACTGGTAGAAAATGCTGCTTTCTATTATTAGAATTTCTATTTTCATGCTAAAACTTTCTTATCATCGACAATTTTTGTTGTTTAAACAACCGGATGCGAAGAATGTTAAAATCAATGATGTGGCACAGACTGCAGACATGGACGCGGATTGAAGAGATGATACAACAAAACAAAATGGAATAAAAACCACTTACAAATTAATTCAAAAATATTAATAATAAATGCATCCTCAAATCGTATTTTCCGATCAAAGACCATACTGAGGGATTTTATTCTGTACAAATACGGTAAAATATGGATGGGTAAACAGGTCTGCAGTTATTTCAGATTTTGCAATAAATTATTCAAGAAACATACAAATCATCTCCATTTTCATTCTATAAGGAACACGTCTGCACAATTAATGGTTCAAAATAAAGTCTTCGTTAGTGAATTTCACAGGACAACCAGGACAGCAGAATACCTACAATGAAAGAACAGTTTCAACAGTTATAATGTTACTGCAAAAGGAAAAGTATATACATGTTACCCATTCTGCATTAAAAAAAGAATATAATAGCTTATTATTTATAATAATTCTAGCATTGTGATGGAAAAATTGATCAAATCTAATATCAGATTTTACCTTCACTGGTCAACTGTAAAAGCAGTAGTTACAAACATGGTTCCCATGCTTTTCAAAAGATAAATGTTCAGGTCATTTCCAGGATGAAATTACTTTGTTCAAGATTCACATATGACCATGACTGAATGGAATTAAAGAACATTTTGGATTATAAAACATGCATTTTCTAAATCTAAAGCTGTTTATCATTCAAGACTCTCCAAAATAGTCAGAAAGGATGAGCATGTGCAAAACCACGAAATGTATCACACAAAACAAGTTTGACTATACTCATATAAATTGGCAGGTAAAGTCATTTCAATTTACAGAATACAAATTCTAATTTTACCATGCTGACCTGCACTATGTTGTTATGTGGAAACAACATAACGAACATATGCATGTTATACAATGTAAACATTTCCTATCACAGTAGGAAAATAAAATAAAAGCATAGTATTAGAATCTTTTCTTGAAACGAAAACAGTTTAACTTTAAATTTACCTGTGCCAAAAACCCAAACAAAATTTTTCAAACGACCTAAACTCATTAAGATGATCTAGCTTAACATCAATCATTTAAAAACATTTACAAAAAGGGTTGATTTAAATTTTGAAAAAAAACCCTTCAAAATGATAACTGCTGTATAAACAACTGAATTTCTTTAAAATCAAATTGTCTTCTTGTAATTGATAAACCAGTCCCCAAACCTGTACTGATACAGGGGCTCGTTTTGTTTTTGAATATATAATAAAAGGGATGACAATTTCCCATTTCTCCTGTGTTCTATTTAAGATCTGAAACCAATGCTTCAAGCTACATGTCACTGTGTAATAGTTTCACACCAAAGTTCAGCTAAGCAATTCAAAATTTTGGACAATAAAATTTGGCTTAAAATGAAAAGCAGTCCGTTTTCTAATCCGAATTTCCTATGAATATACAAATCCTATTTTTTACATTTGGTTTTCTAGGTTCAGATGTGAGGTCCGAGCAATTGCATTAAAAAAAAAAAAATAGGAATTTGCTGCCTCTGTGTGGTAGCAGCATATGGTAGTCACTTACCAGTAGACCTAGCAAATTTAAACTATGTTAAATAATTGACAGGAAACTGATTTATTTTCTCAGAAATGGCAAATATGGCAAGTATTATAATCATTATGTCTTTAATCCGCTGACAGACTAGACAAAACTACACCATAGATAAAACATGACCCAGTACTTGCCATTTGTGTTACTAGTTAGATGAATTCAGCCATTTGTGTTGACTTCACAACTCTAACAACGATATCAAAAGTCCAATAATCATCCGATATCAACAACAAACTTCTTTTTAATGTTGTTGTACAAATATTAAATAATATTAAATGAAAGACAGATACAGAAAGAACATATAATTCTCAACATATTTCATTCAAGAACAATGACAAGAAACCCGTCAGTTTTGCAGCAATCAGGCCAGTCTTAAAAGTGAAAATTTTTATGAAATGTGCAGACAAAATGTCTTACTTTAGTCTTTGCAGTTTCCACTTCAGGAGATGAGTTGTCACCAGTGGTAATTTGAACAGCATGAAGCTAAAAAACATTCATGCATCGAAAGCATGGATCGAATGTGTACAGGAGAATGGTTGGGTTGATGAGAAGATGCTGCAGTAGATAAAAGTGTTTTATCTCAAGAACACACTTTAATAAATTTTAAATTTGAGTGCGTTCACTGACATGTACTTTTTGAATGATATAAAAGTTGTCCCACAACCTAAAACTCATAAAAACAAACAGTTCACCAAAACATTATTTTAAAAATTAATTTAAGCTGTCCAAATGTATACTGTAAATATGGTATATTCAATGTTTTCAAAAAGAATAAGAAAAGGAAATAAAACTATCATTTTAATAAAGTGAGATCCATCAGCATTAAAATAAAATTGTCGTTGATACGTTTTTCACTAACCTGCCATGACAGAATTTTAAATCCACTTGCAGATTCAGCACAATGGTGGACACTGTCAGCCCAGGGGATATTCTCCCAAAACAAACTGCCAGTGTTCAGCTAAATAAAAACAAATTGTAATACATGAACATCTTGATCATTAATGGAGAAAAAAGATACATACATTGTCCATCTTATAGTTAAATCAATGTATGGCCACAATATTGAAGCCATGACTGATATCTGGATAGGTTGACAAAGGAATGTAGAACTAATATTGTTTTATTATATATATTTATATTTATTCACCAAGGCTATTCAATAGTTCCTTTTCAATTTAATTGGAAAAGACAATTCACGCCTCATTTAGAAAGTCTATTAAACTGGTCACCAAGTATATAATTTACGTAAAGCTATCTGTATGGCTACCACATACCTGAACTGCGAAATATACTAATTGTTGCAAATGATTACATTTTACAGCAACACTTTTCCTTATCCGAGAAATCCCTTTTTATAATCATAATATCCAAGAGTTCTGTTTCTATCTCTAAATGTTTGTACAAAGACGTACAGTAATACTGCAGGACACACACTTGAAGTTTAACAGGAAACATGATTATCATATCTATAATTAACATCTGTAAAAAAACAAACATGCATTAAAATGGCCAACTGATTTGATAGAACAGAGACCTCTGGTAAGACAATGCTGTTACACCTTGCTAATAAAAAAGGCAGGCTTAATAAGTAGTATTTTAGCATGATTATTTAAGTAATGTGAATATCCAAATACTAAATGCTAAATTCGGACCTATCTTAGCTTTTGCCCACTACATCTGGATGATCATGAAACCGGCTTAATTGCTTAAGCATGTTAGTCTTTCAGGTTTCTGCAGGTCACTGTTGTTAAAACTTGCACAATGTTACAGTCCTTTATCTCCTCCAGAAACAGACATTTTAAAATAGATATTGAGTAAATATAATGGGTAACAAATCCAATCGATGATCTTTTTCTGTTCTTCACTCAAAACAAACAAATCTTTTTACGTTATGTTCAAACTAGTTGGCAAAAAAACTGTATTAGAAGTTTGAAAGTGGATTTCTTACATAATGTCACCTGTTTACTGTTTATTTCCTGCAGTGTTTTGTGTACATCTGCACAGTATCATCGACTGTCTTAACTTTGCACCAGTCTTTGATTTGTTACCCATGTCTCTCGCAACCTTACATCCCTGTTTCAAAATCATTATGTCACAAACTGAATCAACACCTTTTTACTAAAATACTGATAGTAAGTGCTGATTAAGAAATATTTGACAAAATAAAATATAAATATGTACCACGATTACAATAATAGAAAACAAAATGGAAATGTCCAGTTTAACTAATGCCATATTTGCAACAAGTTTGTTGCTCTGGAGCGAATGTTGGCTGTTTAAATCAGGGCATATGGTTGTGTTGGTTTTCTTTATCTTTTTATTTGAGGAAAGCCATGACGGATATTGTTTTGAAGGCAAAGGCAAAGCAAAACTTGGTTACTATAATATACACTTTTTATACCATGTTATAGTATTCTTGCACCATCCCATTTGTTTCTACCACCTTTTAATATTAAAAGGCATTAAGAATATAAAAAATGCACAGAACGCAGTCATTTCATTCATTGATTTATAATTTTTAATCTGATCGTCACTAGGGGTTCCCAAACAGTCAACTTATTGGCATTTTCAATCACCGCTCTGGTGGCCTAGTGGTTATAGCATCCGCCTCGGATGCAGGAGATCGTGGGTTCGATTCCTCGCCGAGTCATACCAAAGACTTAAAAAATGGTACTAACAGTTGCTTCATTTGGTGCTCAGCATTAAGAAGTTAATATTCGGACTGGTCGGCCTGGTGTCAGGATAATGTGACTGGATGGGATATCATGCTACATGTCTGCGACATGATGCCCCAGTACTAGACATCACTATAAACTGTCACACTGCAGACATCGTAGCGATATGACTGAAAAATTGTTAAAGCTACGTTCAAAATCCAAATAACACGCATTTTGATTCTGAATCTCTAGCAACATGGTCGCCATATCTCCTAAGGCCAGTCAATGTTCACAAGCAATGTATGTGATGTAGTTCATCCTCTTTGAAATCAAATAATTCCGTAAATTTTGGATTTACATCTCTCTGAACAAATGTAAACAAGAGTTCTTCCTATTTATGTGTTCAATTTGTTTTAGAAATATTAAAACTAGAAATTGCAAATATTGGATATAGACACAGTTTTGGCTGAAATAGACTATTCTAGAAATAAGAAATGGACACCGAGCAGTCTGTTTGTTTACATCAGAAGCTCCTGTTTGTATTGAAATACCAATAATCGGACAGTGTTAGGGACCCCTTGGTGTCAATCAGGTTAGAAATTATAAAACATTGAATGAAATGGCAAACTTTTGTGAATATTTTATATTCTTGATGCTTTTTGTTTTTAAAATTGGTAGAGGTTAGAAACAGATGGGTAAAGATGCTAACAGGTACACAGGTATTCACCCGTTGATAATAACCCAGGTAAAATAATGTATAACCAGGTACCCATTAAAAAAAATAAGTTTTCCAAGTTCAAATCGAGACACAGAAAAATGATTTCAGTTTGAAGCTTGAGTGCTCATTTATTCATCATCGAAGGGGCTCGTATGGTTCCTTACAATTTACTTATCATACATGTACTATATAACAATACAAGGGAGGACACTTCTCTCCTTTCTCATGCGACCTATTTAAGAATCAACACTGATATTTCAGATTGTGTGCCATTTTTCTCACGACCTAAATACACCTGTTTTGAGTTCCAGATGACATCAACTCGTCAATACCTCTCGTCAACAGCAACAGTAAGTACTGATTAAGAAATATTTGATGAAATAAAATTAAAATACGTACTACAATTCAAATAAAAGAAAGCACAATAGAAATGCCCAGTTTAACTAAATGCCATTATTGCCTCAAGTTTGTGACCCTGGAGTGAGTGTTAGCTGTTCAAGTCAGGGACGCTTTTTAATATGTTTACTGTGTTTTTTTTTAATACCAGGAAACCTAAGTCAGATATTTTTTGTCACGGCAAATGTAACACAAAGTTGTGGTCATGATAACATACACTTCTTATATCATGTTGAGAAAAATTGAACAAACTATACAGAATGTAATTTTTCACTGAAATGTTTAAAATTAAGGGTAAAAAAATCTGTTATTTTATAACACTGAGAAGACAATTCAAATAAAAATTCATATGTGTAAATGTGTAATTTTTGCGTGATTTTTTTTTTATATGAAACAGTTCCAAGAAAACAGGCGGGTTTCTCGCATCGAAACAACTTGTCAGATTCATTCTATTTTTATACTACATACATAGTGAACCAGTCTAGATCGAAAATAAATGATGCCAGACATTAATAATAACAATAATCTAATCTTTAGAAGCTCCAAGCGCTTTACAACATCAGACAACACCTATAAGATAAAAAACATATAATAATATTATTACAAAAACAAATACCATGAAATTAGAAAAAAATTAAAAAATAAAAAACATGCTGAGAACATTTCAGGTAGGAAACATTATTAGGTCTTTAAGCTTGTTCTTGCAGTTGAAATAAGTGAGTTTTGATAGCCCTCTTGAATGTGATCACTGTGTCTTTGTGGCTAAGTTCAGTGGGCAATTCATTCCAAGTTGCTTGGCCCTGGTGTGCAAAAGAACGCTGTCCATATGACTTTGTTTTCATAGTGGGAATAATGAGTATACGATTGTCAGAAGAGGAGCGTAAGTATCTTGCTGGTGTGTACATGGGTGAGATCGGATAGGTATGTTGGACTAGAGTCAGACAGTGAAACGTAGCACAGAGAACAAATTTTGTGTTTGATTCTGTATCAAATGGATAGCCAATGTAGGGTACGGAGCAGTGGGGAGGTGTGCTCTGATCGTTGTACTCTAAGTATGATCCGAGCAGCTGTGTTTTGAACTTTTTGAAGTTTCTGGAGTAGATATTGAGATGAACCAGACAGAATTGAGTTACAATAGTCCAGTCTTGAAAGTACTAATGAACACACAAGTGTTTTAGTGGCAATAAAATAACCCCCCAAACTGGGATGAATAGATGTGACTGATGGATGTTATACGACTGAAAAATGTTAGGAGAGGGATTCTGTTAAACTTAAAATCATGTTGCACTGGACTGCCGTTGGGGGACGAACCATGGCAGGTCGAGTATAATACAACAATCATCATTTGGACTTTACAACTATTCACAAAAGTTACTGTAGACATGTAGACTAGTTGAGTGTTACGCATAAATAATCTATCAATTTCTTTTGTCTCTACTACTGTACTACGGTATTTACAGTATGTTTTCAGACAGCAACAAATAATTACTTTTTTTTGTCGTCCAAAGACATTGAATTCTTTAATTAGGTGTCTGAAAACATACAGGGGAAGATAAATTTGTGGCCCCCCCCCCATCCATAACGAAATTACCGTTAGCTCACATGATGACATGCTGCCATAAAGAAAAATAAGTATTTTGTCCAATACCATGGAAAGGATAATGAATGAAAAACAGGTGTGTGTGTGTGATTTGGATTTTAACGTACCTTTAAAAAAAATTAAGTCATATCGTTACGATGTCTGCAGTGTGACAGTTTAATAGCAATGTCTAGCAAAGGGGCATCATGCCGCTGACAGGTAGCATGGTGTCCCAACCAGTCACATTATCCTGACACCAGGCTGACCAATCCTAACACTAACCTCTTAATGCTGAGTGCCAAGCGAGGCAGTTTTTAGCATAAGATGTAGAAAAAATTATAGTGGAGCAAGATCCGAAAATTACAAAGCATATAAATGTTATATCTACCCCCTCCCCCAAACGGTGTCCAACAACAAACTGTAAATACAGTGTAACTACTAATCCAAATGAATTTAGACGATTTGAGACGAAACTTTTAACCGCTGATCCAGGTAAGTAGCAGACCCGCTTATAACATGGGGTCAGCTGTAGAGCCCATTTTATTTTACTAGAAAGTACCAAAAATCTGACCCGTATTTGTTGAACAGAGGAAATCGTGATCAAAGTTGGTAACTGAAACCTGTTGGAATTATTATCGATCTCTCAGTGGTTGGGCATCTTGACCATAAAGGTCATTTTTACATAAAAGCAAATAACTTAATTAGACAAAGCACTGTATTGACAGTTATTGCCAACAAGATTTTAAAATGAGTATTCAGCCATTAAACAGGCCAGGTAGCCCTACCCCCCTTAGAGGCTTTCACAGTGTTAAGCAAGGATGGCATCATTTCATATAGTTATGGAGGTCCCTCGATAAATTACACCCTTGCCTATAGCGCAGTCTGTTTTTGGACTCGTGGTGCACAAGTTGTCAAGGGAGTGGTGTATATTGCACTTTTTATGCTCAGATTATACTTTTTTGCTGCTTATATTAGTAATAATTATGCTTATACCTTTATAGGGGGTTAGCACATGTGAGCCTACAACAAAGCAGTTCAGGTTAACATTTAATACAATTTTCATTTGATTGGGTATCCAGGTAACTGATTGTTAGGACTGACAGGTACCTGGTAGAAATTTCCAAAAATTTTGACATCTCTACATATGGGCGGATATGCAAATAGTTTAGGAATAATTAATCTAATTGAAAACCATGCATAATGAAATCTTTCATTTAAATATTTTAATCTAAGGGGAAAACAACCCTGTTGTAACATAAAAAAATCTTTAAAAAACTTCACTAAGTATTATATTGTAATTTTTGGGGGATAATTTTTGTAATTATTACTTATAAGTGTATTATTGCAGATAAAATGTGTTTGAAAGAAATAAAATATATTAAAGATGCAAATATTAATAATACAGGGACATCAAAAACCATCAATTTATATACCCTGGACCAAATGTCGCATCTTATGTCATGTGACATGTATTTGGCAAATGGAGAACTTACCAATGGAGAACTCGCTTAGAGAAAACTAGCCAATGGTTGGTTGGTGAATTCACTCCAGGCTGACTGAAGAGAGAGAGAGAGAGATAGAGTTAGAGAGCTTCTCTGGAGAAGTGAGAGATCTTACTTGTATACTGATTAAGACTGTCAAATTTATACCTTAAGTGTTCACAAAGAAATCAATCAGTTATCATTAATAATATCAATTCTCAAAGAAGATGAAATTGTCAATAAATAATGGCATAGTTATCACCAATTTGCTTCATGTACCAGTTGCATAAGCTCCAGCAGGTGAAGCTTAAAATGTAGATGACATTGCATGTAGAAATAAAAAAGCGCTGGATTTGACACCTCAAAAGCATCTTACATAGTTAGCAGCAGAGAGACTGAGCCCACCAACTATTTCGTCAAACAGAACCTTCTATCGAAAACACTCTTGATAGAAGATTTGTCTTCACAAAATAAACCCTTCTGGTCAGAAAACACTGATAAATAGGCTTTCTCCGCTGACCAGAAGGGTTATCTGATGAAAAATATCTACCTATATAACTACTTCTCGATACAAGGGTCTACTAGACGAAACATTCGGTGGCTCAGTCTCTCTGCTGCTAGAAATACAAAGTATTTCTAAAAATCCTTTCGGATTTCTGTGAATTAAAAAATTATAAAATCAATAATAATGGCAAATATCGGAGAAGCATATAGTGTTAGATTAGCGCGAGAGCGATTAGAAGCAATTAAAAAATTTCTTCCTGTCCGCGATCGTTTTAGAGAAAAACTTCAACAACGACAGCAAGCACAAGTTGAATTTGCTACGGGTACAGAACAGTTATTTAAACCCGTTACAACAGCTACTGAAAAGGCTGCGGCAGTCACTGAAAGAGCTTTATTGGGAGATATTACGGAAGAGGAAAGAAAAAAAGGTATTCTTCCAACGCTAAAACAAACCGCTGAGCAAACTGAAAAAATTGCAAGGAGAACTAAACAAACAAAAAAGATTTTACAGAAACTTCCAACTGATATAGCTGCAGCTCATCCTCCTGTTGGTGAAGAAATACTTAAAGGGGTCAGTGAAATTCGTACTGAAGTAGCTGGAGTAAAAGAAAAACTTACACCTAAACCAATAAAAGAAAATGTTGCAGTGATTAAAAAATTTAGAGAAGGGTTTGTTGAAGATATTAGAAATACTAAAAGTGAGGAACTACTGAAAAAACATTAATTAGTATATTTAATAAATCCAGTATCTTAAAGCCTGGCTTTGAAAAAATAAACGATGATAGTCTTATCAAATGGATATATCGTATATATAAAAATAAAAAGCAAGCCAGAGATGATTTAGAATTCAGAGGGTTTTTTAAAGAAGTAGGGAGACTTTATAATGAGAAAGTGAAACAAGCAGAACAACAACTATCCACTCAGTCACCTCCGCCATCAGTAGAAAGACAGCTACCGCCTTCACTTCAACGTATTCCATCCCTGTAGCCTTTACATCAGCTTGATACACCTCTACCGTCTTCATATCAACTTACCACACCTCGGCCACCATTAGAAAAACGACGGCGGGAGTTAGCTAAGGAATTTGAAGAAGGGGGACCTCCCGGTGCTACTGGTAGTGGTCTTGGTAGTCACATTACTTGTCCTGATAGTGTTCTCAATGATGTATCGCGGTTAGAAATTCTCATCGGAGGCAGACGAGCTGGTAATAACTCACCGGAAATAATTAATGAAGCAGCTGATATCTGTCAGCGATTATTTCAGGGTGGTATCATGGATGTTCACGCGTATCGAGAACTTACCGATGAAATCATTGACTGAAATCATCGAGTTAGATAAAAAAATAAATAATAATGATCATACATAACGCTCACCGTGGACCCGTCGTGGTCAGGGTAATAAATTCATGACTACCTGTTTATAGAGCAATTTACGGAGATGGACTAGGTGATGTTATTCAAGGTTTATTCAGAAGATTAGCACCCAAGGCAGCGCCGATTGCAAAACAACTATCAATGAAAGCTCTTGATGTTACATGTATTAAAGATAAAGCTCCTGGTGCTATCGGTAATATTGCCAGCAAGGCATTTACTGCAATCAAGGAAAGATTAGCGCGATTACGCAGACCAGTCAAATTACCAGCCACCGCAGAGATGCCTGCAGATGTCAGTAAAGTAATAAATCAAGCTGCAAATAAAAAACTAGCAGAGATACTGGATCAACCAATAAATACAAGTATGATATCAGGAAGTGGTTTTCGTTTTAGATGACTATGATTTACTATAAAATGTTTAAACGCGTGTCTGATCCAGCTTTCGATATGGATGCACCAGTACTCAAGGATGAGTCTGTGCGCGATTATCAGTACTATTCTTATGAAGCACGAGAACCAGATCAGCGGGGCAGAATTGAATTACAAGTGCAGGATACAAGTAGATATTTCTTGCCCGCGGAAACATTTATTGAAGTTACAGTGAAATCGTAACAAATGTTATCGTTAATACACAATATGCAGCTGATGTCCAAGTTGGCTTTGTAAATAATGGCATCATGGCACTATTTTCCAGCGCCAGATATCTCATAGACGGCAAAGAAACTGAGACAATTCAAGATAATGTTGATGTTGCTACGACAATTATTGGGCTGGCAAGATATTCAGATGATTACACTAGATCAGCTGGCCCAACTATGATGTTCGCCAAAGACAATTCTAGCTTTCCTGATGGAAGACCTAGCATCGTAAGGCGACCACAAAACAATGCCAAAAATGCTAATGCCGATGTGGAAAATTTGCCCTTTTCCAACCCTGAATACAACTTAGGGTTTGGAATACGAAAATCAATGTTGAAAGGTGATAATAGAGAATTTTCATGTGCGATTCCACTGTCTCACATCTTTGGATTTTGCAGAAATGTTAGAAAGGCCATTTTTGGAGCCAAACACACAGTTGTTCTTCATCGAAAAGGTGATGACAATGATGCTATCTGGCGAGCAGCTGGTGTTGCTGACGGTAAAGTAAATATAAAAAGACTTGCTCTGTGGATGCCGGTGATGACTCCGTCACTCGCTGAAGAACAGCGGTTAATTTCTTTCATGGATCAAGGTGGTAAATCAATACTGTCGTGGCTAACAACAACCACTGACGTTAATAAAAATTATGTTGATGGGCTATTCACGTGGCATATATCATCACAGCAAGGTGTTGCGGCACCAAGACATGTCTTTGTTGCGTTTCAACTTAATTTACGATTAAACAATCAAGAACGTTCTCATATGATATTTGATCAACTTGGTATCACTGCAGTATCCTTGCGAATAAACGGACATCAAGAACCATCCGAGGATATAATATTGAATTTTGGCACTAATAATGTAGCACGTGTATATCACCGTTTGATGACATTTATGGGACGTGATCAAAATATTGATACTGGTTTGCAAATATCACAGTTGGATTTTACGAGTATGTATCCGATTTATTACTTTTCGCTGGAACATCTTGATTTAGCTAAACAATCTGTTGTTGATTTACACTTCAGAGCTAACGTAAACTCGGGTAACCCTTACAGAGCAATCGCGGTCATGCTCTCTGATAAAACAATGCTACTTGAAGGTGCTGGTGGACGAATGAGAGTCGTTGATGCCCCAGTGGAAAATATGTAACATTGCTAAAAGCAATGTGTAACCATTAGATCAATCTCGTATTAAATAAAATGTCATACAGTCATGTTAATGTCACTCTGACTCCTGGTCAGGTGAAGAAATTACAATCGAAGAACGCGAGCACATGTGGGACAAAAATAACACTAAAATACGATCAGCTAATGGGCGGTCCAAACAAACTGTCATTAACTAAAACCCAACTAAAACATTTCAATAAAGCAAAGCAAGCAACGACTGGAACTCAGCTTGATTTCTCTCCTGCAGCTGTCAAAGATATGGTTAAAACCGGCGGTATATTTCCTCTTCTCGCGGCAATACCAGCACTGATAGCTGCTGCTGCCCCCGCAGTCGGTAAAGCCGCCGCGTTAGGGGCTGTTGGAACCGCTGATGGAATGGCACTAAAGAAAGCCACAGGAAAAGGATACAAAAAAAGGGACGCGGGTTAAGACTTCCAGGAACTCCACCCTCATGGTACCCAAAACGGTTTTAAAAACACAAAGTGTTTTGAAAAACGTTAGCGTTTTCACACCGATGTTGAAGCTTCCAGCTTCTAATTTTGATTTGCTTGATGCTGTTAAACAATTAAATATAAAGAATTTCAGAGGCGTCTTTATGCGAGATCAATTACCAACACGACCGAATAATCCAGAAACCGGAATTATTATCTTGATAACAGTGATGGTCCAGGAACTCACTGAGTTGCTTACGCGATCGATCCACGTGGAATTATCTATTTTGATTCGTATGGGTTAGCACCGCCTGTTGAGTTTCTTCGATATACAAAAAACATCCCCCTGACAAAGTCAGGGTCAAAGACAGGTAAGGTTTGGTATTCAACGTTACCAACACAAACACTGACCGATCCTCCGATATGTGGCTGTGAAGTATTAAATGTTCTTGATGCAATCTCGAAATCAAAGATTTCTCCTCACAAAGTCGTGCATGAATACACGTTGAAATCGCAGATGTGATTTCTAAATTTAAACATCCCCATAACTAATAATGGTTGATATTTACGGAAGATCAAGCAGAACAAAGGAAGAAAAAAAAGATATCGATTTATCGAAGTATGCGACCAAAGATGAAATTGATAATCTTTTAAATCTAACCGGAATAGACCCAGATGAGGTTGTAATTTTTCAAGATCGACATGGCAAGCTAAAAACCAGTAACATTAAGTGGAATGACATAATTCGCAGGGTCCTTGGAGCTACCACGGACAACATCGTTGTATTCACTGACAGCGGCAGAATCAGAGATTCGTCGATATCAATTGCGATGCTGCGAGATGATGCACGAAAAGCCGCAGGGGAACGTGTAGCGAAGACCGGTGATACAATGACAGGTGAACTCAGCATGAACGGTAACAAAATAACTGTGTTAAGAGATCCAACATCCCCGGAAGATGCCGCAAACAAACAATATGTAGACACGAGTGTCCACACAAGCACTAGCGCCGTTGACGGTAAACTAACTACGTTGCGGGCCGAGTATGATGATCACGTAAATAATTTTAAAAACACTCGCAAAAATGCCATAGAAAAATTCTTTGGCAAATCGCCATTTAAAATCGACATGACACTTTCTGAAATCATACCAAATCTTACTAATAACGCCAACGATATCAACAAGATTAATACCCGGTTAGGAGTAGTACGAACAGATAGAAGTTTTTCAGATCAAATCCAGATGATACAAAATAGCATTGACACGATCAAACAAACACAGCAGGATATCGTATCGGGTATTCCTGAGATCGTTAACAAAACCAGTCTGATTAAAGTCCCCACTGAAGTTACTTCTGGGCATATCACCAACATCGTATACACGGTATCATCGGGATTCGCAACATGGTCCCGACAAAATAATAATATCAAATATACAGCAACAGCCACTGGCGTGTATAGACTGTCTGTGTTCAGTGCCGCTAAGTTTGAGATCTTCACAACATATCCGTGGAGACATTGCACCGATAAATATTCCGGGGTTGTGACTATCATATTGAACAAGGAAACCGAAGAAACATTTATACTGGAAGCTACAGACAAGAAATTAACCGCAACATCTTACTGGTGGTGTTTGGAATTTGTAGCTGAAACGCCTCAATTGGTTACCGCGTAAAATAATAAAATGGCATCAACGACAACACTAATGACAGAGTCATTAAATGCGCAGCAATATAGATATAATCAAGTACGCGAATGGCAGTCAGAGTTAAAAAAACACTATTGACAAATGCGCAACAAAGATAAAAAAATACAAACGGCGTGTAACTGTATTAGACACAATAGTGTATTCGGTATCCGCGGTAGTTGCATCTACTGGGGTGCTATTATCAGCGCTGACACCAGTGACAACTGCAATCGCGGTCACAATTACAGTTTCAACATCAACGACAATTTCAGGAGTTGATAATTTTATTGCGAAAAAAATATCCTCGTGCGCGCTAACAAAATTACACGAATATGAAAAGTTAAACAGCGCGGCCAAGCGCACCTACTCGAAATTGTCGTCGTTGATATCATCCAGCCTTGACGATACAGTTATATCCGATTCCGAATTCACGTTGATGTCCAGCGCATACAACGATTACGAAAACACAAAGAACTTTGATTTGAAAACGATGAAGATAAATAATGACGGAGATACTTCAAGAGATAGCCGCAAACACAGCTCCGGTAAAAACATCAATGATAACAATATCTTCGACGCAACCAGAGTTTAATATTAATTTTCCAACTGCAATTTCAGTAAAATAAATCGCACTGGCACAATTACGAGTATATCACAGTTGGCCCAACATCAGGTCGACATCATTTCACGAACAGTTGCCAGATAATTCATTTGTATTTTCGTATAAGAATAACCCCGACGGTACTCCAGATTGGGACGTCATTCATTTACAAACAGGGTCTTATCAGATAGAAGAAATCAACAAAGAAATACAGCGTCAAATGAAGCGTATCACCGGAAAAGAAGCAAAAATATCAATAAGTGCACACGAGCCAACGTTGTCAACGATCATCGAAGTCGCTTCACCGGGTTACGCCGTAGACATTTATAACAGTTCAATCAGAACAGTATTAGGATGGCCTGAAAATCCACCACCGACACCACCGATACCACTAGAACCAAAAAGCCTGATTATATCACTGACGCGCAGTCATATCATGAAATTACCCTGTCATACAAAGAACGTCTTGATAGTATAAAAAATACAACGGCGGGTAGCTGGATTAGCTTTTCTAAAGTTGACAGTGAAATTTGGTTGTGGTTCGCTAATGCCTCATATCCAGATGGGGGATATGAGGCATTTCGTATTCATCTAAGCGAAATTACTGAATATCTTAAAATTATTAATGTGTCGCATAGAGCGCAACTAGCGCATCTACGGCAACGCTTCCAAGAACATCTTTTTGATATAAGTTCACGCAGCGAAATTATTAAACAAATTGAGATATTAAATCAACTTGCCGCAGATATGGAATATATTAACCAGCGAGTAATTCAGGCAATAATTGACAGTAAACCCAGCGATAAACAGTTATTTTTGGATAAGTACTCGCTGAAAGAAGCTGAGCTACCGAATTATAAATTTCCAGGATACGTTTCCCCGGTATATTAAAAAAATTTGTTACTGATGTCGTCGATGAGTACTTCGATGACATACTTGACCAGCACAAAAAAATACTACCACCGCCAACTACCCTCAGACATGACAATTCCACAGCCAGTGATTTCTCCGGGAATCGTAAATATCACTGAAGTGGTATCGGTCAATCTTGTGTGTGACGCAATTGATGGCAGTTACAACATAGACACAACAGTATCAAATCGAGCCCAGCAAGGGTTTATACTATACTCATTTACTTCTAAAGAACCATCTGGGTTTTTGATTGTACAAGAGCCAATTAATCCAGTATTTCTGCAGTGTTTAAATCCAATGCTGACAAGGATAAATTTTAAAGTCACTGACCAACAGGGTAGACTTTTGGACCTGAGAAATAAAACTATTAGTATTAATTTGCTGGTAAAGTCCTAAGGACTTTTAATCCTAGAGTGTTTTACACTCCAAGGATTTTCAAATCGTGAAACGATTTTCAATTAATAATATCATATTATAATAATGTCCAAAAAATCTTCGATTTTCAATGAAAATGCAAAGCATTTTCCAAAGACTTCCCAGAAATGCAAAGCATTTCCGAAAAAATATGATGATGATGAAAATGTCTCTGACATTTGCACCGACAGTGATCTCTCTGACAGTGATTTTATTGTTAGAGACAGTGATCTCTCTGACAGTGATGTCACCGACACCGACAGTGATTTTATTGTTAGTGACAGTGATCTCTCTGACAGTGATGTCACCGACACCGACAGTGATGTCGGCAACAATAACAGTGTCATCACCATTAAAATAAATTATATTAAATGATAAAAAAATATAGCATGTATCAGCACGTGAAATGTTCTATACACGACAAACAAGTACTTGAAGAATATATCAAAAAAGTATTCAGCGGAACGTCGTTGATAGGTGAAGTTAAAATAGTTATTGATAAATACGGTAATGATGATTTTTTACTGACAGAATCACAGTTGAAACAGCTACAAAAGAATCATATCACAATGATCATGTGTTTTCCAGACCAAATCATGAATTATGCTCATCGTGTATTTCACGGGATCATCTTGATAAGATATTGCAGTAAAAATACTTTATTCTGGGGTATTTACTAGTAAATCGGACGGTAAAAAAAGTAATATTTTTTTTACTTTCGATTTCACTTCCTTGATTTTATCAAGGTACTCGATTTCCAAGTAAATCAAGGTGAGGTATTTACTTCCTCGTCAGTGACTTTGTCATCGCTGACTTCTGAAAATCCTAAAGGATTTTTAATGCAAGCATTTTCATCCTTGACGCTGTCATCGCTGACTTTGTCAGCGGACATACAATGTTTCAATTTTCTAACGCGATTATTTATTATCTTTTTTGTTTCATACTCGGCTGCCAATGCCAGCCTGATCTTTTCAATTGCACGAGACAATGGAACAAATTCATTTACTTGTGCTTCTTCTACGCTGGCCAGCGATTTATACAAATTATTTTGGATCATCTTTATGAATCGATATTGAGCAGGAAGAATATAACGCCCTGCGCATTTAGCTTCATATAATGATTCAAAATCGGATAGAATTGTTTCAGGATTTAGTGATATATTAAATCCTTGTTTTTCTAATTTTTTAATAGCATCAATCACATTATTGATATTTTCGTGATTCATATTTATATATATATATTTATATATTTAAAATAAAAAAACATCACATCTCCTTTGAGTCTCTAGGGTGTCTTATGACATCCTACCAAACTCAGGAGCGGAAACACGACCGCCAATGAGCCCCTAACCTGTCAAATAACAGTCTAGAGAGCCCAGAGGGTGTGTTTGCGAACGACGAGACATTCCCCATTTGTGAACCCCTAGCTTACCATTTGATATGCTAGCAAGGTTCATATAGGGACAACACATAACATATAACTTATCCTAGGGACTTAATTCTAACTTATCCTAGGGACGGTACAAACACATAGTATTTACAGTAGAAGCATATTTACAGCAATTGTATTTACAGTAGAAGCATATTTACAGGAATTGTATTTACAATTATATAACTTATCCAAGGACGGTACAAACATATAACTTAATTCTAACTTATCCTAGGACGGTACAAACATATAGACAACACAGACAGAAGCGGGTTTATATTCTACGTCCAACAAAGTTGCACCCCCTCCCCAAAATCAATCCCGTTGGGTGGTAAAAGACCACCCCTGACGGGGCGATAACGGAGAAAGTTGTGCAACTTCGTTGGGTTTCGAAACCCCGTATATTATTCGGACGATATTGTATATAAACCGACTAATACTTGGGAGTTCAAAAATAGCTCAGCGTGTTAAAATGTTTTTTCTTAAATATGATCGTGTGGAAAATACGGATGTACCATAACCCCGAACAAGTGTAATAAAATAGTGATATTGTCTGTAAAAAGAAAAGATAAATACGCGTTTGTCCCTGACTTTGTAAGGGATAAAATCATTCTTGACTTTGTCACCTTGATAAAATCAAGGGGAAATAAAGGGAAGTTATTTACTTCCTTGTGCAGAAAACCGTCTGCTGTTACCTGTAAACGATTTACCGCTGAATAAATTTACCCATCGCACAAAGGGAGGGAACTAATTGCATGAGATATGCCTAGAAATGCCGGCATTTCTACGGAGTTATCTCCGTTTGAAAATACTAGGATTTTAGCGATAATGAAAAGTAATCTTCTGCTTATATGTTTTTGACAGAGTAGATTTGGTTATATTTTCTGCGACTTTTTGTACTGAGGGTGTACAAATATCAAAATACTTGCCAGCCTCGTACATCGATTGATGTATTATTTCTTCATTTGTATCTAAATTTATGGATACAACTGCCCTAGACTCTCTCTTCCCCCCAGCATTCCCAGCCCTACAATTTTGGCGTTGTGTCACAGCTCTTAAATTGGACAAATTATTATTAAGTCTTTGTCCATCAATGTGATCAATTACAAGACCGTCTTTGATTATCCCAAAGAAACACTCGAACGCGAACCTATGATTAAGATACCTCTTTTTCCCAGCAGTAAACATTAAATAACCAGCATTATTAACGACACCAACTGGTTTTTTCAATCTGCAATGTCTCACTATTCCCTTGCGAGATGCTTCATAATTCTTAATGGTTGGATGTGGGACAAATTCTTGATTCATTTATACTTCATGTATTTGTCTAATTTATAATTTGTCTGAAAACTTAGTTATATAATCACTCTCGGATTTCAGCGCATCTCCATTATTTTTTTATTGCAATATCGCTTGAGTTCACGGTATCGCTTTCCTCCGCATCCCGCACATAACTGTGTTTTACTCCTGACCCCAATGCCACATCGAAGACACGGTATAGGTCCTGTGCTTCCTCGTTTGATGCTTTGTATGTGTTCACCGCAGAATTCCTTCCTGCAGGGCTTATTACAGACTGTTACAAATCCAACTTTTAACCACTTGCAGTTATTCATTTGTATATAAAATATTTCTTATTTAAATATTTGTCTTAAATATAATATGAAGGAGTTATTTGGCGCCGGGAGATTCGATCTTGACAGACTAAACAGAGACTCACGACGACGGAATCAAACTGATCTATTTAATATTATCAGGGATGCCAAAAAAGAATTCCGCGACGACGGTGCTTCTCATGTATGGTCGTCATTTAAAATTATCGCGACATTGACGAAATCATCGATGACAGCATCGATGTTGACGAAGTCATCGATGCTACAATGACTGATGTCCGAGCAAAAACAATTATTGATTATCTTCCCCTTGATAAACATCAACGCGGTAAGAAATATTTTTTCAGAATAAAATTTATTGTGCAAACAGATTCCGATACGTGGATTATCCGTGACAAACTCGACCCTGTTCTTGCTAACGGAAAGACCATTCTGTTAAGTAAAGATTCCAAACCAGGAATGCTGACCGGGATTGATAAACCATATTACGCTCGAGCGTATCCTGTAACCGCAGTCGTTTATGGAATCTATCTGGTAAAAAAACCAAAAATTGATAAACTCACCCCGATGAGAACGTCTTCGTCGTTGACGACTTCGTCAACATTGACAAAGTCAATGTCGGGGCTGAATTGTGTAGCCGAGCGAGTAATGGAACATTTTAAAAACGCAAAACGAGGAAACGGTTTAACCGATCTGCGACGTGAAAAAATAATAGCATGGGCTGAGCAAGTCAAGGATACTGGGGCATCAATAAATCATGTTGCTATGCTATCAAGTAAATTAAAATTTTCAATAACAGTAAAAACACTAACCGGGGAAATATTATATAATTCGAAGCATTATAAAAAGTCAGGATCACCGATTGAAATTATTGATCATAACTCTCATGCCTGGACTGATGCAGTTACAATATTTCCACGAGATCGTGTTGTCAAACTTTACTCAGAAAACATATTTGATGTTATTTACACGCTGAGTAAAACCGACCCTGTGTCGGTGTGGTTATTTAAGAGTTCCGAAGATGGCGAATATGATCAATTTGTAAAACCCAACGGTGAATTA
The DNA here is from genome assembly GCA_028554795.2 of Sinohyriopsis cumingii. NCBI lineage: Eukaryota > Metazoa > Mollusca > Bivalvia > Unionida > Unionidae > Sinohyriopsis > Sinohyriopsis cumingii. Next base: position 103,142,172 of record CM068832.1, read on the forward strand.
TACCGGACGGAGTCGTTGCAACAACAATGAAAAAACTCGCAGAGAAATATGTGAAAGAAAACATTGAGCAGTTATTGGTTAATTGTTTTACAGTTCCAAGTGTTGCCGCTCACGCCGCAAGAGAAAGAAATTCGTGGAGACCAACCCGAAGTCAGTTTCTTTCGGATATGCAATTAAGTTGTGTCGAGTATGGGCATGGCGGGTTGTGGAATACCCGGTATGACTATCGGGATATGATTTCCGTGGATATGATTGCTTGCTACCCAGGAAGCTTTCTCGGGATGGGTGAGTGTCGCGAATACTTTAAGCGATTTGGACATCACACGAACTCGATGACACGAGTTGCTATAAACGGTCCTTTACCCGACTTTGACCTGACAGGATTTGCTCGTGTGACTTCTTTTGAATTCGCCGCGAGACTTCATCCGTGCTGTTATGTTTGGTTTGGCAGACACTTCAGTGAAAAGCGCTGGGTACCAATAGTGTTATTGCGATATATGCTTGACAGCCGAATACTGGTATCGTTGACTGTCAGTGAAGCAATCATATCATATCAACCACAGACCTCAGTTTGGTTGCCAACACCGGAGCGTGTAAGTGTAGATGAAGTTATTAGCGAGTATGCACGAGAGAGTCCAAATACCCCGATGGATGTCATTGTCGGTGAGGCTCCTAAAGTTCTCAAGATCAAACTTAGCAATAGTGAAAAAATAGCAAAAGATCTCGGACGAAGAATAATCGGTAAATTTACTCAAGGTGCTGCATATGATCACAAGCTACATCACTCGCGACTGATTATCGATGATGCTGAATTGGATTTTATAATTGCTGACGCTGTTGCGAGAAATTTATTTTGTAATCGGGAGGATGTGTTCTTGTCCGACGGGAAAATGTTGGGCACAATTGTAAGTTATATCGACGGAGAATCGCCTCAATACACACATTTAAGATCTTCAATGCTGGCTTATGTTTCTATAAATTTGCTATCAATGATAAATCGATTTCCTGACACCGCAGTTAGAGTTGCAACGGATTCATTTTATATCAATAAAAGATACTTAGAATCACTGGCTTTTACAAGCAACGATGGATGGAGTTCGTGGAGAATAAAAGCGGAGATGTTACACGAATATTGTGAATCCGCTGATGTTGCAATTAAGGATGATTATTGTAAATTATCAGAAATGTCGACGACAAAGTCAATGTTGCCATCTGTGTATGATCCAATCACTAGACACAAAACTGTTTATTTGAACGGGCCGGGTGGGTCTGGTAAGACAACTCGAGCGATTGAATTATTTGGAAAATCGGATATGATTGTGCTAACACCTACACACAGGCTTGCCAGGGAAATGAAACAACGAGGAGTCAATTCTTGTACTTATCACAGCTTTTTCAAATACAGCGGCGGTGTGTGGACGTCAGATCGAATGGGAACAAAATATATTCCCGAGAAAATAATTTGGGATGAGATACGTACGGTGCAATTGGAAACATTAAAAACATTTCTTGATTGGCTGCTAACGAAAAATACTGCAGTGATTATGTGCGGCGATCACGGTCAACCACCTCCGTTTGTCGACGCATCTCCTCATGATTGGTTAAAAGATTTTGTTGATTATTACGAAGAAGTGTCTGATGATCATAGAGCACTTGATGCAACGTTGAAAGAATTTAAAACATTAATCAGATTACAACCGAATAAAATTCAATGTGAAATTATGCGCGAGATGATTCCTGAAACTTCAATGAGCGACTTTTGGAGCTCGTGGAAACCAGACGATTTGATAGTGGCAAGTAGAAAGATAGTCAGAGACACACTTCAACGGCAGCTATTTCAATTACAACAAGAAAAGTTTCCAATGTTGCCAGTGCCGTTATGTTATAGACCAGCTGATACGCGGTTACAAAATATAGATGTTGATATACCATGACGCCTGACTGCGTCAGGGACAGAGAAACAGAATTTAGTATTGAATGATATTGTGTTAGTTGATATTAATGCTGTCAAAGATGCACTAAAAATGAACAAATCCCCGTGGACGCTAGGATACGCAATGACAATTCATTCATCTCAAGGACTAACTATCAGTGATACAACTGTCTGGATTGTTGATGATCGAATCGAATGGTCAAACCTAGTCTACCTAGCGGTGTCCAGAGTCAGAAGAATATCTCAACTGCGAAGAATTGTATTGGAAGATTCATTAGCTGATAAAATTAATAATGAAAACAACAGCAACATAATAAAAAGAAAACTCGCCGGTTACAAACAGAGTGACAAAAAAATAATCGCGATTTCGACCTTGATGTTGAATTTATTATTGAGTTAAAACAACAGCAGAATAATCACTGCGCGAGCTGTAACTGTATAATGCTATGGCAGTATTCGAGTAATAATCCAAGACAATTCACCGTAGACAGAAAAGATAACAATCGCGGTCATACACGCGATAATATCATGTTGACCTGTCTTGAGTGTAATCGACGTAGAGGCGCTAGTGCTAGTTAAGTGATCGCGGTGGTAATAGTGTGTCCTCGGGAATTACTTGTAATTGTTCACGTGTGAATCCACGTTGAGGAGCAGTTGAATCCAACCTGTAGATTGCTGATCTACCAGTGGATCTTGTTATGTTAGATATCTTGTGTGTGGTAAACACTCCAAATAGGATCAGTCGCTCTTCGTTTACCACCCTCAAGTTCACCCGGTTCATATAAATATCTAACTGTAACATCACACAGTATCGGCTGTGCTGAAGAATCACGTCGTACGGGTATATTTTTTTTGTAATCGCGATGGCAGGTTTCATGTTGGTTGTTCGAGTAATCTCATTATTTAGCGCAGCTATCACGCTTGGTAATCTTGCAACCCATTCGCGCGATCTCGTATCCTGAATAAATTCCTTCGCGTATTGATATCCAAATAACCGCTCAGCAAGTGTTCGATTGAATCGCTCAACAATTGCCTGATCGCGATGAATTTCAGTATGTCCTCGTCTGATGGTGACGTTATGTTGTTTCATCAGTGATGATACTGAACCCTGAAATTCTTTGCCAGGATCAACTTGTAATAGATTTGGCCATCGCAGACCACCTCGCTGGTAAATTCGTTTAAACGCAGAAGCAACCTCAAATGCTGTTTTAGTCGTTAACGGTTCAGCATCTTTGTATCTACTTGCAACATCAACTACAGTTAACGCGTACTTGTATGTACGTCTTCGGATAGTATCATGTGGCAGAAATAATATATCAGCCTGATGAACCTCATTTGGCACACTAACATCAAAATGTGCAAAGTGAATTTGTTTAGGGCGCGGTAGATAAATTTGCCATATTGCCTGTCGGGATAACCAATTTTTAGCAGTAACTTTTGTAACTTTTGCTGCTTCAGAGAGTTTACTAATTGCTGCGCTACCTCTCCAATATATGCTTGGGGAATAATAAATCGACTCCATTATATACCAGCACCTAGCGCTAATTTACCTTTCATTGCAGATTTTATCAACCAGGATGCTAACTTTTCTTTGAAAGATTTATCAGTGATGGCATTTAAAGCATGAATTAATTTCACGTCCTCGAGATGGCGCTGTTGTAAATCTTTGCTTCGGTAAGCTACATCATGCGCATGACACGCCTTATCAATAGCGTTTATCGGATACTCAACTGGATTTGGCTGATCCTGAGCATCAAGTCTGATATCAAGTCGGGTTCCAGACCACAGTAATTATATCCTGGAAGATGTTTTTCTCCTGGGTATTTAGCCCACGGTGTTCCTGGTAACTTGGCTAAATTGGCTGCGATATCACCTCCCTTTTTAAAAAATAAATTTAAACTTTTTTGTGCCACATCGTTCACACTTGCCTGTAAGCGCTTGTCGATTATTTTTTGTTGTAATTGTTGTCATATCCGCAGTTGGGGTACGTGCTAGGCATTTCACACAATATAAATTCATATTATTTTTATGATATATCTAATGGAGATTACTGACTTTTCTGCGTCAAAGCGACGAGAGCCAGTTAAACATAACTCAGTGCTACCAAATTATGTTCGTATGATTATTATAGGTCCATCTGGGAGTGGTAAGACGCAGTTGTTACTTAATTTAATAATGAAGTGGATGAAGTGGGATAAATTATATTTGATAGCACCGTCAGTGGACGATCAGCGATGCTACAGTGTGTTAAAAGATTTTAACGAAAGTGCAAAGTCGATAAGTGAAGAAGATGTTGTTGATTTTATAACTGATATTGATGTAGCACCGAGTATCGATGATATTGATGGGAGTATTAATAATTTAGTCGTGTACGATGATATCATGTTGGACAAACAATCAAACCCTGCCAGGATATTTTCACGTGGACGACACAAAAACACCGATGTGATTTATGTAACTCAGCGATATACACAAATTCCGAAAGTGATCAGAGATAACTGTAACGTTCTCGCGGTATTTAACGGCGTTGACGCACACACGTTACGAAATATTCATCAGACTTGGTGCAGCGGTGACATGGACATAAATAAATTCAGAAATTTCTTTAGTCGTGCTCAGGCAAAACCACACGGATTTGTAACAATAAATTTACATGATCCTCGGACACGGTATCGAGTTGGGTTAAATACAATTTTTAGTTAGAAACGCTAGCGTTTCTAATCCTAGGATTTTAAGAAATACTTTGTATTTCTAGCAGCAGAGAGACTGAGCCACCGAATGTTTCGTCTAGTTGACCCTTGTATCGAGAAGTAGTTATATAGGTAGATATTTGTCATCAGATAACCCTTCTGGTCAGCGGAGAAAGCCTATTTATCAGTGTTTTCTGACCAGAAGGGTTTATTTTGTGAAGACAAATCTTCTATCAAGAGTATTTTCGATAGAAGGTTCTGTTTGACGAAATAGTTGGTGGGCTCAGTCTCTCTGCTGCTTAGTTGATTGAGGGGGTAGGGGTGCTGATGCACATCTGTGAAGTTAGTGGACAAACAGATGGAGTGAAGCCTTCAGATGCTCATATTTAAGTTATTCTAACCCAGGTTTGTTTCTATAAAAAAAAGGGTATTTGGTGATATAATTTCATTATTACTAAAAATATGAGGCAAATATTAAATTCCAATGAAAATAATTGGGATCATTTAAAATAAATAGTCAAAGAGACAGTTACAATGTTTTTTTGCGATGGAGACAAAGCTTATGAGGTAAATTATCAGATATATGCTGAAATAAATGAGGCTGCACTTAAGTTGTTACTATCTAGGATACCACAAAGATTATTATGTTATCTTGTTTTTGGTAAGTTTCAAACAAACAAGTCTAATATAATGATATAACACCACACAATGGTGACATTACTATAGTACAAGTCACATGGGTCACATATGCGCATTTACTCATTTTTAATTAAATATAAATTCTTTTAAAATTTAACACTGATTTTATTTAACCAAAGTCTATTCAATCCTAATTACTGAATGCTCTGCACCTTAACTGTCTCCATGAATCTTCCAGACAAATATCTATCGCTATGGACTTCTACAACGGTGGCCATGTACTGAACTTGGGTCAAAATAAGAGCATGTCCAGTGTAATCATCACAATCAAGGGTAGTACGAATTTGTTTATCAATATGTGTAGCTTTCATTGTGACATCATAGTGTGCACCATTCAATCCAGATTGTACTTGATCACACCTTTAGGTTCATTTTGTCAAAATATATACGTACTTTAATATTGATTTTGCCGCTGGACCCTTTTGGGGCATCGAAATAATGTCCTTTCAAAGGAATATGGATGTATAAGAATCTATATGAAGTGAATACTTGCTACTCAAAGGTATGAAGAATCAAAGTATAAAAAATGGCACCAATTACTGAAATAGTTGGTGCTGAATGCCTACATGTCCTGTGTGACTTGTACTATATAAACAAAATCAACAACAGCAAAAAGTTATTCTGCAATGACCAGCAATAATAGTCCAACATACACAGGGGATAAGTAAACACTTGCTATAGAAATGAACAGGTGGGGGTGTATATCTGAATTTAAGCGTGATTAAGTCCTAAATGATGTATGTATGTGTATATGATATGTCTGCATGTGGCAGTTTATAGTGATGTCTAGGACTGGAGCATCTAGCTACGATGTCGTAGCCTCAACTTGACTTGTTGTGGTTCACGAGGTACGAGTAAGGGTACTAATATTAGTACTATGGAGCATCATGCCTCAGACATGTAGCATGATGTATCTCGGTTATTCGGTAACTAAACAATTCAAGAGGCGATCATATAAAGCGGTATCCATCATTGGGCGATACCTCTAAATTAGTATCTATGATCTTCGGGGCGACTTTTCCTGACACCTGGAATGATGATTTCTCCAAGGGACAGGTTCTCCATGGAGCTAGTCCTACATGTAAGACCATGACGCTGATATTTATGTTTTGTGCGTCAGGACTAGCACTAAAACAAAACCAACTTGTGTAGTGTCTTACATTGTAGGACTATTCATGGGGCGAGTAATCCCAAGGCGAGTTCTCGACTATTCCTGCTGCACGAACCATTTAAAGTTGAAACTCAGGTCAAAGCTAGGATTTGAACTCAGCCTATCAATTATTGCTTCAAAATACAATACGTTCATATACCATGCTCCTGAATATGCGCTCTATTTGGTTAAATTCGAATGTCTTCTCTTGTCGTCGTCTAAGTCCCAGCAAGTAACAATATTTACCTGGTAAGTTACTATCTATCTTATTCGGTAATGCATTCAAATTCTACAATTGATCATAGTCGACAGACGCTTACAAAACATGACATTACAATGACCGGCCCCTAGCTGGAGAACCTGATAATAAATTTGATAAATAGCTTTTACATTTAATTAAAAAAACTATTTGTATCATTAATCCTTTTATGTGACTTATTTACATCAATTTGTACATACTAGTTGTCGTACTCATTGGATTTTTTGAGTTTAATTAAGCAAGGCTGATAACCAAGGCTGATCGCCGTTTTCTGAATGCTATTATACCCACAGGGGCTCGTTACAAAGAAAATCAAGGGATGGGGGTTCTAACCTGTAATAATATGGTTAGAACCCCCATCCCTTGATTTTCTTTGTAACGAGCCTCTGTGATTATACCTGTTAAAGGTCACCTGCCACCTATATTGTACAAATGTGTGATATTATTATAGTTATAAATAAACGCATTGATTATGCATGCACACCATAACAATGTTTAATTAGACTTAAAACTCCGCTTTATAAAAAGAAAACAATTATTCGGCAATCTCCGTAAACAATCGGTAGTTTCCGCGTGCCAAAACCGGATAAGACGTACATTTATCCTTCTATTTAACCTAGCCATTCAAGTGCTTAATTTCCCCGCGTAAATGTCTATGTGATATAGTGTACGATCGTGCTTTTGTACAGCAAATATGGTGCACTGTGTTGCATACGGATGTAACCAAAAGAGTGATGATGGGAAAAAGCGTTCTTTCTTTTTAAAAAAAAACATGTTTACAAGAAAAAAGTGTTTTTAATCTGTGGGATCGAATAGGGGAGGGATGGGAAAGTTGTATCATTTATGCCGGATTATAGTGAATTCGGCCTAACTCGAAATACATTTCGGCCAAACTTAACAATAGTTTGTACGTTCTTTTTCTTCAACAAAAAAGTAGATGCTATGTAAGATAGGTTTTAGGGAGAAAAAAAACCCCTAAATTTAAACAAACTGTTTTGATATTCTTTGAAAGAAAATAATCATACTTCGTAACGTACATATTTATGAGAGAAAACACAAATTGACATATCTTGCTTGTTCTAATTAAAATATTTATATACATTTTTTATGCTAATAAACGTATGCATCTGCACAAGGACATTCTCAAATTAAGTCTTCCGGTCAAATTATCAATAATCATTTATAAAACAAAACTACGTAACAGATAATATTCTACATAATACGTATACATTTTGCTAAGGGTAGTGTACATGAGATATTATACCAAATATACTTAATTTTAGGCTTCACGTTGTAACACAACTGCATACAATACATACTAGATTACACATGAGAGAGAGAGAGAATAATAGTAGTATAGTGATAGGGTCTAGGGACAATAGGACTTGAATGTTAACAGGGTATATCCACTCTGCGGACAATGGGATTTTAACATGGTAGGCTTGATGGGACTTTAACGTTGCAAAAAGGGTATATTTTGTACAGTGAGTTGGGGGGGGGGGGGCACAAATTAAACACAAAATTATTTCCTTTCTAATTTGTACGGAATAATGGAGCAAATGTGATTGACGATATTGACCAGTAATGACAAGCTTTCAATTTATGCGCGTAAACACTAAGACAACTTGAAAAATAAAAACACCAAAAAAATAACTGGTAAGAACTTCATATTGCAGCAACTAAATACTGACAAAATGCTCAACATTATTAGTAGTATAGTGGGAGGGTCTACGGACAATGGGACTTGAATGTTAAAACAGGGTATATCCACTCTGGGGACAATGGGATTTTAACATGGTAGGCTTGATGGGACTTTAACGTTAGAAAAAGGGTATATCAATTCTGGGGACAATGGGACTTGAACATGGCGGGCTTGTCTAGGGACAATGGGACTTGAACATGGTGGGGTTGTCTAGGGACAATGGGAATTGAACATAGGGAATTTAACATGGATGGGTCTATATAGTCACAATGGGAAAAATACATTACAGTAGAGACAACACAGACAATAACCCTTACATTCACTTCACCTATGATCTACTGTCCACACACACTAGAAACAAAACAAACTCTTACTTTACTATCCACAAACCCCATGATATACTATCCACACACCTGAATGAGCCAAAACTAACCACAATCTACTATCCACACGCGCGAAAAGTCAAATCTAACATCAAACTCTACTATCCACACACGCTGACAAGCCAAATCAAACCCAGAATCTACCAAGAGAGAGAAAGAAAGAAAGAATGGTAAAGAAAAAAACAAACGTAGGACACCATTTTTGGGTTCCGTTATTCTTGCGGTATTATAGGACAAACAATTATTGAGACAACTGTACATTCTATATGAAATATGTTCCTCGTTTTCATTCATTGATCAATTTCATAAAAAATGTGATATTTATTGTCGACTGACTACTTAACATTTGCTTAACATATCTCAGATTTAAGAGATGTCCTGTGTTTCGCAGCACACGCTACCAACAATGTTACAAACAGCACCATAACGCTCCTTGTTCTATCCACAGTCTAAACTGAGAGAAAATAGGACTAATATTGTTACGTATTTTTCTGAACGTGTGTTTTGGTTGTAAAATTCAGAGTTAACCATGGGCAGGGTTATACAGTGCAATGCCACTCACGTCATTCTTGAACATTGTTACAATTTGTTTCCGAACACGACAACATGCGTACCGAACAACGAGACGCTTTCTACGCTTGGTACCAGACCCATGCCTCGGACCCTTTCGACTTTCAGGAAGAAATGTTAAAGTATTGTCGTTCCGACGTGGACATTTTACGGCGATGCTGTGGAAAATTTCGAGAACTGTTCATAGAACACGGAGGGGTCGATCCTTTTTGAAAGAAACTTGCACCATTGCCAAAGGTAGTTCCTTCATGTACAGACAACAATTCATGCCTGAAAACACCCTAGCTGTCATCAGTCCTCAAACGACCAACTATGTCAAACGTCAATAATCGGACAAAGCCTTACGCTGGTTACATTACTTGTGCGACAAGGAAGACAAATGGATTAAACATGCCCGCAACGGAGGGGGTGAAAAGACCAACGGAGCGCATTCGGTAGATGGCTGAGACTTAGAAAACCCCAAGATCGTGTACGAGTTTAACGGTTGCTTATTTCACGGATGTCCCGTCTGTTACCCTGATCGTGGCACTAAAAATCAGTTTTTACAACGGACCATGGAAGACTTGTACCAGGCCACTTGTCAGCGACGTTTGAAGTTAGAACAGCAAGGATACCAAGTGGTGGAAATGTGGGAACACGAATATGACCACCGTTTGAAAACCGATCCCGAGTTTAAACGCATCGTGGAAAGTTACAAGCTGATGGAGCCCCTGAACCCGATGTATAGTTTGTACGGAGGTAGGACCAATGCCACCTGTTTGCTGTACCAAGCCAACGAAGAGAAAGGAGAAGAAATCAAATACTTGGACGTGTGTTCGCTGTATCCCTACGTATGCAAATATTGTCGCTTTCCTGCAGGACACTCGCAATTGTTGACGGAACACATCGACCTGACCAACATTCGACAATAAGAAGGTTTGATCAAGTGCAAAGTTTTGCCTCCCACCGACTTATACCAACCCGTCTTACCTCACCATTGCCAAGGCAAACTGATGTTTCCCTTGTGCCGTACATGTGCCGAAACGTGCAACCAAGATTAACCTTGTCAGCACACCCAGAAAGAACGCGCCTTGAAGGGAACGTGGGTCAGCGTAGAATTGTTTAAAGCTCTGGACATGGGATACCAACTGTTAGAAGTGTACGAAATTTACCACTTTCCCAAGACAGAACAATACCACAAGGGTGACCCCACTCAGAAATGAATTTTCGCAGACTACGTGGATGGCTTTTTGAAACTGAAGCAAGAAGCCAGCGGTTATCCTTCCTGGTGTCACATTCCCGAAGACCAAAAGACCTTCAAACAGAAATACTGGGAACAAAAAGGCATCATTTTGGACCACATCGAGAAAAACGAAGGCAGGCGATCGTTTGCCAAAGTGATGTTAAATTGTTTGTGGGGCAAAATGGCACAACGACCGTGTTTACCCAAGGCGGAATATTTGACAAAACCTTCCCGCTACTTCCAGATGATTCACGACAAAAGCAAATTCATGAAACACGTGGACATCGTTCGTGAGGATTTGATCTTAGTCAATTACGAAGAAGATCTGGACTTCGTACAAGCCGATGCATTTGGAAATGTCATCATTGCCGCTTACGTGACAGCCCATGCTCGCTTAAAATTGTACGAAGCTTTAGAACTGTTAGGGGATCGCGTCCTGTACTTTGACACGGACAGTTGCATCTACATCGATCGACCGGGTCAGCAGCACCCTAACATCGAAGGGGACCGTTTAGGAGTCTGGACAGACGAACATCCTGACGACAAGATTCTAAGTTTCGCTAGTGGCGGTCATAAAAATTACGGCTACGAATACCGAGACCCACAAGGAGAAGCACACAGGGAGTGTAAAGTGAAAGGACTGACTCTAAATTATCGTACCAGTCGAGTGGTGAACTTTGGGGTATTGAAAGAAGCCTTGCAGTCTGGAGAAGAGGAAACTTTAAAGTGACCACTCATCAACCCATGAAGATTGTACGTTTACCCACTCACCACATCGTTAGTCGACCCTTGGAAAAGCTGTATCAAATCGTGTACCAGAAGCGAGTGCGACTTCCCAAACACTTTACTTTGCCGTACGGTCACATTGACATTGATCAATATATAAAAAGGGACCATATGCAAGATCGATAGTGTATTGGGACTACCAAGACAAAGCGAACAAAAATGAATAGTTTCAAAGAAACGCAAAAAAAGTTCAGACAGGTACAATTCAAGTTAGGGGATTCTCAAGTGGAGTGCGATGCTGAGCCCTGCGATGTGAGCGATGCTGTACATTGTGACATCAGTGATGCAGTAAAGCATCATGGGAACTTCAGTATCACTACCCCTATCATGGAAAGTGATGCTGTGCGTGTCAAACCTGATGAATGCGAAAGCGATGCCACTCGTTATCGTGGACACTTTACTGGGTTTCCTTGTCAATGTGGATGTCAAACTTCACGTCTAAAACCCCACGGATGTCATCCAGCCCTGAGCAAACTCCTTTCCATGTCACCCTACCCTCAACGAGATCCTGTGAAAGACGAATATTCGTTCCCTGTGCATTTGCCTGAATACCGCAATTTTGAAAATCGTCTTCAATCGTTCAAAGGAAAATGGCCTAAGTATCTGAAAGGACCGACCCCCGAAGAATTAGCCAGAGCCGGATTTTTCTACTTGGGCGAAGGGGATAAAGTCAAGTGCTTCAGTTGCGGTGTGTCACTTCACCAATGGGAACCACAAGATTCGGCAAACCTGGAACATGTTCGATGGTCTCCCAATTGTCACTATTTACCTTTAGTGGGACGATATCAATAATCCCTGAATGGATACTTTACAAGAGAACATTCGTGGTTTCCATGTGGATCCAACATTTCAACGTCCAAGGAAAAAAGTCACTTTTCAGCCTGTGTTAGTGACAGTGCCAGAAGAACCTGTCACCGAGAACATGACTGTCGTGGACATTCCTGAAAGACCCTTTCGGGAGGATACTTGTGTGACATTACCCCTTGTAGAACTTGTCAGAACATTACCCATAACATGTTGTACAGAAACTTGTTTTTATTCCACGTTGATCGTTTTCATGTGTCTTTTATCGTTGTACATAACTATTTGGCTTTGATGCATTTTTGTCTTTCGTGTTCATTTTTAAACTTCAATAAACGTGTCCTGAAAAAGTATATAAACTCTTGTCTTGTCTGTTTTCGTGTCACAAGTGACATTCCTAACACTATGGCTACCTCTGCTGTCTCTGCTCCCTCTTCCTCCACTTTCAAAGTCATCGACGAACACTTAGATCGTGCCATTTGGGAAGCTTTGTATCTTCGCCATCCCTTTAACATGCTCATTGCTGGACCTAACGGTTCAGGCAAAACCGAATTCGTCAAACGTTTGATCGAACATAAACATCATTTGATCGATCATCCACCTCAACGAATCGTGTGGTGTTACAAAGAGTGGCAATCGGTGTACAGCCTCTTGCGAGAAAGTCAAGGTGATTCCATCATGTTTTTGGAAGGCATTCCTAAAGAAGACGACGGAATCGAGTCTGACCGTCGTCAAACCCATTTGGTCATTTTCGACGACATGTTAGGAGAAGACGAAGAAGAAATTGAACTGTTGTTTACACGCAAAGGGCATCATCGTAATGCCAGTGTCGTTTACATCACCCAAAATTTGTTTCAACAAAGTAAAGCCCATCGTACCATCAGTCTCAATGCGCATTACGCGGTCTTGTTTAAAATCCCTCGAGATAAATCGCAAGTGCAAGTCTTAGCCAAATAGTTAGGAACGCCTTGGCTCACTCAGGCGTACGACGATGCCACTCAAACTCCACGTGCCTATTTACTCGTCGATTTGAAACCCACTAACCCCGATGATTTGCGATTGCGTACCCATTTGTTTCACCACTGGTATCAAGATGGAAAGCCTGTTCTCTACACGTCCCGTCCTCGACTTAACCCAAAAAAATTCTATAAAAACCTCGGACACTTTTTGTCAGTCTCACACAGCGTCAACATGACGTCCCTTCAGTCTCATCTTCCCGTCAAATTGATTCGTGCCTTGTATGGCATCAGTCGCGAGAAAAATCCACAAAAACGTGCTCGTGTCTTAGAAGCCAGTCTCAGAGAAGTTTTACGATGGTTTACGGTGACAGCATGTCAATTACTGCAAGGCATCATTCAGATTCCTCATCAAACCAAATGCTTTTTTGATAGAAACAAAGTCGCTTTGACCCAACTGGCCGATCCCCGCATCGACACTCAAACCAAAAATCAAATCATTTTGAAACCTGGAGGGAGCGGTACTCTAGGAAGGGTCATCATTCGCTCCCTCTTAAGATGGGATCCTAATGCTCCCAAAGTTCTCCCCAAGAAAAAAGCCAAACGAAGCCCCAAGAAGAAAAAGAATAACGGTGTCAAGACCAGGTCACCACCCCTGAAAAAGAGAAGCCCACGGAAAACACGCAAGAGAGGCACTTCAGCTAGGACGCAACCATACATTCGCAAACCACGACCTGCAAAGACAGTGACCGCGTCTCCGGTAGCATCAGGTTCATCCACATCTCCGTTGATGACACCACGGAAGCCCGTGTCTCCAAGAACTTCTCCTCCAGGGGTGACACCCTCCTCCTCTTTCTTAGTGCCAGTGGCCGCTGCTCACAAAGTACCTGCTCCCAAAATCAAAGTCCAAGAGAGATCGGGCATGTTACAGAGTTTACTGGATTTGTCCAAGCCAGAACTGACTCGATTTAGTCCGTTGCGAACCCCTCCACGACGTGTGATGCCTGTCCTCAAGTTGATACGAAGTAAAGACAATCAGTGGCGACGCGTTCCAGTATAAAAATGATCTGAGACAAAGCCTGGGTATCAGTGTTTTTGTGCTCCTGAACTCCCAAAAGATGTAACCTCAAAGCAGTGCACACTGTCACCATCGTCATTCTCCTGTCCAAAAAAGAAAGAGACAAAGACAGTCTCCTCATCCGACAAAGTGCTTAGCCAGGCATCGTCGTTACCACAAGAAAAGACACCGTACTCCAAAGAAAACAAGGAGTCATCAAAGGGGGGGATTCTTTGGCAATTTTGGAAAACACATTGTCACTTCTTTGACGAAGCGATAGTCCAAAAAAAAGATAAAAGGACGCTTGCTTAGTCATCGACGTCAGTGTATTTTTGGTGTGTGTCCCGGAACCCACAAGCAAAGATGTCACCCTCCAGAAAATATACCTCTTCTAAATCCCAAGGAAAGATAAGGAAAGGACTACCTCCTCGTTTAGTCAAACATGGGGACATGTTGTCTGTCCTGTCCAAAGCTTCTCCACCCCTGCGAAAAAAAAAAAACATTCAATCAGCCTCCAAAGATGTCATCGATACCGTGTGCGAATGTTGTTTGAACGTCTTGAAAGGCACGATCCCTTTGTCCAAACACCAGAAACAATGCTTAGGCAAACATCGTCACGTTCTTCGCCAAATGGTTCAAAAGAAAATCCCCATTCGTCAAAAGAAGAAGATGTTGGTGCAACGTGGAGGAATTTTGCCACTCTTGTGAGGCCCATTACTGACAGGAGTCTTGGGAACCATGTTGGGAGGACTGGTGGGAGCAAGATAAAAAGGCCCTCTGGGGTCCTACGATCTCAGAATTGACCCTTAACATCGAATGGAAGGACGAAAACTAGCTTTAGTGCCTTACAAACAATGGATGGAATACCATCGTTGGCAAGAACAACGAACCCCGCATTTGCCTCCCAATCCCAATTTGAACGAGATGTCCCAGTTACAACACGAATTGCAGTCATTGATGGATCGCCACGATTTGTCCGAAACAGAAAAATCGCAAAAATACGGTCAACTCTTGCAACGACTTGCAACTCTTTCACCAGAAAGCTTTAGACGAAACAGCTCTACCCACTCTGAAAGATTTTAAGACCTTGATGAAAAGTCCATCCCCCACGCCACTACCACCAATACCACCACCATCCCCAGGAATCGTGAGAGACGCTACAGCACGAAAGCCTCAGGAAGAAGAGATACGAGAAGTTTTTCAAACACCATCAGCAGCTCCCATTTCTAGTAAGATTGCAGCGTCCTTGTTGACCCCATCCCCCACACTCCAACGATAAGACATGAAAGCCTGGGTTAAAAAGATGATGCCCACTCCTCCTTCGACAGAAGTTAAAAACAAAGAATGGAAACCAGAAGTAAAAAAAGAAAAGGAGGCCAAAGCCATTCCATTACCACCTCCACCACTACCTTCGAATTCTCGGACACGTAACTCCGTTTCCAAACCACCCTTTCGTCCCGTCCAAAGTAGCATCACCGAAGAGTGGCTGACTTATTAACACACAAACAAAAATATGGAGAAGGTGTTAGCCAGCATTTACTACGATCCATCCCATCCTGCAGGTTACGGAGGAGTTCAGAAATTGTATCGTGCCGCCAAAACTCGACTGAAAAGTCTCCGTTTACCTGAAGTGCAACGAAGGTTACAAGAACAAGCTACCTACACTTTACACAAACTCATTCGACGCAAGTTTTCCCGAAATCGCACCCGAGTGGAAGGCATCGATCATCAATGGCAAGCCGATTTAGCCGATGTCTCTCATTTGGTCACCTACAATCGTGGCTACAAATATTTGTTTTGTGTCATCGATGTCTTTTCCAAATTTGCCTGGGTCGTGCCATTGACTTCCAAATCGAACAGCGAGTTAGTGCAAGCCCTGCAACGGGTGTTGAAACAAAGCGTTCTCACCTTCTTCGATGGCAAACGGACAAAGGCACCGAATTTCTGAACCAAGCATTCAAAAAAGAATTAAAGAAACGTGACATTCTTTTTTTTTGCCACCGAGAATCCCGAAACCAAGGCCAGCATCGTGGAACGTTTTCAACGCACTTTGAAAGAATTCAAGTAGAAATATTTTACGCATCACCACACTCTCAAGTACATCGACATCTTACCGCACTTGGTGCAAGAGTACAACCAATCTTACCATCGAAGCATTGGACGTTCCCCACAACAGGTGACTCCCGACAACGAAGTGCTGGTTTCTGAGCGCCTGTCTGGTACGTCCCCGACAGTGGCTGTCCCTAAGAAAGGTGAAGTGTTGACCGTAGGAGATTGGGTGCACATTGGCAAAACAAACGCACTTTCGACACAGGTTACTTACCAAACTGGACCACTGAATTGTTTCGTGTCACTGGACGAGTGCATGGCCGTCATCCTACCGTCTATAAATTGGAAGACATGAACGGAGAAGTGCTCAAAGGAACCTTTTACTTGCCCGAGTTACAACGTGTCACCAGATAAGAAAAGGACGTGTACGACATCGAAAGCAATCTCGAACGCAGAACCCGTAAAGTGGGCCAACGACGTGTCAAAGAAGTCAAAGTACGTTGGAAAGGATATCTACCCAGTTTTGATTCTTGGATCGAAGCTTCGCAAGTCATCGACTATAAAAAGAAGTGCCCATCATGCCCTTTCACACAGACTCAGCTACCGCTACCATTGCAACGACCAGTCCTTCACCCAGTTCTTCTCTGTCAGATTTACAAAAGCAACCCTTGTGGGTTTGGTGTGGAGAACGTGTGCCTAAAACGCAACTCGTCTTTTTCTGTCAAATCTTTGTAGTGTATTGTGTCATCGGTGCAGCCATTGCCAATTTGGGTTTGCAACAGGGAGACAAACAATTGTGGACCATTTTATTGAGCAGTTGCATCGGTTACCTGATGCCCAATCCCTCCCAGAAATTCTCTTCCAACGGCAACAACGGGAATCTTGTGTCCATTGCCAGTGCCAGTCACCACTCCAACAACAATAACAATCCCATTTTGGGCGGAGACACGCCTCTGACTTCCAGTAACCCCTCGGACAGCCACATAACTCTGGAATTATGAACAATAACAACCAATTTTACTTAACCTTACCCAGTGACATTCCATGGAGGTGTTTCCCAATAACACTTTGTGCTGTTACACGGCCAAATTACCTCAGGCCATCCAATTAAATCACGAAGCCCGTTGGGAAGTGGCTTTAGTGGAAATCATTTATCCGACCCAAGTCCTAAATGTCCTTCCCAATGAAAATTATTTTATGGTCGAAGTTCATGACGAGCAAATGCAAAAGTACTAGAATACTTTAAAATATGACAATAAAACCTATCATGAACAAACTCAAAAGTGGACATACCACTTGTTTATTGCCCCAGGCTATTATTTTAGTGGTCAACATTTGGTCAGAACCATGGCATCAAGGTTTAATGTCCTGTTTCTTAAAGCTTTGGACAGTGTCAGAAAAAGTGTCACCCTGGAGTACCACAAAGTAGCTCGTCGCTTCCTGGTGAAATTTGAGGGAGGTAAAACGATGTCTATTTTATTTTGTCCTGAATTGTTTGTCATGTTGGGCGGGGACATGGAGATGAGAAAGAAAGTTGAGCAAAAAGGTGAATTAGCAGTCATTTCCGACAACGATTCTTTTAGCAAGTTATTTCGTTCCCCGGTAGAAATGAACCAAGGTCTGAATTTGATCTTTGTGTACTCCGATGTGGTGGAGTACAATGTGGTGGGACACACCTCCGTACCGTTACTGTGTGTCATTCCTTTCAAAGTGGATTCTGCCACGAACGCTGACGAGAAAGGTGAAAACACCTATCACATTCACCGCGAATTTGTACATCCTCATTATTTGCCGGTCAGTAAGTCGTATTTGGACACTGTCAACATTGCTATAACAGGAGATAGGGACAAAATATTCCATTCACCAAAGGAAAAGTCACGGTGAAACTTCATTTTCGAAAACGGTTCTCTAACGAGTTGTAAGTCATGTATCCAGTGTACCGAGGGGTTGCTCGACAACGAGGACACGGTTTAGGAGATATGTTAAAATCAGCCTTTCGTTCGGTGGCTCCCGTCTTGAAACCGATGGTGACACGAGGATTGCACGCCTTGAAAGATGCCGCACTGACGCAAGGCAAAGAATTTCTCCAAAATGTCATCATCGACAAACAAAACCCAAAAGAAGCATTCTTGAGGGCAGGCAAAAATGTCTTGCTGCAAACGGGTAAAGACATTTTGGGTCGACGAGAAACACCTATAAATGCCCTGAACGCTACCGAGTCAGGCATTCCCGCTTCCCTGACTCAACAGCAAGGACACGGCAGAAAAAGGCAACGAAGAAAACACCCTGTCACCAGTCTTCACACTTCTAAAGCTAGAAAGACAAATCGGAACTAGATCTGTTTGCCATGCCACCCACCATGATGACGATGCAAGAATCCCAGTGGGTTGAATTTCATCCCGTCTACTCTTTGACAGAATCAGCTCCCATCGAGTTTGATATCAAAGGTCAGCCCGAAGATTACATCGATCTGAATAGCAGTTACCTATACTTGAAAGTCAAAGTGATAAAAACGGACAACACCAATCCAGGTGCCGATGCTAGAGTAGCTTCTGTCAACAATTTCATGCATTCCTTGTTCAGCGAAGTGGACTTGTACTTGAATAACAAACTGGTCAGCAGCAGCATGGATACTTACCCTTATCGAGCCTACCTGGAAAATCTCTTGACGTACGGAAAAGAAGTCAAGAATACTGATCTGGATGCTTGTGTGGTATTGAAACCTTACACAGCGAGTGAGAACACGTTTATCGACACAGTCCTGACAGCAGGTGACGATCCTTACAATGTGGGGTTTAATGACCGCCGTAAGAAAATTCTGCAAGGTAGTAGTTTAGAACTGTTGGATGGTTTGCATTTGGACATGTGGTTACAAGAAAAGTATTTGCTGAACTGCGTGGATGTCCGCCTGAGACTGAATCATAGCAGTACCGCTTTCCATTTGATGGCTCATGCCAACGAATACAAAACTATCATCCAAGAAGCCAGGCTCTACGTGCGTCATGTGGAAGTGATACCTGAAGTGGGAAACGACATCAGATACACTTTGAGCAGAACCACCGCCAAGAATCCAATACGAAGAGTGGAAGTGAAAACGTTCACTATTCCTACTGGACAACGATCCATGATCGAAGATCATCTCTTCCAAGGACAGTTACCCAAGCGTTTAATCGTTGGTATCGTAAGCAATGCAGCCTTCAACGGGCCCACAACGAAAATCCTTTCCAGTTTCAACATTACAACGTAGCCACAATCAAAGTCAGTCGCGATGGCAAGACCCTGTATACCAGACCCGTGAGCCTAAGTTTGGTGACAGAAATTATTTGAGATCGTACTTGTTCCTGTACGAAGCCACCGGACAGTTAGGGACCAACACCAGTCACGGTATTTCGTACGACAATTATGCAGGAGGCTATGCTTTGTGGGCTTTTGATTTTACTCCTGACCAAGGCAGCGACGAGGGACATTTTCACCCTATAAAATCCGGCCAGATTCGTGTGGAACTTCAGTTTGCTAATGCTCTACCTGCGACAGTGAACGTCATCCTGTATGCAGAATTCGATAATGCCCTAGAAATAAACAGTTTGAGAGAAGTCATTCTAGACTATTAGAAGCCATGGAAGACTGTTCTCCCGCTTTAACTAGTGGAGAAACTTTGGAGATGGAATGTGAGGAGACCATGAAAGAAGAATCCCAAGACAAAGACGAAAAGGACATCGTGTTCAAGTCGAGATGGCCAGAACAAGAACAGCAATTGGTCTCCTACTGTGCTAC
The DNA here is from genome assembly GCA_028554795.2 of Sinohyriopsis cumingii. NCBI lineage: Eukaryota > Metazoa > Mollusca > Bivalvia > Unionida > Unionidae > Sinohyriopsis > Sinohyriopsis cumingii. The sequence continues at coordinate 103,162,203 of CM068832.1, forward strand.
ATACCTGGCAGACAAGTTACAGTATGGATGAAGCATGATTACTATGGATGGCAAAACATCAGTCAAGAAGAAAAATTCAACGAATATCTGGACGAAGCTTGGAGTCTGTTTGAAAAAGACGTTTTTACGTTGGTGGTATGAAGACTTGCGTGAACATTCCCGTCCTCAATTAACGACTCAAGAGGTTCATTACATCGAAACCCTCTTGAATAAGAGGGGGAAGACAAAGCGAAGAAACGGTTACTTGGACAAATTTGACAAATTCAAAGAGAAAGTCCGGATCGAATTGATCACTTATTATGACCAAAAGAACATTTAGTGACTTATTTTGATCGTCATTCGTCTGGAAACGATGACAAAGTAGATCGATGGTTTTGTGACCATTATACTTACCTTTTGTCTTTTAGCTAGGAAACGTAGGTCCATTCAGGACTCAATGACTTGCAACAGTGGAAATCTCAGTTTCATTCACCATGTTGTTAATCTTGTCTAAAAAAGAGTGAGTTGAAAAAAATGTTTGTTATTGAATTGAATTTTTATGGTTGAAAAATTTGTGAATTGTTAGTGTTAAGTGATTTTGACTAAAAATGATGGGTTTTGAAAAAAAATGCCTTTGTCGTTTGTTTTGCTATGGGTATCATGATTCATGCTCTTTGACTTCTCTCTCTATGCCTCCCATGTTACTAATTTAGCTTTCCGACTCGATATGTTGCTGCAAAAGGAAATATCTAGAGCAAACTACTTACGTTTGTTCAGTTTTTTTATTTCAAGCCCTACAAGAGGATACAAGTTTGTCTTGAAAGAGGATTGAAACTCGAAGTTACACGGACGTGAAGGAAAACACCCCCTTGTTCCTACAGTTAGCTGCCGATGTGTTCATTCTAATCATGCTTGCCGTATATCTTTGTGTTTTAGAGGTCATATTTCTTCTTAAGTAAATACACTCATCAATAGACCGACAGCTTTGGTCATCATCCTTGAGGTTCACTGTACTTTAGTTTATTTACTTCATAAAACCCCCAGAGCCACAATTTAAAAACAAAAAAAAACAAAAAACAAAAAACCACGCCACTCAGTACTGTAACACTTCTGACTACCTATGTGAGTGTGTATGTCAAAATGTTTAAGTGAGGTAAAAAGAAATTGACAGTTTCAGAACGTGAACCAGTACTGTGACCTTTCAGTAGTTGATACGGTTAGAAGAAATGGTACAATACACAACAGTCTGTCTGCACTGCAATGGTAACAATGCAAGAGCGTAGGCATTATTTTGCCTCACTAACTTCGAACAAAACAATGCATCGCTCATCATAAACGATTTCATTGGCTAGACTTATTTTCTGACCGCGTTCACTACGAATTGACTTCAGTAGCTCTTCACACCGTGTTGAGATAAGTCGTGTCTCACTGCTAGGCGATTTATAAAATAATTTTAAAAAAGTAAAACTAGCACAAGAACAATCGTACCCTGGGCGATCCCACAGAAATTATATCAGTTTTATAGTCAAATACATCACAGCATATTATGGATGAACTATTCTGTGAGAACTTTATATCCACGTTATCAAAAAAGGAGGGAAGTTTAGTTGCCTAAATCTGCAGTTCACTCTGGTGATATTTAATAATGGTGAAATTTTTCTATGGCTGTGATTATCTGAGTGGAATGAGTGTTTCTTTGAATCTTTCTTCAGGAAAATCTACTGTAGAAACAAACGTAAGTGTCTTGATATGTTCTACAGTAGGAATAACCCTCTCTCTCTCTCTCTCTCTCTCTCCGTCATAGTAGTGTTGATTGAAATCTTAAGAGGATCTCTTCCCGTGTGAAGATACCTCTCCAAAATTGTGATCAGTAGTCACCCTATTTTACCGCTCTGGTGGCCTAATGGTTAGATCGTCCGCCTTGGATGCGGGAGGTCGTGGATTCGATCCCCGACCGAGTCATACCAGAGACTTACAAAAATGGTACTAACAGCTGCCTCGCTTGGCGTTCAGCATTAAGAGGTTAGTGTTAGGACTGGTTGGCCTGGTGTCAGGATAATGTGACTGGGTGGGACATCATGCTACATGTTTGCAGCATGATGCCCCAGTGCTAGACATCACTATAAACTGGCACATTGCAGACATCGTAGCGATATGACTGAAAAATTGTTAAAGCTACGTTAAAAATCAAAATCAAATCACATCCATGTTAAATTCCCGATGTTCAATTCCCATTGTCCCTAGACAACCCCACCATGTTCAAATCCCATTGTCCCTAGACAACCCCACCATGTTCAAGTCCCATTGTCCCCAGAACGACTTGATGGAGTAACCAGTGAGTGTTAGCACAGGAGTCTGACGTTTTATCAATAAAGTACGGCGAAATCTCTGACAATATGAAATCCCCTTATCGGTAATATAAATAAACACAAGGAATGCAAGCGTGACCACAACCCTTCGCTCGATTCGACTTTTTTTTTTACAGTCACCCAGTTTGATACAAATTGGATTGTTACATCATTTATTTCTTGTTTCCAACATTTCAACTAGCTAACACTTTTTATATGAACCACTTTTGACATGTCAAAACCTATTAATCTTTGAATTTCAATAAATGTCAAAACTCATTAATGTTATTAATTTAAATGTTGAAACTATCCAAGTTATATTTATTCCAAATGTCAGACATAATGTAGTTTTAAGTTCAGCTATGGCAATTATAAAATTAAAATTATAAAAACAGATCACAGGTTGAAGTTTTCATGCTCACATTTGTGATTCTAACAAATGAAAGGATGATGCCAATTAATACAGCAATATACTGATTAAAAACTATCAACACTGAATTATCATGTAAAAACTTGCAATTGAAACTAGTTTCTCACTGGAAAAATATTTTAATATAAATTCAGGAACAATCCCTCACTTTTTATTTGCGTTTTCAAAACAGGTGAATTGGAAGATCAAAAATGCACCTTTTCCTACTTGGATATACAAAAGATAAATTCATAGTGCAGCATGCATTTCAGTTATGTGTTTTTATATAAGTATTTTCTCTCTTGCTGGGAGTATACTATGCAAAAATAAGAGCAACTCCTGAGTAACGTCTAGTTTTCATGCACAAAATTCATTGTCATATTCCAGAAAATAACAACAACAACAGCAATCTCTCAACTATAACAACAAATACTACTTTTACTACAATATAAATAACAAAAGTCCCTAGAATGGATTGATGCTTTTCCGAGTGAGAAGAATTTCCAGGAATTTAATACAATACCATTTTTTCGGTTACGACTAAGTAGACTGTTATGTATACTATATTAAATTTTTTAATGATTATACATTGTTATGGGTCATTTTGTAAAGAACATATTAAGTAGTAATTTTGATTTTGTCCTTTATTGTGGGCCTGTACTTTAAGATAATGTAATTTTTTTGGGTAAACATGTTAACTTGGATGTAAATTCAGGACATTGGTATTCCCCTCAGAAAAACATGATCTACCTGCCCTTTTATTAACAGCTTGCTAATATTTATGTAAACAGACCTGAACTTTTTTTATTTTTTTAATACAAATTTGATGTAAATTCTACTAAGATGACAGACTATTTCCAGAAAATGGTTTATTGCAACATAGGTCAAGAAGGAAGGCATATACGTCATACATGTAATATTTAAATCAGAATTACTATTCCTATCTTAACATCTGTAGTGGAATAGGTCTTTTAGAAGTGTTCAATTATTATCTGATGAGATTTATTTATTTTAATTGCCAGTATTCATTGGAATTACAAAGTTTTCATTGACTTTAGGATAAAATCACTCTGTGTGAATTTATTCAAGGACATTTTCTAGATTACATCAATTTGAAACAGCAAGACCATTTGCAAATTCAAGACCATTTACACATCAGAACATGCAAGATTGGAATTTATTTGGAACACCACTGGAATTCTTTTGGAATATTACACTTTTGGAAATGTGATAGAATTTTTAGGACTATTTGGGATTTAATTCACAATACATGTACTGTTAAGCTCCTTTCATTCAAAGGGAATAAATTATCTGTTGAACTGTACAAAACTTGATGATTTTTTTATCTTTTCTTTTACTTAGTTGAAGACTATAGAGTTGTAACAAGACAACATTAAAAGTCTTTTAGTGAAATCCCAATGACAATATAACTTTCCATGCTGGGGGGGGGGGTAGTGGCAGCAAAATTTTCAAGACAGACAATGTAACATCAATATTGGATTGAATCTACCAATGGCAACATTTGCACTTAAAAACAGCTAGGTATCATAAGAAGTCTGTTGGTGAAAACCCTATATTGATATAGCCATCCGTTTAGGAGGAGCAGAGATAACAACACTTTCAACATGGCCAGCATGGTGGTTATAATGTAGGTCAGTTTGCATTGTTTTCATTCAGGACTAACTAGACATCAGAAGAACTCTTCTGACGAATACCCATCTCAAAATAACTTTCCATTGAAGAGTAGAGCAAGAATTTTCAAATGACCATTTGGATGGTCAGTTTAGCATCATTGTCATTTTTTATGACCAACTAGACATCACAACAAGTCTTTCAGTTAAAACATCATGCTGATATGACCATTAAAATGGTCACTGTGGTGGCCTGAGTGGCACCATTATAATTAGACACCTTAAGTTTTTAGTAAAATCCCCATGTTAATAAGAAATCTGTTTAGCACGAGAAGTGATGACAAAATTCTCAAAATTGCCACTATGATAGCCATATTGGATTTGTGAACAGCACCATTGTCACAAAACTATCTGCTATGGAGGAGTAATGATAAAAAGCTTTTAAGATCGATCAAGGCTGTGACAGCTATAATGGAACTCAGATCAGTGACAGCTATAATGGAACTCATATCAGCATCCTTTTCATTTAAGACCAACTAGACATGAGAAGTCTTTTAGTTGAAACATTATAATACCATCCATTGAGAAGAAATGACAAGAGTTTCAAGTGGACCTGTGTGTTAAGACTTCTGGTGAAAACTCTGCTTCATATTGGATGTCTGAGTAGCAGCGTCTTCATTTAGGACCAACGAGACCATGAGATGAATGCGTGTATAAGAAAAGGTTCACTGCCATCCTCAATGCAGTTTAGGAGATTTGATAACAAATTAGCAGTAACAGACAAATGGATGGATAACAAATGATGCATGATAGACAATCATATAACCTCTTCTGTTCTATGACAAGTAGAGCTAATAACAAGTTTTATTAGTGCCTAAAGTAGTGTAAACCATGCCAAACCCACCCCCATCACCAATTTGTAACTAAGCAGCTCTAAACAAAAAATTTGCAGTATAGAAAATTTACCATGTGATCCACTGATTTTCACAGAAGTAAATGAAATCTCCCATTCACTAATGAAAACTGTCTTTTCTTTCTTATGATCTTTCTTCAGGTAATTTCCACTATCTGATTGGGAATCACCAATGTTTGATCATCAATGACAGATCTAGATGGGGCTAGCTGGGTAATTTTATGCTTGTTCTGAAGGTGCAGTGTTTATTTTTCAGAATGATCATTTATCATTTGTTTAATTTGAAAATATGTGTCACATGTTATGAGTTCATAATGGAAATCACTGAAATATATAACACACGATACGAGTGGACTCCATTATGGCAGGCTAATCATGTGACTATGTCTGTGCAAATCCAAACACAAAGGTCATGCACCAGAATCCTGGTCAAGGCAGGTACAAAAATACATGTAGTGGCCGAGTGAGCCAGTAATTATCCTGGATTATATTAATAATCACACATATATAAAAAAAAAAGAACAGGTGTTATTTGAATGATGGGGTTTTAGCATTTGGTGATAGGGTGTTTAATTAACTGAGTACATTTTAATGGATGTCAGGAAACATTAAAGTATAATACAGTGGGTTCTAAAAGTGTCACATGGATAAAATGATAGTGCGGTGGGAAAGCTACCATAAATTTGGGCCCAATGAGAATACACACCACTTTCAACTGTTAAATGTATCAAGCAAATAAATTTACTGCACTTTTCCAATGATAAGTCCGGCTGTGATGGACATTTTGGTCATCAGATTAGCACAGCTTTCATTTAAGACCAAATGTACATCATATAAAGGCATATGGTGAAAACCCCAATTCATTATTACTTTCCATTTAAGTAGAGATGTGATAACAAAAGTTTTAAGATGGCTGCCATGATGGCTATATTGGATGTCAGATCGGAACCATTTTTATTTAGGATCAGCTAGACATCTTAAGTAGTCTTTTGGTGAATACCCCATGTTGACACAACCATCCATAATGGATGAGTAGAAATAACAATATTTTAAAAATTGCCACTGTAGTGGCCATACTGAACTTATTATCATTGCCAGTCATTTAAGCCCAACAGGTTTTTTAGTTAAAGTTCCATGCTGATATGACCATCCATTCAGAAGTAGCGATGACAAGACTTTCAAGATGTCTAATGTAGTGGCCATATTGGATATCAAATCAGCACCATTTTAATTAGGACCAACTAGGCATTATACAAAGTCTCTTAGGTGGCGCTCACCAGATAATAAGTACTTTTGAGAGAGTGACGTATGTAAGGTGAAGTAGTTCGCATTTAAAACATGCACAGTGGAGAGAATGTTTGCATACCTCTATGCTACATTAATGTAATGTGGATGATATTTCTTTTGGATATTGTACTTTTGGAAATTTTACATGATTTAAGCACACTGCTAACTAAAATGACTGCTCCCTTGTGTTAAAAAATCAGTCTGAATTAGTCTAAAGTACACTATACATAGCAGCTATTAAAATAGGGAAAATGAATTTTGCCAGACTAGACAATACCAGCTTCTGAAAGTGCAATGAATGAATTACCAAATATATAAAATGTAAAAAAAGTTATCGGCTCTTTTTTATACAAATGACCTCTGAAGTTCAGGAAGTGAAAATGACCAAGTAGAGCTAGCACTTTTTTGAAAGGTGCACATTTGAAGTAAGGCCAAGCTGTATACTCTATAACCCATAGTACACCCATCAATCATACACCAAAATAAAGGGAATTAAAGGTTCTTTGCATTATACCTAAGATATACAAGGTCTTTTTTAAATAGCCAGTATAACCAGTGAGGAAAGCCGGGGACATTCTTTTTCTTTAAATTCCTAACCCTATGCAAAATGCGAAACTGTATAGCGCCACCTTAGTGAAAACCCCGTGTTGATATGGACATCCAGTCAGAAGAAGTAGCAATGACAAGATTTCCATGATGGCTGTCATTTGGGCCATACCGGAAGTCAGACTGGCACCATTTTACCAAGAACCAACTTGCCAGCAGCAGAATTCTTTTAGTGAAAACCAAATGTTGATATGACCATTCATTCAGGAGAAGTAACAGTAACAAGAATTTCAAGATGGTCAGTGGCAGCCATATTGGTGGTACCATTTTCATTAGGGACCAGCTAGACGTCATGTGAAAACAGAATGGTGATATGACCATCCATTTAGGAATAGTGATAACAATATTTTTAAGATGGCCACTGTGGTTGCCATATTGGATGTCAGAGCAGCACCATTTTTTAGACCCTGGGGTGAATGTGATTGTAAAGTTTTAGGTAAATCCTATAAGTAGTTTAGGAGAAGCAGCAACAACAAACTTGTATTGACCCTTTATCTCATACAAGCGCCTTTGGACACCTCTACTCCATTCGCATGGAAGCTCCTTTTGACGTCTACTCCATTCGCATGGGAGCGCCTTTTGACGTCTGCTGTAAACATCAGCCATTTTAAGCCGGGTTTTCGTAGCGCCACCTTCGGGGAAAACAACCTATTAAATACTACATTCATTTCTGCGAATGACCATTACGTCAGATCACATGGTCACTGTTTATGCTCTGGTCGATATCTGCTATTTAAAGCAACTGGTTCATAATCTCCACTCTCCAAAATGGAGGTCGCGGATTTCATTCAGTACTTACGAAGTTTTCACAATTAGAATCACAACTTTGAAAGCTTCAATAACTTAGGTAAAGGTTCTGATAATGATGTAGGCAGCAATTAGTTTTTATAAATTATCAAATTCAGATGACTTAGACACGGACAAAAAACTTGTAAATTTCGAGTATGAGAAATGGCAGCTACGGTTGGTCACGCGGTCTCACTGACTAAACGGTGAACGAGTTCTCTCAAGATTTTAAAGCACATAAAAAATTCTTCCATGAAAAATAATTACACAGTTATAACAATCGGACTTTACTCTTAAATTTTTCCACACATAATAGATGTGTACCAAAAATGTAAAATGGTTAAATTGCTGTTAAACGTAACATACACGGCATTGCTTAACACATTAACCCCTAACGACGACTTAACGGGGCAGGAGGTAGTAGCCTACTGCCGAGCTCTGTAGCGTCATGGTCATGCATGATACACTAAAGTAGGTGGTATTATAGAAAGGTAGACAGATGTAGCTCTACAATGATACCAAATAATCTGGAATATCTAGTTGCACTACAAAATACAGATAAAAAAATCCTCATTGTTTGGACCCGACTTTTTTAACCCAAAATTTGCGCGTGGTCGGAATCCGATTTTGTGTCGGATTTTAGACTTTTTGATCTCAGATCTAAGGCAAACCGGTACGAACTGCAAACAGACAGATAAGTAGGATAAGATGGACATTTGGAATAAAGAGTGGTCTCCATACAAAAATAATGGCTCCGTTTAGCAAAAAAAAAAAAAAAAAAGAAAAGAAAAAAGAACTCCAACTTTTACCCTTCTGTTCATGCGCGAGTCAAATAGCCAATGAAAAACGATGTTTCTAAAAAAACTCCAGGAGTTAATGTGTTAACAGTTAACAGGCAGGCCTATGCGTATGGAGTCGAATAGGTAACGGGTGTTCTATTTATAGGGCGCTGCACTGGGTAATTATGCTTTATGAAGTAAAGGGTTAACACACACAAACAATAGACTACTGAAGACAGTCAACAGACCATCCAAAATCACTTCTGGTATATGACCAGTAGAGCTATAAAAAAAACAAAAAACAACAGCATAATACATGTATGTGTTAGTTTAAAAACAAATTTAGTTATTTTAAAAACAAATTTATCCTGAGTTAAAAGAAAACAAAAATCCTATTGAAAGCGCCCTCCCCCCACTACTGGCTGGTTCCTTGCTGGACTTTAAGTTCAAAGATGGTCCCAAATATTCAACAGCCAAGCCATACCATCTTTTATGTAACAAACTGAAATTGTGCATCAACATTTTTATAACATATGCGATCATTACTTTGTAAAGAAAAAGTTCAATTAAAAACAGTAATAATCAAAGGTTAAAAGCCTGAAGATATGCATGTAAACAACATAGAAAAAAAGGGGGGGGGGGCAGTCAGTATGTGCATATAGTGGGAATTTTTTTTAATTTTAAATTTTTGTAATTGCAGGTACTTATAATTCCTCCTGAACATCCATCATATATGATATCATCAATTTTGCATTTCATCTGAAATGTCTACTATTATGCAAGCTTAGTTGTGAAATGGGTATCTCAGGTAGATACGATTGTATTTTTGTTATTGACAGAATAAACAAGCAACATTCACATTCAGTCAAACTGAATGATCAACCAACATCTTCCATCCTTTGGAATATGCTTCCAACTGGCTACACTGCTAGATCCCTGTTACGTCTATAAATCCCTGCATTACATTTGCAATAATTACAATGCGTTTTCTGTACGGCAACTGCAAACTCGGGATTATTTTTGAAAATATCGAGACAGCTTTTCCGGAAGCTGACTAGGCCACTATATAAGCATGTGCATCATGCTCGAAGGTATTACTTTGGAGGTTAAACCTAGAGGTGGGCAAAATATCTAGCTAATATGTGGGGCTATGGTATTTCATTATCTATCAATCAGGGAACATGCTACTCAACACTGCTTATTTTGTAAGAAAGACCCATACAACATCATTATCAGGGTGCACACCTTACATTGTATTATTGGGAACAAGTGTAAAAAAATTCCCACTACTTACAACTAAAATTTTACTGCCATGTTTCTGACATGTGAGAAACCTTATCATTTCTGGCACCATAGACACATATTCGTTGCTTACAAGATACCGATAAATTATATTTAATAACCCATATGTTATTGGGTGTAGGATAAAATCCCCACAAAGAAATGAAGGATAGGACATAATCCCATCTGCCAGAGCAAGTTTTAACATTTTAAACAGTAAGAAATATACTAGCCTATTTTAAGATGGGATGGGGGGAAAAAAAGAAATCAGAAATAATAATATTTAATTTAATTATGGATATTCATGTTTATACAATAATATTATGGCTTAGGTTTTAAGTAATTCACAAAATAATAGTCAAATACAGTACACTCGATTTTTAGTCTATCTCTATGCTAGGAATGCTCTATTTCCAATGGATATGGTATTCTTTAACAATGCAAGTGTTAAAGAACAGCTGAAGGATTTAATGCAATGGATTAAAAATGTGTGTGATGATGCTTATAAAAGTGAGGTGAAAAACGTGTGTGCAATAAGTCATTATATCAACAGGCATCTTAATCTCCTTATCTGTTACAGTTATGATCTAATATCTAATAGGCACAATTTCATTTATCTACTCAAAGGAGGCCCACACTAAGCTTCAGAATCAAATGGTCCATGGTGACACAAAAAGATGTATATTCGTGTTGGTTAAAAAAAAAGTTTAAAAGGGGATAAACTTATACTGGGGGAGGGAATTATGTCCTGTCTTTTATCTTTAAGGGGTGGGAGGTGGGTGTTGTCCTGAGGTATTTTATCTGTACCCGATATTATTTATAGGTAATCGTTGTACATGTCCTGACGGGCGAAAACGACGTAAATCCAAATAGTCAGTCATTTATAGGTAACCTACCCTAAGCAACGATACTAGACACACCCCACCCCTATAATGGTGTGTCATTTTATAGTATCTCCAGCACCTAAATTGCATGCAGATTAATCAAAAGCCAATCTTTAATCTACAGTATGCACTATATCTAAGAATGATGCAAGTAACTGTGAGCTATTTTGGCCCAGTTTGCAACAGGATTTATTGACGGAATAAACAAGCAACAGTCACATTCAGTCAAATTGCATGATCAACCAACCTCTTCCATACTTTGGAATATTCTTCCTACTGGCTAACTGCTAGATCCCTGTTACGTCTACAAATCCCTGCATTACATTTGCAGTAATTACAAAAATATATTTTGGGTGGGGGCACCAGACAGATGTCCCCCCACCTGTCCAAAAAAAGAAAGGGTGTTTTATGTGTTTTTGTATCCCCCAAAGGTGTGTTGTTTGTTTAATTTTATAAAAAGAATTTTGAATGAAGGGTTTATTTTAGAAATATATTGGTTGGGGCATTTCTAAAGTTCCTTAGTGTTTCTATCGGATTGTTCATCCGAGATAGGTTTTAATAACCTTTCTCGGAATTCCTTCCCTAGTTATGTAGTTGACCTTTGCTAGAGGTCGCCTATGTCCCATGTATGATATATGTGTATGCTATAGTGTGTGTATGCTAAATCGTTATCATGTGGGGACAGCATCAATTAATCAAATTCAAAATCCCAGTTGTCCTATTATATGATTATTGGATGTAGTCTCCAATGATTTACTTTAAACGTAATTTCAATTTTGAATTTTGGCGAGTAAACGGTGTAAATATTTGAATAAAAAAGGGCCTAGTGTCTAATGTGTGTGACCATTCGTGTCGTTTCTCGCATAAATTAGAATAAGACCGACTGTGCTCGAGCTAGGGTCCATATTTAATTTATTTGTATATATTTCTCCTCGCTCGAGCAGGCCGAGTCTACTTTATTTAGGAAACAAAATGTCCGAAATTGCTTTTATTGGAGTCAAACCCGCAAGGGGCGTTCGAGACAATACAGTGGGAGCTGCATAGCCTAGAAAGCATAGTATAGTGAAAGTAAGTAATAGTCCTATTAACCTATATTTATAACACCCCTTTATTTCGGTGTGTATGCATAGTTTCCTATATGGGGTGTATTTCCAAGCTCTTCCATGGGCCTGTACACTTCGCGTAGCGCCTTGTGACTTAGCCCCATGGCGTCCTCGACTCGTACTTCCCCCTATAGGTCCCCTGTCCCTTCCCTCTATTTATATATATATTTTTCATTTATTTTTGTTAATAGTTATCATTCTTAATAGAATTTACTTAACGCATTTTATGAGATTGGATTCTTATTTCCGAGTACTAAGGTCTAAGCCGGTGGGTGAGTTGGGGTGCCAAGGTCCGTTTCCGGTATCCACCCTTAAGGGGTGGTATACCACGGCCGCCCTCCCCTCCCCCAGCACTCAGTCTCTTCCAATCACAATGATTTGTCCGCATTCTTTCATTGTCTCAATTATGTAATCTGTAATCAAATAGAGTGTTTTCTTGGCAAATTTGCCGTCTAAATACAAGATGTTCTGTATTTTATATGTATCTTTTTTTACTTATTTCAGCTAGTATTCTTAGTCTTTGTAATTTCCTTGTTTCACATTGGATTATTGTATGGTGTTTACTAAGTGGCTTTTTTGCACAGCGGACATTGGGGCGGTACTCTGACCATACGCCGTCTCACTGCAACCATGCATTATGCATGTATTTGAAGCAGAGGCTTTGGATTTTTAGGGAGCCTAGTTTGACCCAGTGCTCCATCCTCTGTCCCAGTTTACATGAATATTCTCTAGCTCTATCTTGCATTTAATTTTACTGGTTATTACCTCTCTTATCCATTTATAGGTTAGTTTTTCATTTGTGTCCCATAATCCGTTGTTGACCCTATATTTCTGTAAACGTTCTTTGATACTACTGAATTTCCTAGGTACCTCTAATCTTTTTGTTAATCTATTGTTCTGATAAATTTCCTTCTTATTCCTCATGAAAATCCCGAACCAATAAATGTATAGCCCTTCTCTTGGTATTTTCGGCTCTGCGTGCAATCTTTTAAATCTGTTTAGTATGTTTTCACATTTAATTAGTATGGGGCTCGGTATTGCTAGTCCCCCTCTCTCCCTAGCTCTATATGTAGTTTCTTTATTAACATAATGGGTTTTAAAGTCCCATATGTAGTTGATGATTTCGCTATCAGTTTTGTGAAGTATTTCATTTTTTATATCAATTGATTTTAAAATGTAGTTAATGTTTGCGTACATGTATGTTTTGGCCACTTGGGCCCGTTCCATGAGGCATAATAGCGTAAGCGCCCAGATTTTCACATTCTCATTTATTTTTATTTTCATTTGTTTGCAGTTTTCCTTTTCTTCATCCTTCCCAAAGTATATACCTAATGCTTTAACTCTGTCTTTGATTTGCTGTGGTGGTAACTCAGGATAATTCCCCCACCAGTTTCTATCTTTAAAATTTCCGTTTTGTCATGGTTTATTTTGGATCCTGAAGCTTTCCCAAAATTTTTGAAATTCCTTCTCAAGATGTTTAAAGGAATTAGGATCTTTAATAAAGTTTGTGCAATCGTCTGCATGTTGTAGCATTTTTTCCTCATCTTTAATATTTGGAACTTTAATGCCTTCTGTCTTTTTATTTAGTCGTATTTTTATACTTAGAATTTCTATTGCTATTACATATTATAGCATAGATAGTGGGCAGCCTTGCCTCACTGATCTTTTAATGTCAAATTGTCCTGTGCTTGCTCCATTTACCTATACTCTTGAGGTTATTTTATTATACAGGATTTTAGTCCACTTTTGGAAATTGTTTCCAAACCCACATTTCTCTAGAACTTTCTGTATATAGTTGTGTTCTAATCTATCAAAGGCTTTTTCCTGGTCAAAAAGTACCATAGCACCTTTAGAATATTGTTCTGTATATCCCTCCCTTTTGACCCACATGTTTGATTTATATTGATAATTTTGTCCATTCGATGCCTAATTCTTTCTGCTAAAATCTTCCTTAGAATTTTGTAATCTATGTTTAGGAGGGAGATGGGCCTCCAGTCTTTTAAATCATCCCTGTCTCCCTTCCCTTTATATATTAGTGTAATTAAACCTTCCCTCATACTGTTGGACATTGTACTATTCCTTAGTAATATATTGTTATATAACCATTCAAGTATTGGCGTCAACTCACCGCAGAACTTTTTATACAATTCCGCGGTGAGTCCATCTCTACCTGTAATTACAACGCGCTTTCTGTAAGGCAACTGCAAACCCAAGATTATTTTAGAAAATATCGAGACGGCTTTTCCGGAAGCTGACTAGGCCAATATATAAGCATGCGCATCACGCTCGAAGATATCACTTCGGAGGTTAAACCTAGAAGTGGGCAAAATATTCAGCTAATATGTGGGGCTATGGTATTTCATTATATATGCTAACCGTGCGATACGAAAAAACGATGATGATCAAAAATAAACTTAAAATCTATTTTAGTGATATAAACAAACACGTTACCAACAAAGATATACATAATATACATGATGTCGCAGAAAAGTTGCACCGTGAATATATATATAAAAAAATAAAATTTAAACATCTATGCATCCTTTTTAAAAAGAGTTGACTTAAAAATAAGTTTTAACCTTATTACTATCTCATTTATATATATCAAGTGACTAATACAGTTTTATTTTCACAGAAACAGTAGCAAATATTGTCTGACTTTTGGGCGACACTAGATATATCCTTTAGGCGACCGCGTTCGGCTAAAGCTTACTCGTATGTCGACCAAAGGTCGCATTTGGGCTAATATACATATATTTGCCTTATTTATAATATGGATAAGTTATTATCGGAGATTAAAATTAAACTTTCTGAATATAAATTCCATCTTGATTAAAGAACCTTTGACAAACGAAGATGAGCTCTGGTTCATCCGACGAAAACTCTGATAAAAAGTATACGTAATGCTAAAAAGAATTTCGTATAGACGGCGCAACTCATGTGTGGTCAACGCTACAACGAACGACCAACGAGCAGCGACGATTATTCATAATCTCAAAATTCAAAGTTCATTAAGAAAGTATATGGTATTTGGATTATCAGTGACAAACGTGACTCTGTCCTACGTAATGAAAAATTCGCCGTATTAAATAAAAATTCCAAACCAGGAATGTTGACTGGTATTGACAAACCGTATTATGAAAGAGCGTATCCTTTGACCGCGGTCATTTCCGGAATGTATCCGATATGATAAACCCAGCGTTCATGATCTAAAACCAATGAATAACGGAACATTGTACAAACGCGATACGTGGAAATGGTATAACAGATAAAAGACATAAAATAATAAACGAGTGGAGAGAAATAGTTAAAGACACCGGAGCGTCTGTCAAAGACATCGCTGAGTTAGGAAAGAAATTAAAATGGCCAATAAAGTAAAAACGATAACCGGGGAGATTTTATACGAATCAAAGTATAACTCTAAAGGAGCTTCGATTGAAATTATTGATCATAATGCACATGTGTGGAATAAAGCAGTAACAATATTTCAACGAAATCGAAGTCTTAAATTTTATCAAGCAGATATTTTTGATTTTATTAACAAAATAAGTATGAATGATCCTGTATCGCAATGGTCATTTCATCGTTCCGATGATGGAAACTATGATTAGTTTGTACGGCCTAATGGAGATATTTATCGCACAGAATCTCTCCATGACGAAATGAAAATTCTTGCCATGAAATATATCCATGACGATGCTGAACAATTAGTGAGCAACTGTTTTACCATTCCGTCAGTTGCTGCTCATTTTTCTAGAGAGAAAAAGTCAAGGAAATCAACAAGATTGGATTTATTTTGAAGAAATACAACGCAGTTGTGTCGAATACGGACACGGTGGATTATGGAATACGAAATACGATTATAGAGATGGTATTTTGGTTGATATGGTTGCATGTTATCCGGGAAGTTTTCTTGGAATGGGAGAGTGTTCTAAGTATTTTGAGCGATTTGGACATCTAATACACGAGATGACCATAGTATCGGCTAAATGGACCATTACCCGATTTTGACCTGACTGGATTCGCTTGTATTGAGTTATTTAAGTTTGCTGAAGATCTTTATTCTATTTATTAGGTCTGGTTTGGCAAACATTTTTCAAAAAAAAATGTGGGTGCCAACAGTATTATTACGGTATATGCTCGATGTAAAATTACTAATATTGTTAGCAGTAAGTGAAGCAATTATATCGTATCTTCCGCAGAAAGAAGTTTGTTTACCACAACAAAAGAAATATTCTGATGATAAAAATCCTGATATAACTGATTTTGATAATAAAATCGCAAAAGACTTTGGCATAAAAATAATCGGTAAATTCACCCAAGGAGGATTATCTGATCATAAGCGACATTGTACAAGATTAATTATATATGATGCTGAACTCGATTTTATAATTGCTGATACAACGAATAGAATCACTTATATAAGTCGAAGTAATATTAATTTATCAGACGGAACTAAATTAGATACAATTGTGAGTTATAATGGTGGTGAGTCACCGCAGTTTACTCATTTAAGATCTTCAATGCTCGCATACGTTTTGATACATCCATTATCGATGATCAATAGAGTTTCTGAGTTTGCTGTCAGAATCACTACGGATTCATTCTATATCAATACAAAATACAGGATTGCTAGAGTAACTACATATCGGCACTTATGCATTATGGGGTGAATGGAGAATAAAACAATAAAATATACTTAATTATTCTGAATCAGCCGACGTTGAAATTAAGGACATTTATTACGAAACAAATCAAATATCAAAATTGTCATCAGCACCATCGGTATATGATTCTGTAGCTAGACATAAAACAGTTTATCTCAATTGTCCTGGAGGTTTTAGTAAAACAACTCGTGTGATCGAGTTATTCTTGAACAGTTGTTCAGAAATAGTTATATTAACACCTACACACAGCATACTCGCAAGAGAAATGAGAGATAGAACTATTATATCATGCACTAATCATAAATTCTTTCCATGGAAGAGAGGTAAATGGCCTCCTGAACGATTGGAAGAGAAATATATTCCAAGGATTATTGTTTGGGATGAAATATGCACCATTTCATTAGAAATGTTAAAAATTATTTCTTGATTGGTTATTGACAAAAATTACTGCTGTAATAATATGCGGCGATCATTGTCAACCACCGCCTTTTGTTTGATTGTCTCCACATAAAAGGCTGACGAATTTTGTGGATTATTATGAAGAAATAACTGATGATCAAAGAGCGCTTGGTCCAGAATTAAGAGAGTTTAAGAATTTAAGAATTTAATCAGACTACAACCGAATAACATTGAATGTGAAATAATGCGTGAAATAATTTCAGAAAGTCCTACTGACAATTTTGGGAATTTATGTAGACCAAATGATTTTATAGTTTTAAGGAGAAAGATAGTTCGTGATACACTTCAACAACAATTATTTATGTTACATAAAGAAAAGATTTTAAATCTACCCGTACCATTATGTTATCGACCAGCAGATATGCGACGACAGAATATCGACGTTGATATACCAGGATCGTCAGAAAAACAAAATCTTGTATTAAATGATATTGTTTTAGTTCCTGTCAATGTTGTTGAGAGCGCGTAAACTATGGATAAAACTCCATGGACGATAGGATACGCAATGACGATTCATTCATCACAAGGATTAACCATCTCTGATACAAATGTTTGGATCGTCGATGATCGTATCGAATGGTCAAATGAAGTTTATCTTGCAGTGTCTTGATTCAAAAGAAAATCTCAGCTACGGAAAATTATCATAGACTTCACAGGAAAGAATGATCAAATTCGGCAAAACCATTGCTGGCAATGGTGATGATATAGTAAGAAAAAAATTACTTAATTATAAACAGTGTGACAATAAAATAAAAAATAAGCGCGACTTTGATCTCAATGTTGAATTTATCATGACATTAAAACAACAACAGAATAAGCATTGTGCGAGCTGTAACACAGTAATGTTGTGGCAATATTCAAAAAATAATCCAAGATAATTTACCGTAGATAGAAGTAATAGTAGTCTTGGTCATACACGCGAAAATATAATGCTGACCTGTCTTGATTTTAATCGACGTCGATGTGCTAGTTTAGAAAAGTGAATGATGTGGCAATTGTGTGTCTTCAGGAATTATTTGTAATTGTTCGCGTCCTAATCCACGTTGAGGAGCAGTTGAATCTAACCTGTAGATTGCAGGTCTACCGTGGATCTTACCACGCTAGAAATTGTATGTGTCGTAATGCTCCAAATAGGATCAGTCGCTCTTTCTTTACTACCTTCAAGTTCACCAGGTTCATATAAATACCTGACAGTCACATTACCTAATACTGGTTGTTTTGAACATTCAAGTCGCTGTATTGGTATGTGTTTTGTTGTAATTGCGTTAATAGGTTTCATGGCAGTTGTTCGAGTAATTTCATTAATTAACGCAGCTATCACACTTGGTAATCTTGCAACCCATTAGCGAGATCTCATATCTTTCTGAATTATTTCCTTTGCATATTTATATAGAAATAACCGCTCAGAAAGTGTTATATTAAATCGTTCAACAATTGCCTGATCACGATGAATTGCAGTATGTCCTCGTCTGATTTTGATGTTATGTTTCTTCATCAGAGATGACATTGCACCTAGAAATTCCTTGCCAGAATCAACCTGTAGTAAATGTGGGCATCGCAAGGTCCTCGTTGATAAATTTATTCAAAAGCAGAAGAAACTTCAGTTGCTGCTTTAGTTGATAACGGTTCTGCTTCCTTATATCTACTTGCAACATCAACGACAGCTAACCAGTATGCGTATGTACGTGACTCACGTCTACCAATTTTAATAGTATCGTGTGGTAAAAATAAAATATCTTCTTGGTGAACTTCATTAGGATTGCTGACATCAAAATGTGCGTGCTGAATTTATTTAGATGGTGGTAGGTAAATTTGCCATATTGCCTGTCGTGCTAACCAATTTGCAGCAACAGAACGTGTAACATTTGCTGCATCAACGAGTCTACTAATCAACGCTCTACCCCTCCCATATCCTCTTGGGCTATAATAAATAGATTCCATTATTTTAATAATCGGTTGATTAATTACCGGCTCTTAATACTAGTTTACCTTTCATCGCAGATCTTATCAACCAATTAGCAAATGATTCTCTAAAAGATTTATTTTTTATGAAATTTAACGAGTGAATCAACTTCATATCTGCAATATGTCGTTGCTAAGCTACATCATGAGCATGACATGCTTGATCAATAGCATTTATTGGATACTCTCCAGGTCTTGGTTGATCTCGCTCGTTAAGTCGGATATAAAGTCGGGTTCCGGGACCACAATAATTATATCATGCAAGATGTTTTTCTCCTGGATATTTAGCCCATGGAGTTACTGGTAATTTTCCTAATGAAGTAGCGATATCACCACCAATTTTATTATTAGAAATAAATTTATATTTATTTGTAACACATTTAACATATTTATCTGTAAGTGCACGCTTTTTATTTATTTTTTATTATTATTGTTGTTAATCCACTTGTCGGGGTGGATGCCCTGCATCGAACACAATATAAATCCATATTATTTACTATATTTGTACAACATAGATGTCACTGATTTCTCAGTGACACGAAACAAGAACCAGTGAAACTTATTTCAGCATTACCAAATTCCATCAGAATGATAATAATAGGTCCATCCGGATCGGGTAAAACACAATTGCTGCTTAATTTGATAATGAGATGGCTCAAGAGGGATAAGTTATATTTAGTAGCTCCGTCAGTTGATGATCACAGATGGTACGGTTAACTTAAAGATTTTAATGAAAATGCAAAATTGTTGGATGAAGATGGTAATGATATTATCAATTTTACCATCGATAATAATGATGCCCCATCTGTAGATGACCTCGATGGATTTATTAATAATTTAGTAGTATACGATGATGTAATGCTGGACAAACAATTAAATCCAGCTAGAATATTTTCCGAGGCAGACATTAAAATACTGATGTGATTTATGTTACTCAGCGATATACACAAATCAGAGATAACTGCAATAGTTTAGTTGTGTTTAATGGAGTCGATACACATACTCTGCGAAATAGTCATCAGACTTGGTGTAGAGGGGATATGGATATGATTAGGTTCAAAAACTTCTTTTCAAAAGAACAATCTGCTCCACACGGATTTATAATAATAAATTTACATGATCCTAGATCACTATATCGTATAGGTCTTGATAAAATATTTGGTTGAGAGATTGATTTAATTACTCATACATTTATAGCAGCAGTGGAGGTGTGAACTCAGTGAAACGTCCGACGGGTAAACAAACGCATTTACAAATTTAGAAAAAAACACGAAAGAGAACGATAAAGTAACAAAAAAAAAAAACTAACCCAATTAGAGAAACTCTCGGTAAATTAGAGGCTTTGGTTTGACGTTATTGACCTTATATTTTTTATATTTGTCGTATGAAGTTTTATTTTTCATAAATGAGGTTTCAGCAAAAGGTATGTTTACCTCCTCTGTTGCTACCCGTAAAACGTAATAGCTAACCAGTACATGTCCCCCCGCGAAAATAATTCTGCGGGCGCCCCAGAGCACTGGGTCGGACGACATTACAAGGTAACACGAGGCAGAATCACAACATACCGATAAGATCATAATGCGCATGAGATGCGCATTATGCGCATTTCAACAAAAACAATGAAGGCAGGACCCAGTTAATGTGTGCGAGTACGGTGGACGAAGATTTAGATGATCCATTGGTCAAAGCAGCCTGAAGGCAGCTATATATTTTGGCATATTATTTTAGGAACTTGACTAGTCTCTGTTGTTGGCGGTGGGAGTTGGTTCCAAACTAGACATTAGTTACAAGCCTATAATATTGTTTTGTGAATCGAGGCCGATACACATATATGGTATTTCCAAGGTGTTTCTTCTAATCATTGCTTTTTTTGCATCAGTGACTGAAAAGCATGATGGGGTTTCTATTGATTTCAAGGTCGCGTGCAACATGCCGGCATAGACCCATTATGTAAAACTAGGATTAGGACTGAAATGCGGATTTGGGTGCACAACTCAGCATCAGTGGTGTTATTGTTGTTGTTGTTGTTATTGGTGGTGGTGTGAGTTTAATGCCATTTTTAGTGTTTTCATCTACAACATCCAGCATCAGAGTTCATACATCTCAATGAAGTTAAATTGCAATTTCTATATACAATAATAAGCATAGCCCCACCCCCACCCTGCTCACAAATATCAGCTTTCAACTAAAGTTGTCATACCCAACAGCATAATTGTACCTGTTTTCTGTTCATATCAGTTCAGTTTTAATAAATTTCTCAAAAACGTAAAAGCTTTCCTCAGAAGAGATTTTGCATTTTCTTACTGATTACATATGTGTGCCCCTTTATTTGTGAAAAATGAGCTGACGAAATTCGCAATAATTTGTTTAAAAAATTTAAAAATATTTTTTATATTTTTTGTTTCTCGGAGAAGAAATCAGACTAATTTCAGGAAATGAAAGATGTTATGATTATATTTCCAAAATAAGCAACCACAAGTTGAGAAGAAATTTTTGGATGTTTATTGAAATCGCAACCAGTATACACACTCAAACCGTTACAAAAGTAATCGTCATCTTTCCCTGCATTTAACATTTTCCTGTGACAGAATATGGTGTTTTATAGTATAGGCCTATGGCTCAGTTTAACCCAAAACTACGTAATACTGTGTATATACGCTTTCCGGAACTGTTGCATATTACTTGAATAAAGCATGAACCACCAGAATCGTTGCTGACATACACAACATGTTTTGGGTTACACCGCCAAGAAAGAAAAAATTCTGAATTTCAAATATCTGCACATATGCCAATAACTTGTGCCTAAACCATAGTACGAGAACACAAAACTAAGACTGAACGTTTGCATGTCAGATGTTTGCACCCATGTCGAATGTTTGTCCATTAATTTAGTATTTCGGAAACCCATAATACGAGAACACAAAACCAAGACTGCGCATTATTGGATCACTACAACAAAAAGCATTTTGGTTAATCTTCACACAATTATGTCATGTGCCAAAGGGATCATTCCATGGATTCTTTACTCCTCTTATTTACATTTCGAAATGTATCAGGGGATAAAGCATAATTAGGGATTTTGTTTTTTTTAGTAATAATTCAGAATACAAATATACATTTCAAATAATTTGCGAATAATGGTGTTGAAGATATAAAATGCCGTAAAATAATGCACAATACATGTAGTAACACGTCAATGACAAATGATACGGATTCTTTGCCACGACGATAGTTTCAACTGTCAAACTCTTTTTTTTAACAAACATTTCAAACTTGCTTTCAAATATTTTTAAAAAAATTCAAATGTTTTGAAACATTTAGAAGTAGTTCTCTGCAAATAAATGTAGAAATTTAGACAAGTGTGAGAATGTTGTTGTTGATTTTTTTTTTGTTGTTCTTTTTTTGTTAACAAGAATCGTGTAATTTTGAGAGAAAATTCAAGACGAGAAAGAAAATCATAGTTGTTTGCAAACAAATAACTGTGTAATGAAATTCTGATTTTAATTAGGAAATTGCACATAGTTTATGCTAGTCTCCATTTGTACATTGTAACATAAACAAGTCTGATAAAATGCTTTCTCGGTTACTGTATCTTTGTCCACCGGAATTATAATAGTGTGTCTCGAGTGCAATGATTCAATGGTTGTACAAACGTATCTAACAGCATCCAGTTAGTTCATACAATTAACATTTTCCTTGTTATATTTTTGCTTTATATTTTTTTCTTCGGTTATAAATTACATACTGCTAATTTTTATACCGTTTTCTGTTAAAATGCATGCATATTGTAAGTAAAAATTACTTTTTATATTTGTATTGTATTTGTCGCAAGTGGAAGAACTCTTAACTGCAATATGTGTTTGGCTGTATTCAATATCACGTGCTACTTGCCCTGCTTTCCCTTAGAGATGAAATGTTTTTGAGATTATTTTCTAAACGTGCTGAATTTGAAGACCCTAAAGCCTTTATTGGTAACCTGAACCACCGATCAAAATACAGTAGTATTTACAAAGACAAAATACATTAATTGAAGCACACATATACACGTTGTTCAAATACTAAATGTTGTATTATTTACTATTTTACACAGCAGATCTGTGAATAACAAAAGGGTTTTGTGTTAATATGAAGCCATTAAATTTTACCAGAGACAGATGAGTATGCCAGGGGGTTTGTCTAAATACTTTCCTGCATTATCTTGATAATGTGTATACATTTGAATCTTGAGAGCCGTAAGGACGTAAAATGGCAATCCTATGGAAAGATACTTCACAATATTCGGTAGTGTTTTATAAATTTGATAGTACCTACATTTTGAAGACTACATAATATCATTTTTATCCGTTTGATAATTTAAGACCACTATCGTGCATCTGTGATAGTGTGTACGTCTCAAATCAAAAACCTGAAAACTGAATGTTAGGTTACTAGACTTGTTGACAATTACGTCACTAATGTATGTTTTTTTTTATGTTGTTATTTTGTTTTACTGTTCATTGAATAATTTTTAAGTGGGTTCCTCAAACTGTAACTTCGTTTAGAAACCATGTTTGGCAGACCTTCTATGATCACCCAAATTTTTTCTACTGCGGAGCTGTATATTTTTCAGGTCAACTTTCTCTGCTCATTTTACACAGTGTCAAACACATGTTTAACTCATTCTGGGATCATTATGTCTGATGTCAGTTAAATTGCATTGGTTGAAAAGTCGATGATTCTCTCCATAGTTATACAGAAGTAGATGCAATCGATTCAGTTTATGTATTTATTATTGCGCACATCAGATGTAAATCTACCGTACTATAAATAGATGTTTTCCAGTTCATAGTTTTACTTTTTATCAGTTGAGCTACATTTGCAAGTGTAACGTTAAAAGTTGCACAATGATCTGTTAATTTCTCAAGTTATATTCAAAGCATTTTCCCATAAACTATAAAGTGTATAGCTTTTGGACCTTCATTATGCACATTACCAACCCCTAATCTCAACTTTCTCAATCTTTTCTACGTTAATGTCTTGTTAAATCTTTTTTGTTCCCATAGAAACAGGAAACCACAAATCTGTATATGCCATAAAATTATTGTGGTCATTTAGACTGAAGAAATCACCTGCTTTCCGTCTGTTATGGTGATTGGATTTGCAAGCGTTTTACCAAAATTGTTTGCCACTGTATTGTTAGAAGGCCATTTCCCTTTCATATCCAAACAAGCGTTTTACCAAAATTGTTTGCCACTGTATTGTTAGAAGGCCATTTCCCTTTCATATCCAAACAAGTTACAAGGAGCAATTCCTATTTTAAGAATAAGCTTTGATATTGCTACTTGCAAAGTTTGTTTTGGTTGAATGCTGTTCCGGGTACACGTGACACAATATTGTATTTAATAGTCGTCGTTGCTCCGCGGTAAGGGTTGTATCATACGGATCATGCCGTAGTCATGCTTCGCTATTTATTCTGAATGTACCTTTCATTAGTACTCTGTTCGGTGGCTTGTAATTTATTAACGTTCTCTCATATTCGTGATATGTTTTAAATTCTTGTCGTCATGAGTCTCTCGTAATTGTGATTTTAATTGTTTTGCATAATTTTTATATTAGCCACGTCATTTCGTTATACTAGATCGAATGGATTGATAATGTACGTATTGCTGATGTGTACCTCACTCTGGGTTCTTTTACCCATTGTCGTATTCGTTTTATCTGTATTTGTGTTAATGCAAAACTGAAGCTAAAGTTTACAGAAACTCCAAAAAGAGAACCAGTTTTGCCTCCTAGAGATATTCCTGTATTTAATCTGTACATGATGTACACTTTTAACTTTACATAGAAATATACGTTACAAACATATCGTGAAACTCTACAGTTACAGACGTATCGTGAGGCGCTACAGTTACAGATATATCGTGAGGCTTTACAGTTACAGACATGTCACGAAGCTCTACAGTTACAGACATATCGTGAAGCACTACAGTCACAAACTTATCGTGAAGCACTACAGTTATAAACTTATCGTGAGGCTCTACAGTTACAGACATATCGTGAAGCTCTACAGTTACAGGCATATCACGAAGCTAAAATAGTTACAGACATATCGTGAAGCACTACAGTCACAAACTTATCGTGAAGCACTACAGTTACAGATATATCGTGCAGCTCTATAGCTACACATATATCATGCAACTCTACAGCTACAGACATATCGTGAAACTATACAGTTAAAGACATATCGTGAAGCACTACAGTTACAAATATATCGTGAAGCACTACAGTTACAGATATATCGTGAAACACTACAGTTACAGATATATCGTGAAGCTCTGTAGTTACAGATACATCGTGAAACTCTACAATTTCCCATCTTCACTTCACCTCTGATGCTGATATGAATCTTTAATTCTTTGTAACGACCATCAACACTGCATGTTGTTGTTGTTGTTGTTGTAGGGTTTAACGCCATTTTTCAACACACGATAGGCTATACATGGCGGCCAGTATTAATGGTGGAGGAAGAACCCGAGAAAACCCCGGAAAGAACCACCGACCCACGAGAAGCTACTGGCAAGCTTTCTCACATACCCACATTAGCCGAATCCGAGACTCGAACCCACGCATACAGGGGTGAGATGGCAGTGATCCGTAACGGAAAGCGCTTTAGACCAATAGGGGTCCCCAACACTTCCTGTAACAATGTATATGTAAAACAAGTGTTGACTTTAGTAAGCAAGACAAATAACCAATAAGAGTAAGTTTGGTTACCATTGATTTGGTAGAGGAAAATATATAGCTTGTTTGGTTTTCAAAACCCCGCAAATTGTTTCAGAGCCAGCAGATACCTTTATGGTTCTCTGGCTATTGAATCCTAACAATTTGGTTTGTAGATGATTGTGTATATTGTGGTATTGGAGCTTTAGAGTTGTGTCAAACAATCGACATCAATACATTCTTCATTGTCACCTTTTTGTAGCGACTTTATTCATACACATTTCAGGTTTATAACAACCATCAGGAATAAAAACAGCCCTTGTCATGAATTAAGTTTTACAAATTGTTTTTGAGTTCACTGGAACTATTGTAGTAACCACCACCACATTCTATAATCATCGTGCCAGTTCTCTTATAAATTATATTGTTAAAATACATTTCGTTTCAGGGACACCACTGATGTTAACAGAGCTCTCAAAGGCTTGCCGTTTGTTTATTTTGCGAGAAGGATTACCTGGAGACAATTACAATCTGTGTACGTTCACTTGTAAGAAACATGGTAATAGTAAAACTTGGTGAAGACTCTAACCGTTATAGTTTGTTCCTTTCTCGATTGCTACATTGTAAGTGTCTCCAAAATTATTGTCTCTTGGTTATGCATCTATTTGAATTTTTGATTGTTTATATATATATATATATATATATATATATATATATATATATATATATATATATATATATATATATATATCTTTGTATATGTTATACTCTTCAGTAATGTTAATAAACTCTTAATGGTTGCTCTCGGCTGTACTTATAACTTTGTTTATCATGTCATCAGTATTCTGTTTAATTTCCTGATGACAGATGTAGCTATTTCATTATATCTGGAAACACGGATAATTATCTTTGTCAGTAAAATTCTATAAAAGATTCATATATGTCAGGTGTATAAAACTCAAACAACCATGACGGCCGCATGGGGGCGTTTTCCATGGCCTAAGGGCCACACCACTTTTGTTATCTCTCATGATACCTTGTGACGCCAGTCGTTCTGATGGCTACAGGATATGGCTTCTGATGGCTACAGGATATGGCTTGGCGGACCGCATGCGGTCCGCGGGCCGCGTGATTGAGACCTTTGCATATGTTGTACGTAATTCGATGAATTTTATTGGAACAAATATACCACCACATATTACCGATAAACTGAATTCAGATGAAGATAACGGCTACACCCGTTTCCATTGTTTCCATACCTGCCTCAAGCTAATTAAAAACTTTGCCTGTTATTACGTATTTTTTTCTCGCGCCGTTATATTATTATATCTCCTTGGTCAAATAAGGTTCAGTGTCTTTAACGTTTGCAGGCATTGTTCTTTTGTTGTTCTGGATGGACAGTCCGTCGTTATTCTATGTCCCATCCCTTAAAATAACGAAAATGACGGTGAATTTGATGACTTTAAACTAATGTATCTAACAAAACAAGCTGCGCAATTTATTCAATAACAGTTTTGTTAGGTAAACGTCCATTTTCTTTCATGTAATCGATCAAGAACTTACTTAAAGAAAATGGGATCATCAACTTTACACCTCCAATATCTATTGTTGGTGGACTAATTGTAAACCTCGATAGACTTTCAAGAGCATGATGTCAGCAACAACAACGAAAGAACTTAATGTCGCATGGTAAATTGCGTAGATACTGTTTTTGTCTTGTGCTATGCATCCTGCTACTTTTCTAGTAAGAAAGGTTTGACACCTTGTGTTTTGTCCTGCAACTCAAATGTATGTAAAGTTCTACTTGTTGTTGTTGAGTTTAATTATAGTAGCGTTCGCACAATTGTGCATGTGCCACTTTTTTCTGACTGCACCGCAGCCTGCTAGTTGTTCCTGGGGAAGGGATGGTGCCACCTCCCCCAGGCTTTTATGGATTCAAGGAACCCTGATAGTTTGGCCTCAATCTGTGGGTCCATAAAGGTCCCTACAGTTGAATGGTTGGCTGTCATTAGTGGGAAGGAGAGCTCGGGAACGGTCCTGCTTGCTTTACATCGCTGGTTTCTTGTTGCATTTGCCTTTTTTTTTTTTTCGAGATTTTTTTTTTTTTTCTCTTCAAAATGTTCTAAAAGGAGGGGGGATGTTCTATGCTGTTTATAGAGGTTCTTAGTAGATATCATGTATGAAGAGAGATTTTCAAGATTATTATGGTATTACTAGTCGAGGTGTTTAGGGTGTGTTTCCTACGTTATGTTATTTATAAGTTTTTAGATATTACCTCTTTAAGTTATTTATTAATTGATGTTTTTAGAGATTGAATGTTATTTATACTTTATTTAGCAAGAGACCGGAGTCCTAGCCGATTACACGGTTCGTTAAGGACATCTAGGACAGGAATCCTAGCTGATTACTCGGTTCGTTAAGGACATCTAGGGCATCCGATTTTGCGGTTTCCTTACTTTTTTATAGGTGCTTCGTAAGTGAATTATTTATTAATACTTTTATAAAATTGAATGATATGTTACGGTTTTTTATGTGGTGGCTTCTACATTTATTTAGCTAGTTACTGGGTCTTTTGGTTTTGTGGGGATAGTAATTATATTTTGTTCCTAAGTCCTGCTGAGTCTATGAATTGATTTATATTTTTATATGCTGATTGTTTATTTTTATTAGAGTCCATAAGTAACTCTGGGTATGTGTGTGGTAATCCAATCTCTTTTTGGTTTTTGATAAATATTTTCCGAGCGAGTTGATATTTTGGGCATATATTGAATACGTGGTGTAGATCTTCGGTGGTGTGGCAGTTAAAGCAGTTAATGGTTGCTGGTTTGGGTCCTATAAACCTTCTACTAAAGCGTTTCTGGTATAAGGTTTGTAAAACACTATTATAGTTGGATTTTGTTGCTTTGGTTCATTTTACTGATAATTGTTCATTTCAAATTATTTTACAAAAGTACGTTGAAGACCCTGTTCTTCAACTAACTTTCCTTTCTGACCAAATAAGTAAGATGCCTAAGACAGGTACACCACTACCTATTAAATAACAGATCGTGTTCTTTGCAGTTATTTCATTCCTTTCATGCAGTGTGGTTACAGCATCTTGTAGAAAACATTATTTACATAGTGGTAAACATTTTGAATCCACTTATTTTTTTCTTTAAACGTTCGGTTTTGTTTTCTTCGTTTGTAACGTAATGTGCACATTTTTCCTCGTTGTCTTCCAAGGTCATCTATACGTGAATCATTTGACTTTAATGATGTTACTATTTCAGGTTTTTATTTTTGTTAACCTTGTTTTCATCTTGCTTTTTGTCTTCTTCACCTTCCATATATTTGGCAAGGAAATGTGGAAAGTTGAACTAATAAACCGAGAAGCAACAAAGACGAGTTGCAAAACGACTTATCTGTTAATCGAAGTAATCGAGCTAGGTTTGACAAGATATGGTAATATGTAGTTATTTCATGCTGGTGTTATGTAACAAGGCCGGTGTTATTTAACAAGGCTGCATCATCAATAATACCAAACCTAAACTGTGCAGCATATATGAAATATATTATCCATTATTTTTAACAGTGTTTGATACAGTCAAAACTGACTGTTTAAAAGATGTTCTGCGTACTTATGTAACTCAACACAAAAATGTGAGCTAATGCGTTGATTCAGCATTGAATTACCTTTCTCTTTCAGGACATCACTATCTTCCAGAAGGTAATATGTCCAATCTGATGGCATGTTGTTGGCGGTGCCAGCAAGGTGTAACGTTGGTGTATCATTTTTGACTTCATTTCAGATGACGGTGTGATCCATTATTCAACGGTGTCTGCACGGGTGTTATATTTACGATTGTAGATTTTAAAGGAACATGTTTAAGCTTCACAACGATTTGGACATAAATAATATTGAAATGTCAATAGATATTGGGCACCTGAAAAATCGTTTAACTTACGATCGAATGATTTACGCTGTGAAGATAGAAGGTAAGGGTAATTATATAGTGGATTTTAAAAAACATGAGACAACAAATCAACAACGATAACAAAGTATACAAACAATAGATAACGAGACAAAACTACTCCCACATAACGTATCATCCTAATGACGCTGAAGGGCGGCGTGAGCAGGTAAATGTATCTGCTAATTAGACAATTATTGACAATTCTGGTACACTCGTACAATATTTATTTGAAGGTGTTTATAAGCGGAATTTTATAACGTGATTTGAGGGTGCCGTGGAGTTGAATAAATGTGTCAGTTCCGGTTATATATTGAAAGTGTGAGCGCACTTGTAAATATTTTCTGGCTATGCATGTGACAGTCCTCGTCCACTTGTAATTATTTACATATTACGGTCCTTTCGGAGTTGGTAAAAAATATAATATTTTCAATTGATAATTTAGAATTCAAGCCCTGTCAAAAGCAAATCAAAGTGTTGTATCTGGTGCTATGCTTGTTCAAGCCCACTTGTAAATTTAAACTCGGCTTATCACCTCATCGTATCAGGGATACGAAATGATTCATGGCCTCCTCGCAAATTTAAATTTTGTGTATTAACATTTTGTGTAGGGGATACGAGACGTAGTATGGTCTATTTGTAAATCTAAGCTGTATATATCGTCATCCCGTGTGAAGATATAGAGAAGATTTATGACACACCTGTAAATTGAAAAGCACTATGATCTCGAACAATGTTTAATAAATGAATATACCGAAACAGGTTAACCTGCTCTAAAATCTAGTGAGTTAAAACATTGAACTGCACAGACAGAGCAAAGTGTTCTGTGGCATTCGGACATAGAGTGTGAGGCACAACAACAAAAAAGGCGACATTTTGAAGTACAACATAAATAATGGTAATGAAGAGCTCAATATATTAGTGTGGTGGTTATGCTTTTATGAGTAACTTCCCTTGCTGTTAGTGTATGAATGTTACTTATCATTGCACCTCACAATATGTAGAAAGAGTCGAGTATTTAGCAAAATTTTATGACAAACGCTAAATATTTTTTGCTCCAACCTGTTTAAAAATATCGATCATCAAGGCTTCGCGGAACCGCGGTAGTCCAGCTGGTGGAGCTGAACCGGTGTCTCGTAATCCGTTGGTAGAGCTGATCCGGCAACTAGTAATGGTCGCCTTTTCAACACCTGCACGGGCCAGCACGAGTCTACGATGGCCCATTTCCTCGGCTAAAGAGCAAACTAAAGTGCTGACAGTGCTTTCAAAAACCAATCAATCAACGTCGATACTCAATGCGCCAAAGGTAAGAAGAGCTTACGCGTCTTATTATAGATTTTAGCCCCCTTACAATTACTACGACTCTATGGTCTTAAACTAATTAAAAGAAAAGAGTGAAAACCAACGAGTTTTGTAAAATCCAACAGATACTTTATTTATTTTGAATACAAAGTGAAAATTTAAAAAGGACATACGGTATTACGAGCTAAATCACACATATTCAACAAACATAAAAAAGGTTATATCACCAATCCCAACGAATAAAGTTCTAATTATGTTGTAGTGGTGTTCGAAATTAGATCCAACGCTGAAGGTGTTAATGTGCATGTAGTCTTGACTGTACTAATGTACCAGTGGCCTGAAGTGTAATAATGCTCTAACAGTCTTTTGATGAATCGCATTAATATAATCCAAGATGTCCTTGTTTTAATTAACTATAATTTCAAGTTATAGTCTCTGTCCAAGAATATTGCTGAAGATCTCTTTGCATTTTCAGTGAATAATAATTTTGATAAATAAATAAATCCAAATCAAAACTGAACACAGCAATACAATTATGCATCAAGATCTTACATCAAGAATTAGTAATTTCTCAAATAAACAACATTAAACAAAAATAATAAGACACATAATTGGAACTATGATGAGGGTAAAAAATTCATTTCTAGAAAATTCTAAGTGGTCAACAGGATAAAATATGTTACTAAAAGTAAATAAAGAACATGGTAAGCATAATATCCGTGACTCAGACAAAGATAATGATTCTAATATTTGACCCACACTCCTTATGAAATGTTAATCATGTATTTGTTTGCAAAATAAAAACAGTATCAGTATCTCTAGTGAGAAACAACACGAACTTGATTTTGGACAAGGTAAAGTCCAAAATACAGGAAAACATAACTTTTAATAATGGAAAAATAGCTAACAAACAGTATGAAGTAAATATACATAACAACAAGATTACCTTCAACAAAATCACCGCCTAAGTGGTTAGAGCGTCCGTCTCGGATGCGGGAGGTCGCGTGTTCGAACCCCGGCCGAGCCATCACAAAGACTCATAAAAACGGTACTAGCAGCTGTCTCGCTTGGCGATCAGCATTAAGAGGCTAATGTTAGGATTGGTCTTCATGGTGTCAGGATAATGTTACTGGTTGGGACATCATGCTACATGCTTGCGGCATGATGCCTCAGTGCCACGTGGGTCAGACTACAAGAGTTGGTATTCCTGTATATTCGTATATTTGTATTGGATGTGTGGCACGTACTTTCATAAACGTTAAGCAGATGTTGCACAAAGATAGAAGATGCTTCAGTTTAAATTATGAATACATCAAACGATTTAAATTGCAATATTTACTGCTGGGGGGGGGGGTAGGATCCAGTAACAGTTGTTGTAGATTTTTAGATCCATTTGCACTGATTAAAGTTGGATTTCTCTAAAACAGTTGGGAAGAGGATAAAGAATAATTTATTCAATGTGCGGATGTAAAACTTTAGAAACCTTTCTCTTATTATTTATTTATTTATTTATTTATTTATTTTCTTTCTTCCGGTATATTAAGCCAGGTTCGGGTTCGGTTTTTAGCTTGGGATTACACACACGACATCCTCCAGATACGTCATGGGTAATAATAATAAAACAGGAAGTTCACGATTGTCGTCGCAATATCTTACGAAGCCCATATTTTGTCAAGAAAATCCTTTTGCGTCAGATACAAGAATAGGGATCGCATACATATGATAAAATTGCCATAACTTGACTTGTTAGTCATCACTATTTGGACCTAGAAGGATTGCTAATTGAGATTTACAGTGTGAAAAGATCACTCAGTTTTGCTTTGTTTACATTTTTGCACAGCTGTTTATTGATTTGCTTGCGTGTCCCACGTGATAGGACCATTGGGACTGATGTCATAGTAATATTTGGAATCTCCGTAATGAAAGTGAGGTAACACTTTATATTATATTAACGTTCTTAGATAGATTCCGAGGATATTAGAAGTTAAAAGCAGGATTATTTTTTTCATATTAGTATCATTTGGAGGCCATAGTGAGGAATAGGACAAATCATGGTAAATTTAGCGATATTGATATCTCCATTTGTAATGGTTTTTGTAAAGGGGTAGTCCTACAGTGTAAGACACATGTTGTTTTTGTTTTAGTGCTATGTCTTACTATCCAAATAACGGCCTTGTATAGCGTGTTCTGATGTCGGTTGACATCAGAATAAGTAGTCAAAGTTTCAGGAATATCTCACACTTGGGAGCCTATATCAACACTCTTCCACTAATTTATGTGTAATTAATATACTTACTGTACTGTCTTTATCCTGGCGGAATGAAAATATGACACAAGCAAATGGACACATTTTCATGTTCCGTTGACATACATTTGAACTTGTTGCGATGTTAGTCTAGGTATGCCAAAGTATGTTTAAGTTGGTTCATGTGGGATATAATTCTTGAACGAAACAAAACATTGCTTACAGTTCCAATAGGTATAATATATTTTTATTCGTTTCGTTGAAGAATAATATTTAACCTTCTGTTTTCATCACTTTCCAGCCAGTTGAAATGTAGGCCAACAAAACTTGAAAATAGGTCCATTTCTTTTGTGAGAATTTGAATTTATTAGAGAAAAGATTGGGTAAATATTGTCGGACAAAAACGTTATAACTTTACTTTGTAGAAAAGTGTTGTTGTTGGTTGCCAGTTGTGTGTGATATTCTGAAAATTTGACTTTCATTACACTGTTAGTCGACAACAAAACACACTACACAGCACCATCAGTTAGGCCGTAAGACCCATCCCCATCCCCCCGAACAAAAATATACATTGTAGTACTAGTAAAGGGAGTGAGAGTTGGCACCAGCAAGGCAAAATGTACAGAAGATTGACTCTGTATGTTACCCAGAAAACAAAAGTATCCCAGTGAACAAAATGCCATGTGATATGAATTATTATCAGAAAAGTATCACATTTGGGTATTATCATTATAGATATTGTTTTCCCCAGATATGACAAGACTCTTACTCCGTAATATAATAGAGGAAATTTATATCATGAAAAGGTTTTTTTAATTGGAATGTTCAAAATTTTGTCTCTTCCACTTTCCCATGACAATGGAATTTGGAGAAGAGACAAAATTTTTGCTTGTTCCGTTAGTCATCATCATACTTTCCTTCATTTCCTTTTAATCTCATGTCATATGTGAACATACAAAGGGTACATTTTATTATCTGAGTATAACTGTTATCTTAATTGTTGCACTCTAGCTTATAGACTGTAATCTAATGTAAGGGGTTCCATGAGTATTTCAGCTGTTGTAGTACAGGACATCCATGGATGGAGATGTACTATAATACCTAAAACCTGGAAGTCCCATAATAATGCTTTGTATAAATTTAACGAAATTTATGTGATGTGTGTGTAAAAAAATATTTCAGCACCATATTGGCACAAACAGAAGTCAGTACAGGTCTTTACACTCTTGTGACACAGTTTGAATAGAACCAGTTGGAAGTGTTGTTGTTGTAGTAGGGTTTAACATTTTTATTCAGCACAAGGTGGGCTATACTTGGCGGCTAGTATCAATGGTGGAGGAAGAACTTGCAAAGAACCACCTATCCATGAGAAGCTACTGGCAGGCTTTCTCACACACCCACATTGACTTCTTTATATGGTTATATTATGTGAAAGTGATTAACTTGCTGCTGTTAATGCTGCAGTGGTTATACATGTCGGTGGCTTAGTTTAATTTATTGCTCGTTTGTTTTTGTGGTTTTTAACACCATTTTTCAGTGCATGATAGGCTGATAAGGAAAGCCTTGCTACTATAACATTATGACTGTAGTGCACAGACTGCCATCATGTAATACACCATATTTTGCCATAGGCAAAGAAACTGAAGAAAATATTGCATGTGTATCCTTTTAGCTATGCAGAATGTCTGTCTCTGTGTATGCGTGTGTGTGTTTGTCTGTGTGCAAAGCGATGACTTCATTTATGTTGTGATGTTTGGTAGCATTTTAAACAAAAATTACTTAAAACAGTTATTGCATATTTAATATTAAATTTTGTTGGGGTGGGCAGAGAAACTGTTTTTGGGTATGGTAATATTAATTGATAAATAAAAGATGGCAACTTGAGTGCAAATAGAGTATGTGTGCTCAGTAGTGAGAAGCCAATCTTGTATCCATAATAGTAATTCCATCAAAAATATACACAAAGAAGCATTATTTGTACAGATTATCAGCTAGATCAATTTGAATGCAACTGCTTCATTTCTTGCTAGTACGCTCACGCTAAATTGTATTTCCAAAACACTCATATTGCTGGAAATGTCCAAATGGCCTGGTAAATGCATAAATCAGACATGGTAGTTAATAAAAAGAAACATATTTTAGGCTTGTAAAATTCTTTAACTGAAAATTCATACATGAGGTCAAAGGAATTGACCTTGTAATGTACTTTAGAATAATACATAAACAGTTGTTTATAATTGCCTGGACCTAGTACCAGAGTAAACCATTCATTTACATGGCTAAAGAGTGATCTCTGAAAAGACAGTGGAAGAAATGAATAAAATTAATGCAATAATACTTTAAAATTATGTTTGTAACATCAACTTTAAAAGATCAGAACTCATTATTTAATGTTGGCATGATTTAAAACAACAATTCAACATACACTTTAATGAGCTTTTTACTGGCGTTAAATGAAACAAGTCATTAAAAGAATCATGATTTTGCAAGACATACAAACTGCATATTACGGATATAATTGGACAAAACATAGCACATAACTTAAAACTTCAGCAAGCAAAGCATTTTTAAAAGGTAGTTGTTACAAGTGAATTTAGTAACTGGATAAATTAAAATCACAATTTAGGATAATTTTTAAAAAAAATAGCTGCTAAAAACTGAAATTTAAATGTAGTTCTAAGCACCAAATTAGGAATTTAAAATAAATGCTGCACTACTGCATTTAAAAAATGGAGTGTGTGATTATAGTAGTAAATCCCACCACCCCTGCAACTTAAATAGTTTGTTCCATTCATTGGTCCAAAACAGTACAAGCTATATGTATGTAACTCTGCCTTTAGAGTAGGTTGTTTTAATGAGTGATTTGGGTGTTTACATTTCTGATTCTAAAATAAAAAGGAATGAGATGGGTGGGGACTGACAAAAACTGTTCCTGACAATTCAGGCAACAAATTTATTTTAACAGGTGTGTAAGATGGTTGATTTAAGAGGCATTGGTGGCCTGTTGTTTCTTTTAAATATTTGGGTAAACTTGGGTAAGAACTTTTAAGACCTCTGCATTGTTTTGTGCTTGGCTGAGTTTTCTAGATCACTAAGCAAACATGTATTGGCTACTGTTTACGTTGGACTTTGCTAAAATGTATAGAAGATGCCTTGAAGACAAACACAAAGAAGACTTAATGGCTTTATTGTTGATGGTTCAACAGTAATTAGATTAACAATTATTAGCTTGTTAAGGAGCTAACCTTTTTTAAAAAATAAGCCAGAAGATATTTTTTCCTTCAGTAATACAAGACATCTACTGAAGTGGCACAAAGGCTTTGTAATACTTCAAGAAATAGGTAATATTATTGCAAAGTTTGATACTATCTAAATTTGTGCTATAATGAGTTATGTTGTGATGGGGTTTCACTGTATTTGTAATTGGGGGGTGGGCGTGGCCACAAATGAAACACATTTAATTGAACAGGGCCTCATTGATAGGGAACTGGGTTTTTTTAAGGAACATTTGGATCAGCTGCGGAATGGGTCTGTGATACGGAATGTATTAGTGCTGTTAATGAGACTAGATGGCTTTAATCAATTTGTAAATTCAAACAGAAAATGACAGTATTGTTAGTACTATCCATTAGTATCCAATTTCCACTGAATTTATTTCTGGACTCGCAGTTAGCACTGGTCCGTTAGTCCAAGTTAATTAGTTTCCTATTAGACTAGTATTTTTCATAATTCCAACTTGAAGTTTCAGTTGTCACCATCATTGTTTGTAAGAGGGTCAAGTAAAGATGCAACAGGATTAGTAAATTTCTCAGTCTACTAGTACTTGTGGCCACAGAAATTTACCTTAAATTCTAGACCTGCATGCACCGCTGAAATGGTTAGAGCATCCGCCTTGGGTGCGGGAGGTGGTGGGTTCGTATCCCTGGATGAGTCATACCAAAGACTTATAAAAATGGTTCTAACAGCTGCCTTGCGAAGTGCTCAGCATTAAGAGGTTAGCGTTAGGACTGGTCGGCCTGGTGTCAGGATAATGTGACTGGATGGAACATCATGCTACATGTCTTAGGCATAATAGCCCAGTGCTAGACATCACTAAATTGTCACACTGCAGACGTCATAGCAATATGATGAGGAGTTGTTAAAGCTACATTAAAAATCAAAACACACAAAACACAACAGACCTTTATTAGTAACTAAAGAATGATAAAACTTTGGACTGTTGCAGTACAGAATGTTGAAAATTAATATAAATAAGCAATAGCAATTGATAGCATTGGAGTACCACTACAAAAGAAAGCAATCTGATAGCCGATAATATCCCTTTTAAATGAAATTATTATCAAGAAAAACAAGTAGCTTGGAAAAGATATTGCAGATATGTGCACTTAATTTTGAAAATTTATTAAAGCAATAGAACGATCGGCAGGTGCCCTGAGTGGCCGTATGGTCTAGACTAAAGCGCTCACCGTTATGGATCACTGCCATCTCACCTCTGTCTGCGTGGGTTCGAGTCTCTGGCTCCTCCATTGTGGGTACATGAGAACGCTTGCCAGTAGCTATTGTGGGTCGGTGGTTCTTCCTAGGATTTTCCCGGGTTCTTCCTCCACCATTTATACTGGCCACCATGTATAGTCTATCATGTGCTGAAAAATGGTCTTAAACCCTATAACAAAACAACAACAACAGAACCATTGTCAGTTTTCTGTTCAGCAGAAATATAAAAAATGCAGTGAGAGACCTAATTTTACATAAGATGTCCTTAACATCATAGCAAGCTGAGTTATTGAAGGAATCAAACTAATGAAGTTGTAGTACTTATCATTTCAGAAATTACGATTCTTTAATATCTGGTATTGTTGAAGTTACAATACTGATTGAGCTATAGTAGTTTGCAGAAATACTCGTGCAGCATTGGCTAATATGATTTTAACACAAACCAGGTAGGGGCCCTGAGTGGCCGAGTGGTCTAAAGTGCTTACCATTAGGGATCACTGCCATCTCACCTTTGTCTGCGTGGGTTCGAGTCTTGGGTTCGGCCAGTGTGGGTATGTGAGAAAGCTTGCTAGTAGCTTCTCATGGGTCAGTGGTTCTTTCCAGGGTTTTCCTGAGTTCTTCCTCCACCACTGATACCAGCTGCCATGTATAGCCTATCTTGTGTTGGAAAATGGTGTTAAACCCTACATCAACAACACAAACTGGGTGTTGACAATATTGGTTACATTGATTTTAATACAAATTTGGTGTTCCAGTACTGGAGAATGTAGTATATTCAGTTACAATACTGATTTTTTATTGTTGTCTCATTGACTGACATTGTTGTAATTTTGCAAAGTTCCTCATTCATACTTTGATGCTTCTTTTTTTCCAGTGTATCTGAAGCCGGCGAAGTAATCATGACTGACAGCAAAAACCAAACAAAATCTCTTGAACCAGATCCAATTGTTGAGGAGATTGTCACCTTCAATCCCATGGAGTTAGAGGCCAGGTATGATCGAGCTGAGTTCGCTGCAGTTGTGTTCCAAAACATTTCTGAGGTATACCCAATAGAAGCCCACATAGAGTGCAAGTACACAATCACAGCCGACATTGTGCCAACCAGCAGGGACTGGGTTGCTCTCTACAAAGTTGGATGGATGAACCCAACCAAGGACTATGTCTACTACGAATGGGCACCAATGCCGAAAGGTTACGAGATTGGGAAAGAAAGTGAAGCTAGCATATTATTTCCAGGTGAGTAGATATGTAATGGAATGTGCTTGCTTAATGTATCTTTCAGTTGTATGTTTTAAATTGGACCAGGCTTCTATATGTGCAGCAGACTTAAAAACAGAATATTGGACTTAAAAAATGTATTAAAAAAATTGCTAATGCATTTGAATAATGAAAATTAATGAGAATTTTTTTAAAAGCGTTTAGTCCAGGGATATCGGTGTATTGATCCAACCATAAGCTCAAATCATGTTTATGAGGGTGTGTTTGATGAGTATATATAAACATTGTTTTGCATTCATGCTCTTGGTTTTCCATGCATGTTAAATTGATAGTACTTGAATAGAACCATACAATCAGATGTTCTCTGAATTAGTCTTGGTTATTAAGCCACTTGATGCATTCACAAACTTTATGATGAGCAATTTGATGATTAAGACTGAACCTGATATCACAAGTTTGTGTTGTGTGGTGTTCACAAAATATCCAATGGAATTTTTTAAAAATATAATTAATTTCAAACTAGTGAGTAGGGTACCCAATTTATTTAGATTCATATTTTGAGTTTGGCAATCCTAAAGCATCTATTCAGATGTGGGATAATCCCAGCAAATCCATTTGTTGGGAATTGGTCATTATTGACAGATGTAGGAAGTGAATATCATTTTCAATCAGCCTTAATTTCTGTGACAACAGTAGTTTTCTTTCTCTCACATAAACCTCAACATGTTGTTGACTGTATTTCAAGGAATTTGTCATTTTAAGTTACATGAATGAGAGTATATTCAATACTAATAAATAATATTCTAAAGCAAAACATTTATCATCCAAAAGCCAGTTATGGATATCTGCCAGAAAAGCATTTTTTTCTGTATTATATCTTAATAAACTGCCATATTATTTTGATTGCAGCTCACAGGTTGCCTGGTGATGATGGAGAATTTTACCAGTTTTGTTATGTGTCAAGCACAGGGCAGATTCGTGGAGCAAGCACTCCATTCCAGTTCCGAAAACCTAGTGCAGCTGATTATGTTGAGGTAGATGACCCTGATACAAATATGCTGGTTATCCAGTCACGCTCGGTGTACCTTCAGGAAAATCTACAGGCTGCAGAGAGCCAGAAGAACATGTTATTACAGGTAGGAAAAATAACAGAAAATATGGAAACAATATTCATGAATTCCAGAGACAGCTAAACTTGTCTTTTTTGTAATACGATCATACTTTGTGAATATGTAATGAAGAGAAGAGCATCATAAATCTTTTTATGCTGCTGAAATAAATGTAGCCACACAATATATTAATGAGGGAATTGGAAGATAACAGTCTTGTATTTGATGGTATTGGGTAATATGTATGATTCCTTTGGTTTGTTCCCATAGTATGTAATATTGGAGGATGAACACTGCAGCTATTGCCAAGGCCATTTGTCTGTCTGTCTCTTTCTTTCCATAAACATTTTCATTTCTGGAATATAATTCATAAACTGGTCAAGGTATTCCTGTGACACAGGGTATTCCTTGCTACACATTGCAGACCTGTCAACTCTTACGATTTTGCTGTAAGTCTTACAAAAGTTACCCTTAAAATATGAACTTATGGCATACTAACAAAAATTACAGGAAAATGATAATTGCCAAAAAATGCAGATAATTGGTTCATTCATGTTTTATTTGGATCTAGGTTTCATCTTAGAATTAGTGAAATTAGCCAGACTAACTTTACAGTGGCACCACAGATGCTTTAAACTGCTCCTATTTGTTCATGCGAAGCATCTGCGTGATTAAACTGTTGATTATAGAATTTTTAAAAATGGCATCCAGAAAGTGATGCATGTTTAAGACGAGAGGGAAAATAAGCTTCTAGAAAAGTGTCAATGATCAACACACAAGAATAAAAAGGAGTATTCAGATTTTTGTGAATGAAAGCAGGAAAGGACACAATTATGTTTATTGGACGTCACATGCCTGTTTGAGTATGACTTGCGTGGGAGATATGATTGCCGTCATCATGTGAAATGGAAAAGAATTTCCAAGAATTGTGTCAAGTTGAGAGATAGCAACAGCGTCAAACTTTTAATTAGATTTTCCAGCTTTACAGTAGCATTTATTGATATTTTGTTACACCTTGCTGAAAACTGGTCAATCTTACACAAAAAAAATTAACTGCCTTACTGGGATAGACCTGTCAGGGTTGGCGGGTCTGACATTGGACTAGCCATCTAGATGTGCCTTTCACTATTCATAATTCCGTAGTATAAGTATTTTTTGTCCGTTTCAGTCCATCCATGATCCACATTTTCTTTTCCAGATTATAAATTTTACTGTTTAAAAATTTCTGTTTGAAACTTGGTAAACATATTGGTCTAGTGGTCTGTAAGTGCCTGTTGATATTCACCATGCTTTGGTTTGAATATTATTTTGTCACTTTTTCCCCAATGCATAGAATGAGGAATGGCATCATATATACCTTGAGCATGGGCATTGTTATGACGGATAGCTTCCCCTAATCTCATGAGCTCCTATGTGATTTCCATCTAGCTCAGCAACATATCATCCAGACAAACTAACCTCAATGCTTGTCGGACTTGAAAATGATCTCCAGATGAAAACGACATGCACTTAGAATCAGTAGCCATGAAAAAGAAAGAAGCAAAAGTCAACTGTAACTGTGGATCTAACTTTAATGAAAAATGGAGAAAAATAATCCCTTGACTGGATTATGGCACATCTGTTGGGATTACCAGTATGACTCCTGATCTTGTATTGCTAAGACGGTAATAATAAACAATTCTTTCATGACAGGATTTAAGAATTTTCAAAAATCTGCTCTTGTTTATGACAAGATATCCGGAGAGCACATTATCACCCAAGGCATTCTTTCACAACATAGAAGTCAGTAAGCTTGCATAGACAGGTGAATTATTTGGGTTGTAAAGTGTGGGGGTCATTGTAGGCTATGTTGGGTTGTAACTTTGCTGCAATAAATGAAAGATTTAAATGTTTAAGTGCGACTTGCTTAAAAGAAGATGAAGTGCAATAAAATGGATGAAAGTTCACATTTTATGACAGGTAGTA
This sequence comes from Sinohyriopsis cumingii, assembly GCA_028554795.2. Taxonomy (NCBI): domain Eukaryota; kingdom Metazoa; phylum Mollusca; class Bivalvia; order Unionida; family Unionidae; genus Sinohyriopsis; species Sinohyriopsis cumingii. The sequence continues at coordinate 103,204,279 of CM068832.1, forward strand.
AATTAATTGCCATTTGGGTTTCTGTATTGGCTTATGTTTTATGTAATGTATTGGTTTATAATATTGCTACAACAAAATGAAGGAGACTTAAAAGTATGACTATGAACTAAAAGGAAAATGAAGTAATAAAATCACTCTTTGAATGAACAATGCATTTGTTTCTTAATTGTGTGTTTATTTATATTTTTGAGAGAGAGAGAATGTAGTGCAAGTTGCAGTTTCCTGTTTCAAACAGAAAAAGTACTGGTCAGCTGAAAATTTGAGGTCAGGGTCATGTCAAGGAAAAAATGTAAGTCTATGATTTAAATCATTGTCTGTAGTATAATTTGGAAACAAATGAAGGTAATTTAATGAAACTAAAGTCAGTTATATACAGTATGTGTTGCATACATGGTGTGTTTCGTACCATAGCCATTTTCTTTTCTTCGGTGTCAAGGTCATAGCATTGAAAAATGTAATTCTGTGACTTGTCTCATTGTCTGGAGTATAGGTTTTCATCATTGAAGATATTTTGATGAATCTTTAGCCACGTAATGTATAGCATTTAAAAACAGGGTGTATTGCAGACCCTTCCACAAGGTCATGGTCATGACAAAGGAAATATGGAATTCTTTGATTTGTATTCTTGTCTCATGAAAACATTAGTTATTTATTATGTGTAAACATGGTGTGATCAACCAATAGCCACAATCTCCCTCAAGGGCAAGGTCACATCAAGTGAGAATATTAATCACTTTTATTCCATGTACAGGGTGGAACTTTGGAACCAACAAATGTGCTTTAGTAAAGCATTGATCTGTAATATAACTTGACTTGACAGATTCTTGTGTATTCAAAGTTATAACCCAGGTAATTAAGTCACAATAAAGAATAATGTAAGCCAGTATGTCACCTTTTAATCTCATATTTTTTTAAAATGCAATTTAATCAGTTCCACATTTTAGCAAACATTAGTCAAGCCCATAGTTCTGAGATAAAGTTCATTATATGTGGGGAAAAGTCATAAGACAGCCATATTTTGTGCCATTTGTAGTACATGTTACATCCATCCATTGTTTACACTTTTGTTTTGTATCATATGTAAAAATTTTGTTCTGGTCATAACTCTCAGACAGTTCTCCATGATATCTCCATGAAACTTGGCACACATGTTGGACTAGTGATCCATATGAGCTTTTTAGTATTTATTGTTCTTTGTTTGATTATGATTGTTTTTGTCCAGGGGCCCCGAGTGGTCTAAAGCGCTATCCATTACAGATCACTGCCATCTCACCTCTGTCTGTGTCGGTTTGAGTCTCAAATTCAGCTAATGTGGGTATGTGAGAAAGCTTGCCAGGAGCTTCTCATGGGTCGGTGGTTCTTTCCAGTATTTTCCTGGGTTCTTCCTCCTCCATTAATACTGGCTGCCATGTATAGCCTATTGTGTACTGAAGAATGGTGTTAAACCCAACAACAACAATTCATCCATTATCCACACTTACAATTCCAGGGCAAACCCCAAAAACCATTTGAGATATCACTTTGAAATTTGGTACACACAACGGAAGGAGTGTTTATGGGATGCCATGTTGTACGTTGTTTGTTGCTGTTTGTCTGTCTGTTAGCATAAGTTTGTGATTGTTACTCCCCGCAGAGTACATGGAGGATTGTCAAAAAACTTAATCCTTACGTTCATGAAATGGTTGCCAGTGTTTTATCCATTATGGCTGCCAAGACGTCTTTCTTTAAAATCTTGTCACTGCTTCTGAATGGATGGCCATGCTGATATGCAGTTTTCACCAGAAGACTTCTTATGATGTTTTCCTGGCTATAAAAGATTATGGTGTCAATTTGAAAGCCAGTAAGTCCACCACAGCAGCTGATTTGAAAATCTTTGTCACTGAAGAATATCAGAATTGATTCAAAATTCAGCAGTTAAAGAAATGGTTTTATTTTGAATTACTGGAAATTCTTTACGGGCAGCGAAGTACCGGTCTCTTCATAGGACTTTTGTTTATCTAACTCCTCCCCTCCCCTGGTATATATTACAGTTGGGATGTGTAGCAGTTGTTATGACCATCTGTCTGTCTGTTCATACACATTTTAATTCCAAAGCATAACTTTAAAACCATTGTAAAGGCAAGTTCTGTTTAGGTGTCTTTTGATATCTCAAATTTTCTGCACTTAGTAATTACTTTTTTGTTACCATGGAAATAAAGTGTAACAGAAGTGGTATACCAATTTTGAGGCCATCATCACCATAGGTGAGCACATGTAAAAGTAGTATTAAAAAAATATAAGAATTCGTGATCATGAGTTACTTTCAGTAGGAATCAGCAGGAAATCCGAAATTGTGAGTGATATGTCATCTCTAAATGACTTGAGTAATTCTCACCCTAATGAAGATGATTCATCATGGATTCACCAGTTGTATCCAAATTGGCTTCAGTAAAGACCAGTCTATAACTTCCTTAACAGTAAATTTCCTTGATCAGTGATAGCATGTCACAGTCAATCTATTAGGTGACTAGCTTATCATAAATGGAGTGCATTGTACATATTGATATTGTGCTGGCTTAATTCTATACAGGACAGAACATGAGGTACATGTATCAGTCTTCTGTTTTTCATGACCCTCAGAAAGCTATTAATTTATGTATAATTTACCTATCTTACCTACAGCTCTAGCCTTCTGTTTTTAATATTCTGGCCTTGTAACTGGATGTAATTGTAGGGTTTGCAAGGAAAGTTACCGAAAAATTATTAATTTAAAGTAAAATTAAATGTAAGCATACTAGTGGTTCATGAAGTGAGAGCTTATAATATTTCCATTATATACATTGACAGAAAGTGTATCACTAATTCAAGATTGTATGCCACTACATTATAGACTCTGCCAAAACTCATTGTGCTCTCAGTATTGCTGTAACTCGGCTTGTCGACACAATTTCAGTTTGATGCATGTTGTTTCCAGTTGATATACCAGTTTTTTTTGAGTTTGTGACCCCTGTGACATGCCTTAAAATTTGACCCTGTATGTTGTAAATTCTACATTGTCAGCTAATTAACTGCTGTGTGCACTGACTGAAAAGTCAAAGTAAACGTCACTCTATCTTAATGGGCAAACCCAATAAAACTTCAGTGGAGTATTAACCACTCTGTATGAATCTGCAACTTTAATCAATTTGTTAAATTTCAGACTTAATGCTGTGGAGCAATTCAGGTTGAATTGTCACCCTTGGTTTTGTCTTTTTTCTATGATATAATGAGAATTCAACGTTTACTCCTGCCTTAAATCTTTTCTAACCCCTGCCCATTCTATTTGGTAGAAATCTTACACTAGTTAATAGTTACATGTCTTTGTATCAGCTTGAGTGCTGATTCAGTGACTAATTATCTAGCATTGTGTGTTATAATGAGGTAGTACTGTATGTGTTGAAAAATACTTAGTCACATGCATGACATACAAACATATACATACTGCATACATAAAGAGTAATCAGTAGATAATATTTTGTGGAAATTAGGTGTTTTATGTTTTAAGAATAAAATACAATAATGCATTTTTATTTAGCTTCAACCACTCTGTGGTATCTGGCATGTTATTCAGCTTCATCCATTCTGGAATCAGGCATGTTATTTTATTTAGCTTCATCCACTCTTTGGTATCAGGCGTGTTATTTTATTTAGCTTCATCCACTCTTTGGTATCAGGCATGTTATTTTATTTAGCTTCATCCACTCTTTGGTATCAAGCATGTTATTTTATTTAGCTTCATCCACTCTTTGGTATCAGGCATGTTATTTTATTTAGCTTCATCCACTCTTTGGTATCAAGCATGTTATTTTATTTAGCTTCATCCACTCTTTGGTATCAGGCATGTTATTTTATTTAGCTTCATCCACTCTTTGGTATCAAGCATGTTATTTTATTTAGCTTCATCCACTCTTTGGTATCAGGCATGTTATTTTATTTAGCTTCATCCACTCTTTGGTATCGGGCATGCTATTTAACTTAAGCCACTGTGGTCTTGGGTATGTAGAATAGGCTTGATTTGCCTTCCTGCTTGTCATAAGAGGTGAATAATGGTTGCAAACTATTTGCCCAGGGATGTGTTCTGTGATGATGTTCCATCTGAGATCTTCAGCTTTTTCTATAGTGTGTGGTTTATATAGAGAATATTGTGTTTTAAGGATTTTACCCCATTTTGCTTTATCATTGTGTTGTGTTGTTGGGGCCCCGAGTGGCCAAGTGGTCTAAAGCGCTCTCCGTTACGGATCATTGCCATCTTACCTCTAACTGCGTGGGTTCGAGTCTCCGATTCAGCCAATGTGGGTATGTGAGTAAGCTTGCCAGTAGCTTTTCATGGGTCGGTGGTTCTTTCTGGGGGGTTTTCCCGGGTTCTTCCTCCACCATTAATACTGGCCGCCATGAATAGCCTATCATGTGCTGAAAAATGGCGTTAAACCCTACAACAACAATTTATCATTGTGTTGGAATCATTTTCTGGGATACTTAAACTTTCTTGGCACTATATACCTATTTTCATGTTTCAACTCCCAAAATTTAAAGTTTGATGACTCTTCATATATAGACCTTTGGGTCTCTTCACCCCCATCCTGAATTGCTGTTGAGAGCACTGTAATCATGACTTCACTATGATCAAGTAGAACCAATGAGATTATCGAGTTCTTTAGAACCATTGAGATTATCGAGTTTTTTATTTGAGAAGAAGACATAGCTGACCCTTGCAAGAACCTGCAACCTTTTGATCCAGAAATGCAGTTCCTCTCACTAGGCCATAAATTTAGATTTTTGCTGAATTGAAAATCCTCATTTCAGGAGCAGGAGAAGTTGTTAAAAGAACATGGTCATCTGGCAAATCAGCTGAAAGAGACCCAAGAGAAGCTTAGTGCTCTCCAATCTCAGAATGCTGATCTGAAAAGCAAGTTGAAGCAGGAGCAGGCTCATATTGCGACACTGAACAAAGAAGCTAGCGACATGAACCTGATACAGGAGGAACAGAGAGTCAAGATAGAAAATCTGATTGAGGTAAGGAAAAAAGTTAACTGATAATTTCCAAGTGTTTTTGATTTGGGTCCACTGTCGAGATTTGGGAGCTATATTGTCAACACCTTTTCAGTCCATCTGTTCACACTTCCTGTAACCAGTGTAGGTCTGAAACCATTGCACATATTTGGATGTCATTTGGTAAGTGAAGTGCATGTTCCTTTTAAAGATGTCCTTTTAGGTTTATTACACCTTACTGACATGATGTCTTGTTAGGGTAAGCATATCTGACATTGACTCATAGATTTTATGTGCCACTTATGGATTGTTTGTTGTTTAGAAGAATTATGCTCCCCACCCCACCAATTCCCATTGCTCCATGTCCTAACTTTGCTTTCTGTAATTGACTTCATCAAAAAACATTTTCCATTTCAAATAGCTTTGGCATGTAGTTTCATATTGATGAAATATTGAGTAAGTTTAATTTCCAGTATTCCATAATGTAATTTGTCGGAATTATGACCTCTAATTGCCAGTTCTTTAGACTTCTCAGGATAACTTTACTAAGCTTTATTGTTTCAACCAAATTGGCATGTAATTTTATATTGACAGGACCATGAACTAATTTGATTTCCAGCATTCCACAGCATCATATACAAATATCATGGTCCCAGATTGCCTGTCCTTCTAATTTTTGAGGATATCATGATAGCGCAGTTGGTAGAATATTGGACTCACAAGCCTCGGTAGCTGTGTATCCTTGTGAAGGCACTTAGCTCCCTTGTCCTCAGCATGAAAATGGCCAGTAATGTGTTGAAAGTGCAGTCGGCCAAAAAAAAAAATCTTGACTTTAATACATACAGCCATGCATGACAGCCAAATATGGCATATGACTTCATATTGATCAGATACGGAATTAAATTGATTTTTGAGCATTCCATAACATCAGTTACAGGAGTTGTAAGCAAATCATCATCTGAAATTATGTCCCTTAAAGCCTGTCCTAATATCTTTGCATTCATCAGCATCTTTTGATTTATGGCCCTTTGAATGCCCATCTTCCACATTTGTTGGTTGAAAAATTAAGCTGTCCTGACATCATATTGATCTCTAATATATTTATAGTTTTTTGTTATCCATGTGAAAAGTTTTTGTACAATTTTGTTGCATTTATTTATGATTCTTTCAGATGACTCGTAAGTTATAATTTAGGTCAAACATATTTGAAAGTCGGAATTGGTTCATTTTATTGATATGTAATGAACAGTCTTTGATATATTATCATGCCATTGATAATACTTTATGTTGTAAGAGTTACATCCCTTTATTAATCTGACATACCTGTTTGCAGGAGAAAAAGTTTCTTGAGGAAAAAATTGGAAATGTAAATGGAGAACTAATGGCTTTGACATCCAGTTTGAAGAAACTTCAAGCAGACAAGGATGATTTGGAGGGTGAGAAGAAAAGTTTGGAGGAACAAGTCAACATGTACAAGGTATCATCAACTTTCCTATGGAACATTAGTCTGCCATCTGTAATCATAAGTCACTGTCAGTGCCAGATCAAACCAAAATGGTGGTGATAAAATTCTTGGTCTAATAGCCTGCAGTGAGTTTAAAATTTGTATGGGTAGTACTTGCCAGAAATTAACTTACGATCATGAAGCAAGATACTAACAAGTCCATAGTACCCAGGAAAGGCACTATTTACTCTGGTGACTCACAAAGTTCATAAGAAAATTTAAACAGTTATGATATTCCACATTAAAAGTGCCTTTTTTTAACTGGATTAGTGCTGATTATAACTTTGATCAATGTAATGAAATTGTTAATTCAGGCAGAGTAGAAAGTTCTGACATTTTTCAGGGCTATTTTCTTTTATGTAACTTTCTTATGTCTGTGACTTTTAGTTCATGGATGATTACGGATAAAGAGCTATGTAATTGTGTGATTTTTCTCTCCGTGCCTTAAAATTGATGCAAAACATCCTCGGTAATCCCGTTTTTGCTAGTGGATGTGCATAATCTTTTATTGACTGGTTGGCTTTAGTACATAAAGGTCATGGTTTCATTTACAGCGTGTGATTTAGATCACGAGGCCAGGATTTTTCTTTTTGTTTGGAATACGATCTAAAGTGCATACAAGTGCAACGTCCTCCGGGGCTGGAAAACGATTATTAAATATGCCTGTATGATATAAATGTAATAGACTTAAAATTGGGTGTGGCCTTTTGGCTATCAGTTGCACCTGCCTGATGGAGAGCAAGATTTCCAAGACCAACATGCATTATGCAAAATATTCAACTGGATATGTCTTCATTGTATTGTTTTGTTAAGGTCTCTCTCAGTTTAAGCCTTTCAGTCTTCATGTTTGTGAAACTGCATTTACACACATTACATTTGAAGGCATATGTATACAGTCAACTAGAGATATTATAATACCAAAGGGATGACCAGAATTTTTTTATCATGTCTGAACAGAATTTCTAGATAAGGAATAGTGGACTCTTAGATCACAGAACTTGAGAGTCCCTATTATTTTTTTTTAGACCATCCCAGACTACAGTTTTCAATTTGTCAATGCTTTTTTGTAAACTTTTGCAAAAGATTATTTTTGTATTTCCTTATTCCTAATTTAGGAAAATAGATGGATAAATAATTATGTAGAGGAATTCTTGAGAGGTCAGTTGCACACAAGTATATGCACACACTTTTGATATTTTAAGAGCTCTAACGACAAACACTTCAATCAGTATTCTCACTAAGACAGATATATGGTACACTGCTGTAAGTGTGATCTCAGCAGGATTTGTCGATCAATAATGCATAGAAAATTATCTGGACATAATTTTGCATTTCCTTAAAAACAATTGTTGATATATAAATAATGCTAAAATTCAAGGTTAACTACAGTTCACTGTTATAGATAAACCATATATTTACACATTTTATGCAAACAAATTGACCTGAGTTGTATAAAAAAGGTAATTACTGTGTTAAAACTATGCAGAAACAATTTAATTTAAAGCAGTAAATTCAAAATTACAAGCAAGATGCTTTTGTTCTATGTAAGTATTTTTTTATGTTGGCACCTTGAGTCAGTATAAACTTGCAGGCTAAATAGATTAAATTCACGTTAACATGTGAAATAATAGTACTTGATCGTTTTAGAATGCTTACTTATATACAGTCGTATTATGAAAAGACACTGATCACTAAGCCATTGAATGCTTTCTAAAAGGCATTGACTTTACACTTTCCGACATGGTCCTGTATCATGGAGTTTTTTTCAACATTGTTTACCAAATATTGGAACAAATAGGTTATAAATGCAGTTTTGTTCCAACTGTTAGTCAGATGCGCTATTTACTAAATTCTTATTTACAGCTCTGATAGACTTTTTTCCTCTGTTGATCATAGACCAGAAGAGCTTATGGGATGGCCTGTTCTGTCTTTGTTAGCACAAGTTTTTTTTTTATCTCTACTACTCCTATGCAACTGAAAGTGTTGCCTTGGACGTCCAAGTGGTGCACTGTTCCTTTATGACCATTGTCTAAATGGAATGAATATGTGATGTTACTAGAAGTCTTGCATTGAAACCCCATGTCAGTGTGATTTTATGTTCAGGAGATGCGATAACAAGATTTTCAGAATGAAGATGGTGACAGTTTGACATAAGGCAGTCATTTTAAAATTGTATCATTGCTAATCTTACTCTTGTGTCACATTGAAATGGGGTTTTCTTTGGAAAACATCTCATGGAGTTTTGTTGATCCTAAATGAAAATGGTATTGATGTGGTTTCCAGTATGACCACAGCAGTTATCACTCCTCCTAGATGGAAATTCATATTGATGTTGAGTTTTCACCAAAAGACTTCTAGTGATCTAAATATCCAGTTTGGCCACTATGGCAGCCCTTTTGAAAATCTTGTTATTGCTACACCTAATAAATGGAAAATTTCTCTAAAACAGAGGATTTTGCCAGAAGATTTTCTATGGTGTTGAGCTCGTTCTGAATTAAAAATAATGCTTGTGGCTACTATGTTTGCCATTGTGAAAATCTTGTTATTGCTACTTATACTAAATTGATGGCCATATTGATATGAGGTTTTCGTCAAAAGATTGCTTATGATGTCTGTTTGATCCTAATTGCTCACCACTGTCTGCGTGAGTTCGAGTCTCGGATTCGGCCAATGTGGGTATGTGAGAAAGCTTGCTAATAGATTCTCGTGGGTCAGTGGTTCTTTCTGGGGTTTTCATGGGTTCTTCCTCCACCATTAATACTGGTCGCCATGTATAGCCTATCATGTGCTGAAAACTGGCATTAAACCCTACAACATCAACATAGATCCTAAATTAAAATGGTACCAGTCTTATATCAAATACGGCTGGCATGATGGCCATCTTGAAATCTTGTCATTTCCACTCCTCAGTTGATGGTCATGTCGTCATGGGGTTTTAACCAGGAGACTTCTGATGAAGTTTGGTTGGTCTTAAAGGAACGATCTTTCATCAGGTATGGCTACCACAGCAGCCAATTAGAAATTTTTGTTATTGCTGAAGAATATTGGATATGGTATCAAAGCTCAAGCAATAATGACGAGAGAATAAATGGCCTTATCCTGAAGTCTTCGAATTTCTCTTTGAACAGTAGATCTTCAGCCCCTTTGAGAGACTTTTGTTGTATTATAATATCAGAGCTTAATTACAGAGAAAATGAAAATAATATACTAGTACAATTAAAGTTATGTGTCAGAGCTCAGAGGTGCTTTATAAACACAAGTACTAGTTTAAAAACCACAAATAACATAAGGTAGATAATATCAGACGTATAATTGATACTGTTAAATGGAGATTGCTTGCTTCTTTAGATCTGTTGACAAGTGCCATCAGTATACATGACTATATGTAGATGAAGCCCATCTTGAATGTGTTTTAACAATGTCTCATTCATTGCATTTACACAGCAGTGTCCTTATGACAGGATAGTTCACCGACCACTGAAGAGAAATATCAGTCAGTTCATTTTGGTATGGATTAAGTCACACTGGCTGCATGTTTGTTTGCACCAACTTTAATGATATTCTGCATTAAAAATTCAATTTTCAGAAGTGGTGCATCATGAGAAATTTAGGTGAATGCCAAGATAAAACTTGGGCATCTTTAAATTTCAAGCGTGTCGAATGCAGAACCTTGGATTCTTGAGAGCTCTGGTAAATGTTGTCATTATAAATGATATTATACATATCTTAAGTAATAAATACTGTCAATTCATTTATTTTTTTAGTGAATCAGTTTTCATTTTATTGCAATAAAATAACACTTTCATTGGTACTGTATATATTTTTAAGTCAATTCCAACAGCAAATTGCACAGCCCAAGATCTGCAGTTGCATAATACACCTGTCCAGCAGAGCAGGGTCTGTGCAGTTTGCTTCGATTATTCTATAGAACAAACAACATCGACCTGGAGCCATCCATTATGTTACAGCAGATCAGAGGCTGTGTTGTTTGCATTTGGACTCTGTACACAAGTGTATATGGTACTTCAGTTCATGGATTCAGGAATGAATCATATTGTTTCCATTGATGGATCATTGTTTGCTTGGACTTTAAATATGTGCTTCATATTAACCATTAAATCCACAAAATTTGGTACTGAATAAAAGAAATAGCGAATTCACAGTACTCTAATTGTATGTATCATACAGTACCAGTGTACTTAAATTGCTGCCAATTCATTGGTCCAATGTCAGCTGTTTTATTGACAACGGGGGCTAAAAATAAGCAAGTAGTGTATCTGGGCATCTGGATTTTTAAGAATACTGAGTAAATGTAATTTACAGTTTGTATATTTTATGATGCTAAAAGACATAATTGATACCAGGTGAAAATTAAATGTTGTGAACTGTTTCTGATGACTACCCATGAATCTGAACAAGATGAGAAAATAAAAAAAATGCATGTAGTCTATGTGCAATAGACGTTTTAACTCCAACATATGTCTTATGACACATGCAACTTCCTATTCCTGTAGTAGTATTTAGTTGTCTCAGTCACAGGAGGTTAATATCTAAAGACAGACAAGGAAAACAGTACTATTAATAAAGACTACGATACTTTCAAATGAAAGCAATATTTTTAAAATGATGGGTTTATGAAATTAATGTGGAACATGAAAAAAGGATGCATGTAATGGCCATGACAATGCTATTAAATATTCAACTGATGTGGATGTATTTGATCCAGTAAGAGCAGTCCACTGCTGGAGCCCATCTTTCTGCTGATGTAATCTTATGGACAGCTGATACCAGAGTCTTCTCTTTGGAGTCTTGGTCTAGTCGGTGGATGAGGATCTTGCTTTGTATTGTGACTGTGATTCAGATAGCTCATTAATGACAGAAACAGATTCTAGTGCCCATTGTCTAGATGATTTATGTTTGAGTCTGGTTCAACTGAGAAGTATGCAGCATTGTCCTGGTTAGTAAACAGGGACCATGTTAAGCAGAATCCAATAAATTCATTAAATGCATCCCTGTTATATAAACATCTTTCTATGACTTTTTTCTTTATGCTTCATTATACTGAATTGTCATTCTAAAGGCTGATGTTCATATCTGCCTGTATTTACCATTGAGACATTGACTACAGTTTGTTTTGTTTCAGCATTTCTAGGTTTCTGGTCTTGTAGCTTGCAGGATCTTTTGGCGAGTTTCAGACATTATATAATACTTAAGTTGCATATATCATACATTACTCCAGTTGAATTTATCTTATCATTTGTATTATAGGGTAATGGAGAATATTTGCTCTATGTTGATATTGTAAGAATTTGCATCAGCATATGTTATTGTATTTATACAAATTTCCCTACTCAGGAACATTTCATGTCATCAGAAAGTGCCGCTCAGCTGTATGGCAGACAGTTACAGGAACTTCAGTCTATGATTGCGGATAAAGAGGAAGTCGTGAAACATCTTCAAGAAAATATTGGCAAACTCACACGAGAACTGCAGATGGAGAGGGAAAGTTTCGACTCTCAGGCTCTTCAATATGTCAAGAGTACAGTATGTATGAACGGCTAATGAAGTAGTTTAGTATTATTACTAGTATAGCCTGTTTTGAAGCACATGCCCACCCACACAGACACACTTTAATCTGGAATCCATCCATTAATACTCGCTTATTTCCTTGCAATAGTGCATTTGTGCTTAAGACTGCATTGGAAAAGACATCTTCTGAATACCAGAGGAAATGTACTTGAAATTACATAAAGTTTACTAGTTTTGTCTGTCCAAGAAATACAGAAATGAATTTTCATTGTGTAGGCATCACTAGTCCAGAAAGTGCACTTATGAAAGTATACTAATGAAATTGTAATATCTCAACAAACTTTTAAAAAAATTGTTATCTGATTGTTTTTTTTTTTTATAAGGGCTGTTCCATTTAAACATGCATGGTACCCAGGGAAGGTATTCTTGGAAAATATATGCCAGGGTAATCTGATTTTGCTGAGGTCGCATTAAAATGATAAGAAAATTCTAAATTGCATGTATGGGTGAGTACCCCACATTAAAAGTGCCTTCCCTGGTTCCAAGTTATGTTTTACTGGAACAGCCCTAGGTGAAAATAGCCATGTAGCGCTAGCACTCTTCAAGAGATGCATATCAAAATTAGGCCAATATGTGAACTCTCGAACCCAAATCAAGCCACATTGTTAAGATATCTAAATAAAGAAAATTGCAGGATTTTTAAAGATCTCAAGGACACAGATTTTTGTTTTAATAATCAGGATTACAAGTGAGGAAAAGCAGTTGAATACCTTTCATGTTAATTTTTAACCCTTGAAAAAAATATAAATTCCAGAGCAGAGCCCTAAGAAAACTTGAACATTAATGATGTTCCTTTTCTTTCATTTATATGATAATATAAGATTTTATGAATAAAATGATGTGTTATTAGTCCTAAATCAAAATGACATCCCTTAGATTTCCAATGTGGCTATTAAAATGGTTATCATGGAAATCTTGGTATTACCGCTACTCTTTCTTGGATGATCATATCTGAATGAGTTTTCACTCAAAGACTTGCCGTGATGTCTGGTTGTTGTTGTTGTTTTTAGGGTTCAATGCCATTTTTCAGCACGCGATAGGCTATACATGGCAGCCAGTATTAATAGTGGAGGAAGAACCCGGGAAAACCCCGGAAAGAACCACCGACCCACGAGAAGCTACTGGCAAGCTTTCTCACATACCCACATTAGCCGAATCCGAGACTCAAACCTACGCAGAGAGGGGTAAGATGGCAGTGATCCGTAGCGGAGAGCGCTTTAGACCACTCGGCGCCGTGATGTCTGGTTGGTCCGAAATGAAAATTGTGCTTATCTAACATCTAATCACTATTCGTCTTGAGCAAAAGGCAGTATCAACGTTTGGTTTTGCACTAAAGATAATGTCTAGCTGGTTCTAAATATTTCACAAGGAGTGATGCGATGTGTAGGCAGCTAAAGTGCCTTTAGATCTTTTGTAAAATGTGCACTTTCTTCCAAAAAAATAAGAGAATTGGATTTAAAAAAGTGCATGGTATACACACTAAAATACAGTATTCTGTTTACAGTAATGGTGACAATGACATGAAGTTTCTACTTTAACAAAAAATGTTTTTGGATTTGATATTTTTTACCTTCATATTTATTTATATTCTTGTTAGAGAATTTTAACACCTTTTTTTTTATTTTAAAATATTTAATGTTTACATTTATTTGAAGGTTTTATGTTTTGAGGTTTTTCTTCAAACTTTTGTATATTTGCATTTTAGACCATTATTGTGCAGACATGCCTTGAACCCTAATATTGAGACATTTTAATGTATCGGCACAATTCTGAAGGAATTTTGGAATCAGTGGACTTTGGTTGCATTTGTGTACTTTAATGAAATGAGCTTATGAATACAGTGATATTTACATATACAACTGAATTGTGACTAGAGTTCCCATTTATTTGAATTCCATTGAAGAAGCTGAAAGTCAGCACTGGTGGGTTTTAAAGCGAAAGGTCTTAATTTTTTGTTGTTAGCTTGTGAACATGATAACAGAGACAATCTTTATCAAAAGCAGATCATGGATATATTAGATTACTTTGAGTGGTGCCAATTTAAAAAACCAAAATTTAAAACAAAATATTAATTACAGATTTAACCAGACTTAGCAGGTGAGTATATCTTGACATTGAGATGAATAATTTTGCATTGTACTTGCAGACGTTTTGTGAACATGTTAATTCAGACAAAAAAAATATCTTTGTTATCGAGTCTGCCATGTTGGAGTTTCTCAGATTTTATATGTGGTTTCAGTACTCAGTAGTTAACACATTAACCTCTAGCGAAGACTTTACGTAGCAGGAGGTAGTAGCCTACTGCCGAGCTCTGTAGCGTCATGGTCATGCATGATACACTAAAGTGGGTGGTATTATAGAAAGATAGACAGATGTAGCTCTACAATGATACCAAATAATCTGGAATATCTAGTTGCACTACAAAATACAGATAGAAAAACCTCATTTTTTTGGACCCGACTTTTTTTTAACCCAAAATTCGTCTGTGGTCAGAATCCGATTTTGTGTCTGGATTTTAGACTTTTTGGTCTCAGACCTAAGGCAAACCAGTATGAACTGCAAACAGACAGATGAGCCTTTGCAAAAAGTAGGATAAGATGGGCATTTGGAATAAAGAGTGGCCTCCATATAAAAATAATGGCTCCGTTTAGCAACAAAAAAAAGAAGAAAAAAAAGAACTCCAACTTTTACCCTTCTGCTCATGCGCGAGTAAAATAGCCAACGAAAAACGATGTTTCTAACACAACTAGGCAGTATGTTATTGAAAGATGACCAGGGATTTAGTGCTTTTTAGTCTATTCAGAAATAGCTTTCAAAATGTGATTCCTACTCGATTTTCAGGCAAAAATGACAAAAATCTCCAGGGGTTAATGTGTTAAAAAGAATACAAAGACAGAAGAAATAGACTTTGTGTATTTCCAGAAAAATAATTGTATTCAGTAGAATGTCCTATTTATGAACCTCCTACATGGTAGTACTAAGTATAAAAAAGCTTTCTCATGTCCACATGAAAGTTTGTCGGGCATATTTATTAAATGATTCTAATTATTTTGAAATATTTTTTGAATTTTTAGGAGAAAATTGAGATGTTGGAAGAAAAGCTGAGAAACACAGAGGACAAACTTTCAGCTGCGGAAGAAAGTCGTGGTTTGGCTGCAAAGGAACTAGAGGCATACAAGGAGATTCATGCACAACTGACTGCAGATATCGAGGTATACATTTCTCCAACATGTGGAGCTTGTATATTGATTGCACTTGCTTTTGCTACATGTAAATATTTGCACTTGCAAGAATCTGTGTGTGAAGGTTTAGACATTTTTTTTGGACATTGTGACTCAAAGATGAAGAATGCTAAGTTTCATAGCCAAACTTTGAGGAAGACTTGCACTTAGAGTCATAAAGAAACTTATAGATTTGGTGGTCTAAAGGTCATGATCATGGTAAATCTAATGAAATTATAATGGCTTGTGCACAGCAAGTTTAATTCAAAGACACTTATCTTACTCAAAAGTCATGGCACACTTGTTGACAGTTCAGAACTAGATTTAAATGGATAAAAAATGAGAAGTCTGGCTTTAAAATATGATACTGTCACTTTCTGCACCGATAGAGAATTTTTATTTTGGATCATTTAATGTGATTAAAGTCTGAGTTTTGGTAGTTTCCACCACACAGATTCGACCTCAAACCGACATTATATATGTCAGAAAGTAAATCATTGCCTTGGGGTAGTCTAAAAATGCAAAACTAGTCACTTTGATTAAATGCCTAGTTTTAGAAAGCAAGTTTTTAAGTTTAAGTAGAAATCAATAAAGGTTTACTTGGTCTATTTTACTCAAATTTTGTCGGCACATCAAATTTTTTAGCATCTTGTTCATAAGATGGATTTAAACGGGTGCAGAAATAGTCTGACTTTAAAATATGATTACCTGCTACACTGAAAGAAAATTTAATTTTAGGTCATTATGAGGAGAGAAAAGTTCCCATTTTTGTTAGTTTTCACTCAAGAGATTGAACCTCAACCAACTGCTACGTGTCTGAAAGTAAAGGCTGTGGAGCATAACCTTAAATTATCATATAAAGTTAATAAAAAAGGCACTATGCTATTAAGTATATTAGTTGCAGTAGTTCACAAAAATATTTATGATATGAAGCAGCAGAATTTACTGAATTTCAGTTGTATCGTTGCCAGAATATCCAAATTCACTGCACTTATATTAAAGCGGTAGAAAATCAGTTCATTGCTAAAAATGTGTTTTAAAAGAAATGATACTTTTTAAGGAGAAAACGGGTGCAGGAAGAAAAGCTATGAAATACAGAGGACATACTGTCAGCAAAATATTTAGAGATGGCAAGAAGGGAAGAACACAATATAAATGAATTTTTGAAGAACATGTAAATGAACAAATGTTTTTATTTTCTCCTGCAGAAGACAAAGACCGACAACCACTGCTTGAAGTCGAAGGTTAGTGACATGGAAAAAGACTTTCAGCAGAGAGCTGCCATCATGAAAGTAGAACTCGAGGCAACTCAACAAGACCTAAGAGGTGTTCTACAGGTAAGTAGTTGGCAATATTTTTCTAGTGATACAAGTGACTGTTGTTTGGAATGATCAGGATGAGCAGTTATTCAGAGTCTATTTTTGAGTACTTTTATAGAGTGATCGATATGGGTGTTTTCTAGATTGATCCAAGTATTATCTTTATAAAGTGATCAATAGGGGTGTTTTCTAGATTGATCCAAGTATTATCTTTATAGAGTGATCAATAGGGGTATTTCTAGATTGATCCAAGTATTTATTGAGTGATCAGTAGGGGTATTTTCTAGATTGATCCAAGTATTATGTTGATAAAGTGATCAATAGGTGTCTTTTCTAGATTGATTCAATTATTATCTTTATAGAGTGATCAATAGGGGTGTTTTCTAGATTGATCCAAGTATTATCTTTATTGAGTGATCATTAGGGCTATTTTCTAGGTTGATCCAAGTATTATCTTTATTGAGTGATCAATAGGGCTATTTTCTAGGTTGATCCAAGTATTATCTTTATTGAGTGATCAATAGGACTATTTTCTAGATTGATCCAAGTATTATCTTTATAGAGTGATCAATAGGGCTATTTTCTAGATTGATCCAAGTATCATCTTTATAAAGTGATCAATAGGGATGTTTACTGGGTTGATCCAAGTATTATTTTTATAGAGTGATCAATTGGGCTGTTTTCTAGATTGATCCAAGTATTATCTTTATTGAGTGATCATTAGGGCTATTTTCTAGGTTGATCCAAGTATTATCTTTATTGAGTGATCAATAGGGCTATTTTCTAGGTTGATCCAAGTATTATCTTTATTGAGTGATCAATAGGACTATTTTCTAGATTGATCCAAGTATTATCTTTATAGAGTGATCAATAGGGCTGTTTTCTAGATTAATCCAAGTATTATCTTTATAAAGTGATCAATAGGGATGTTTACTGGGTTGAGCCAAGTATTATTTTTATAGAGTGATTAATTGGGCTGTTTTCTAGATTGATCCAAGTATTATCTTTATAGAGTGATCAAGAGTGGTATTTTTTAAACTGATCAAGAAGAATAATTTATGAAGTGATCCAGTTGAGTATTTTATGGAGAGATCCAGTTGAGAATTTTATGGAGAGATCCAGTTGATCATTTTATGAAGTGATCCAGTAGAGTATTTTATGGAGAGATCCAGTTGAGAATTTTATGGAGAGATCCAGTTGAGAATTTTATGGAGAGATCCAGTTGAGTATTTTATGGAGAGATCCAGCTGAGAATTTATGGAGAGATCCAGTTGAGTATTTTATGGAGAGATCCTGAAATAATTTTTTCTATCATAAACCAGATGAATATTTTCTGGAATAATTCAAATTTGTATTTTTCTGGAGGTGATGCATATTATTATATATTGGAGTGATCCAGAAAAAGCATTATCTGCAGTGGCCATGATGAGTAATCTTTTTAGAGTGGTCCATGTTAATATTACATGGAGTGAGTAGGGACTCCAGGTTAACTTTTGTTTGGCAAGCACATATCTCTTTTTTGTCACCCATCTGACAGAGGAATATAGCTGTTTTGCTAACCTTACTTTTCTTATCTCAGTCTAGTCATCTCAGACCAGTCACCTCAGTCAAGGTGTCCACGTGCTCAGAACTACTTTTAAAAAAAGAAACCCTTGCTGTCTTCTGTGCCTGAAGTAGTTATTCTAAAATCGAACAACAACAACAAAAAATATATTTTTAAAAAAAAATAGTAACTTAAGGTCAATCCATCCTTGAGAACACACCATACAAAAACATTTTGAGAGAGACAAAGACGCACATGCATACAGTGTCAAGCTTTTTGGTATTATGCTAGTTTGTTCCACACAGCATGGTCAGTTTTATCCATTATGCAGGCTTAACTCGATACATTTTCAGGTCAGCATCATTAAATGTAGTTAAAGCTACTTATTACTAGTTTTAAATACTTTGTGTGAAACAAATTATATACTGTTAGCTACATTTACTGATGCTGTCCTGAAAAAATGGGTTAAAATTCTCAGTGCTGTGTGAAATGATATATGACAGAAAACACTGATCCGTGTACACAGACTATATACCTATACATTTCTCAGCCTCTCAACTCTCTTAACAACTACTGAAAACTTAGTAACAGCCAGAAAATGTGTTATGTCAAACATGTTTTAATCTAATATTGTTAAGCATCTTTATTTTGCCCCAGTTGAATCAAAAACATACCTATACTATTTAATGACAAATAATGCACTTAGCAGGCAGAAGGAATCATTTATCTGTCAATACATTAATCCATAAACAAATTTCACTGTAACACTTTTCATATTTCCAAGACAGAAAAATAAATTTTCAAAGAATCCGTAACTTGAAAGTTTAGCACATGGCTATCCGTCAGGGTCCATATATAATTAGGGAATTTCAAATAGGATCTGAACATTAAATGTTGGACATATGACAATACTGGAAGGAAAGTATGCATCATGGATTGAATAATATCATTTCTTAGAGAAATTCATTCAGCGGTGATAAAAATTAAGGTTGGAATTAGTGGGTTCGTAAAAGGTTTTAGTTTAGATAGCTTCAGTGTCAATATATGTCTCACCCATGTTATTTATATATAAAAAATTTAACATTGATCCATGTAAGTAGTATCTAATGTGAATCAGGATTCTGGATTTTTTGTATAGAAAATGTCTTCATACATGTTCTTTCAGGTAATGTACTAGTTTTTTGTCATATTTCTTTGCAAGGAAACCTAAGAATTTTTTTTGCATTTAGTCAGTCATACATATTTGAGAATGTTTGATGTTAAATTATAGGAAATTGTTTGAATTCCAGACCTGCCAGCCCTTGTGATTTGACAGCAAGTCTTATTGAAAAGTCCCTTAAATTAAGAGCTTTTTGAATAATAGGAATAATCATGAAAATACAATTGTTGCTGTCAAATCCAGACATTGACTTGTTTGGATTAGATCTGGATCCATATTTCATATTAGATTCATTACTATTAGTACCATTCTAAATTTGAAGGAGAAGCTGAGATGCTTTTTTCTGCCGATGTATTTCATTTAAAATGCCTGCATGATGAAGCTGTTTGTGAAAGCATTTTCTTGAAATGTCATGCACTTAATGGAAATATATTAAAGGCAAAAGGGACAAGCAGTTGGCACAGAAGTTTGAAAAGGAATTTCATATCTTGAAAACAAACTTGAAAGGCAACAATTATGTGTTTTGGTCGTCATATGGTAACTTGAGTAAGTTTCTTGGCAAGAGAGACAATTGCTGTTTCAACATGAAATTAAATAGAAATAAAATTTAATTTTACATCCATTTGAAAGATCTAGCAAGAAGCCGTTGAGCTCCATGGGGCTTGAAACTGCAGTTTCTGAAACTGTTTTAAGAGGTAATCAAGTTTTAAGTGTACAATACAGACAGTTGAGATGAGTGAGTATAATGTGTGCCATTGCTACATCAGGTCAAACTTCTGAATTTTTCAAATGCATGTTTTCAAAGTTGACAAAAGCAGTACATGGCATTTAGTTACACCTTTATGAAAAATTGATCTAACTTCCAGAAAAATATTGACTGTGTTACTGAGAAGATCACATTAAGGTTGTCTGGTCTGTAATTCTGAGAAAATTTTGTACGGTTAAGACAGTTAACGGAATTATAAATTTTATAAGTCATACAGTAGCAGAAAATACTTTTTGGATTGAAAGATGAAAGGGAACTTTGTTTTACATTATGGGCATCAGTAAGTTTTCTGATTGTCTACATATCCATGGTGTTTTTTTCAGGAAAAGGAGCATGCCCAGATGCAGAAGTCACAGCTACAGGAGCGCCTGGAAACAGCCTCCATGAATTCTTCAATGTCTGAATTTTCCATGAATTCCTCCATGTCTGCCATGAAACTGGCTCTATCCCAGCTTAAGGAACGCCTGGAGAAGAAAGAGAAACAAACCCGTATCTTGGAGAAAACCCTCAGTTTGAGAGAGGTACTGTTTACATAGTCTTTTTTTGTTGATTTTACTTTCATATTTCTGTCATGCCACTTTATGCTGTACAAAATGGGAATGATTTCATTGCTCTTCTCATACATTATGCAGACCTGCCAACTCTTACGATTTTGCCATCTTACGAAAATTACCCTTAAAATAGGAACTTACAGCATACTAGCAAAAACTATTGAAAACTGATCATTGCCAAAAAAATCTGGATAATTGGTTCATCCGTGTTTTACTTGGATCCTGGTTTCATCTTAGAATTAGTGAAATTAGTCAGGGAACCAGACTAACTTTACAGCAGCACTCCAGATGCTATAAACTGCATCTATTTGTTCATGTGAAGCTTCTTCATGATCAGACTATTGATTACAGAATTTTTAAAAATGACGTCCAGAAAGTGATGCTTGTTTAAGACGACGGGAAAATAAGCTTCTAGAAAAGTGTTAAATAAACAACACAGAAGAATAAAAAGTATTCACATTCTTGTGAATAAAGGCTAGAAAGGACACCATTATGTTTATTGGACATCATGTGCAAATTTGAATATGTGCCGTGGCGGGAGATATGATTGCTGTTGTCATGTGAAACAGAAAAGAATTTCCAAGAATTATGTCAAGTTGAGAGATAGCAATGAGCCACTGAGCTGCATAGGGTTAGGAACTAGAGTTTGTGCAACTGTACTAGTGGTAAATAAAGTCTATGTGTACTTTACAAACTTTTCAGTTGAACATAATGTTTATCGTCGATGCGTCAAACTTTTAATTGCGTTTTCCAGCTTTACAATAGCAGTTATTGATATTTTGTTACACCTTACTGAAAACTGGTCAATCTTACGGAAATAATCGACTGCCTTACTGAGATGGACTTGTCAGGGTTGGCAGGTCTGCATTATGTACCAAGCTGCAATCAGCAATGACCTGTATTGTATGTTGTGTAATTTATTGAAGGATTAGAACCTAAATCCATTTCTGTAATTTATTGAAGGATTAAGACCTTGATTGCCTGGTATGTAATTTGATGCAGGATTAGGTCCAATATTGGCTGTTGTGATAATTTATTGAATAATTAGGAAAATTGGCTGTTGTATAATTTTATTGAAGGATTTGAGCCAAAATTGGCTGTTATGTAATTTTTTATGCAGGATTAGGCCCGATATTGGCTGTTGTTTAATTTATTGAAGGATTAAGATCAAGATTGGCTGTTGTGTTATTCATTGCTGAATTAGGACATAATTTGGCTGTTGTGTTATTCATCGCTGGATTAGGACATAAATTGGCTGTTGTGTTCTTCATCGTCCACAGATAGGACCAAGATTGGCTGTGTTATTCATCGACACATTAGGTCATAGATTTTTCTGTTGTGTTATTTATTGACACATTATGACCTATATTTGCTGTTGTTTTGTTCATTGAAGCATTAGGACCTAGATTAGCAATTTTGTAATTCATCAACGCATTAGGACCTAGAGCAACTGTTGTGTAATTCATCAAATGATACAATGGATGCTATGTAATATATTCAAGGATTGGTGTCTGCACTTTTTTTGTTTTTAATGAAGAGCATGGACCCTAATCTGCTGATGTATCTGAACAGTATATTAGGGGCCTTTACTGTTTTCAGTCGGGTATGCTTTATATTATATGTATCATATACATTTGTGTAAAAGGCAAGTCCATTCACAAACAGAATAGACCCTGATTTTGTTGTCACATAATGCACAGGCAGATCAGAGTCTATATTGTTTGTTCAACCAATTATTATTAACAAACTGCACAGTCTCCTATCCGCTGGAGCATTATGTAACAGCCGATATGGCTATGTACAGTTCACACTTGGACTTGACTTGCAAGAATTAGCTGCAAATGCAGTGTTAAAAGCCATTCAGACTTTAAATTGTTTATCCAACAGTAGGGCTTAGATGCATGGGCTTAAAAATGTTAACTCTTATACCTGCGCTTGATCTAGCTGGATTCAGTGTGAATAGGAAACACAAGGGTTAGTCTCAAGAAGTTATAATACTGCTTTTACGGCAGTAAAACTTCGACAAAGTATGGTGGACATCCATTCAAAGCTAGGGTACCCCAGTTTGAGGCTTGACCAGTCATGGTAAATTTGTGTACAATGCAATGTCTACATTGATGGTATCACAGGGTTCATATGGTTCTTGAAGGTCTTTGACAGTTTGGGAAAAATGAGGTAGCATTTCAAGGCCTTGAAAGTTTCGGAAAATTGAGCAGATTATCCTGAGATCTTTAAAAGTCTTTGAAAATTGAAATAAACCCAAACATTTTAATTTCTTTCCATAATCGTAAATAAAATTGTCCAAGGCAAGGTTATTAGATTCAGATGTAGATGAGTTTTCCTGATTTCCTTCTGTTGATGACGCCTTCAGTTTCATTTCATCATTAAACAGTATTATAGTATTTTGCATTCATTGTTTTCTCATATAACATAACTTTTATACAAAATGATAGCAAAAATAGGTCTTGGAAATCTATGTTTGTGGTCTTTGAAAGTTTGTGAAAAGTTTTTGAATTTATCATTCAGAATTCTGTATGAACCCTGTATCATTTTAGTGTTTGAGGTTTTTTTTGCCAGTGACTATGTTTGAACATTTTTGGCAACAATTGGCAGTTCAAATGTACATGGGGTAAAATGTTTTTTTAATGATTTTATGTAACCACCACTTTTTGAACACTGTATTATGCTCTTTGAGGATAATGTTGATTTTTTTTCTTCTCACTTGATGACCGTGGTACAACCAGTGCAAGAATTTTGTCGAAGTATATCACTTAACTGCCCTCCTCAACACCCTATACCAGTAATAATATAGTATGGGCAAAATATATTCAGCTTAAGACTGATTTAATATGTAGAGTTTGCATAGTGCCTAAACTTTGACTTTAATACCAACTGATATTTTGTCATACTTTTTATATGAATGTTGTATTGAAGAAGTTATCTCCCTGTTTGTTTTCTGGTGAAAGTCACCTGTGTACAAAGTCCAGTTTTCCTTCTTCCCTTAGGTGGCTGTGTTTGACTGTACAAATTTTATCTTCATAAAGTTATCTTCTGGTCTGTTTTCTGTGCACAACATCCAGTTTTGCATTTCTTCCATGGGTAGCAGCATTGACTTTATCTGAATTTTATGTTGAAGAAGTTTTCTCCTAATATGTTTTTTGCAGAAGGAGTTTGCACGGTGTGAAAATGATCTGAAGCGTGAGATTGAGGACTTGAAGGAAAAAATCTACATGTGTGGAGAGGAATACAAGGCGCTTCTTATTGAAAAGACCAAAGCACAGAGAAAACTGGAGAAAGTCACAGAGAAGAGTAAGTACCCTGGAGGTATAAATAGCATCTTGTATGCTTGATATGAATCTTAGTCTGGAAAGTGACAATACTTTGGTACATTTAGACGCAAAATTGTATCGACGATAAAAGTTGCATATATTTCGTTTTTGGTCTGAGGACATGTGGGCATTAAAATAAAATAGCTTCATAAATTATAAGTTAAAATCTTTGTTTCTAGCCTGAGGTAAATCTGTATAATAATACATAGTCTTGCATAGGATTTCCGATCAGATTTGCTTTAGAATGTAATAAATGCACAAAACATGCATTAAAACAGTCCCATGGCGTAAAATCCGAACTATTCATCAGAGATTTAATTTTATTTTTTCATGGGTGGGTAAGTCCACCCAAAAAATAATTTCATAATTTCCTGGCAATGGTTGTTATGATAAGCAGTATGATCTTAAATAATTTTATCCATGCAGTTATTTAAGCTTTTGTTTACTGCTTTTTTGCCACCCACCTCCAATTGATAAACATAGACAAATTTAATTTTGCTTGCGTTTGTATTCACATTTAGAAGACCTTATTAAATTTTCAGACCATTGGCGCAATTTTCTTTTCCATTTTTGAATGTTTGGAACTTGGACTTTTTGGACAAAAAACTTGTTAGCACATTTAAGTAAAAACTACTTAAGGTGGACAAATGAATATTGGCAAGCGTATTCTTGTTTAGATGTAGACAACCTGATTAGATTTTTAAGCCAAATTATTTATATCTTTATACACAATTTTGAACTTTCTCAACTTAGACATTTATGGATAAATACCTTGTGAGTATTATTCAGCACAAAAAAAAACACCTGAGTAAACAAACTTAGGTATGCATTTTTGTAAGTATTTGTAAATGAAAAGAAATGCAGATTTTTAAATTTTCATAACTGTTACTCTGTAAATCAAGTCCAAGAAGTTAAAAAATGTATGAAAATGTAAAAATCGGCTTTTCATGTCATTTACAAGTGCTTACAAATGCCTTTTTTTAACAAGGTGGATAAAGGCATTTTTCAAGCCACTTTCAGGCTGGTTTGCTTTATAGTCACCACATCTTTATTATTAGATTTGGCTTCTCTGATGATCTTCATGCCTATGGAGAAATCTGGCAGTGAACCTGCATGGAATTCAATGGCTAGGAAAGCTAAGGTGACCAACCAGGCAGCCCACCATTTCATGGGGGCCCACCATTTCATGGGGAATGCTTTGATTGCTTCTACCAGCCTTGACCTTGTACAATGGAATGCATGCATACAAAACGCATGCTTACAATCTACCTTGCTAAAGTCACACCATACCAAGACCCTGCAAACCACTCCATTCGGTTCACATTTGCTGATAGGTGGCAAGGTAGAGGACATGTGGAGGCATGCAGCTTAAGAACTGCTACTACATCTAGACATGCAGCCAACATTGCCTTATAGACCCACTCTTTAGGACACAGTTCTCCACATCAGTATCTTGGAGATGAAAGTAGTCATCAAGGCCTTTCATTTCTGGAGAGACCATTTTTAGGGCAAGGTCATACTCATCATGTCCAAGAAGTCAGGGACATACCTCCTCAAACCAAATCATTTCCCAACTGAGCTCTCTAGTCTGGGAGTCAATGTTGTTTATGTATACATTGCAACTTAAACGTCCAGATCAGACATATTCCTGGCAGAACTCTTTGGCCGATTCTCTGTACAAGATGAGCCAGATTCTCCAAACAGAATGTTCACTCCATCTCTGTTATTCATCAGATTTGCCTGCTATAGTAACATCCAATGATTGAAATTTTTTGGACCAGGTGCAACCACCAGGTCCGCCTGCGTCTTACAGTGCTGGATCACTGGGCTTGAGCCATCGATGCCCTTTCTGTCAGTTGGGAGGGTTTGTGGACCTTTTCCTACCATGCCAATGGTCTTAGTACCAAGAATTATGTAGAAATTCATGACCCCTAATTGATTACTTGTAAAATCATTACATTAGGAAATTTGTATACAGAGTTTGCATATTTCATTTCAGAAAAATCAAAAATGCAGAGGGCTAAATCAGAAGAAGTTCAGACTGAAATACATCAGACAAGTCCAGTTGCATCCATCATCACAATGGGTAGGGAATTTGTGTTTCTTAAGCTTTCTGCCCACCTCATACTTTACTGTAGCTAAATAATTTGATGGTTTCGAAAGTGAGATAAATTTAATTGTTACGAATCGATTGACTTTGATGTGACTATTCAAACAAAAATTATTGTCTAACATTTCCTTTACCTAAAGATCAAGCAGAGATAAAGTTAAGAAACTGAATTTGAAATTTCAAAGATTTTTTTTTTTTAATTAATCGTGCAATTTCAGCTGATTCCCAGTTCTAATGAGAACACAAGTGTCTGGGTTAAAGTACTCTACTGTGTATTTACATCAATAATTGATTTTCTATTCTACATCCATTTTGTTACAGTCAAGCCTTCCAGTATGAAAGAAGAGGATGCTCAGGGTGGTATCAGTAATGATGAAATACAGCAACACATGGATGAATTGGAACATGAGATGAATTTGCATGTTGAGAAAAGAGAGAAATACAAGAAGTTGTATTACGAAGAGAAAGTAAGAAACAAAGAGATGACAGAGCAGCTGAAAGAGAAGGAGTCTGAAATTCTGCGACTTCGCAAGAGAATTCAAGACATGTCATC
Source organism: Sinohyriopsis cumingii (assembly GCA_028554795.2). Taxonomy (NCBI): domain Eukaryota; kingdom Metazoa; phylum Mollusca; class Bivalvia; order Unionida; family Unionidae; genus Sinohyriopsis; species Sinohyriopsis cumingii. The sequence goes on from CM068832.1 coordinate 103,230,930, forward strand.
AGATTGGGACTACAAGTTACGATCCCTTGAGGTAAGTTATTGTAACTGTGCTACTCTAGGAGTAGTCCTTCCATTACATGAGTTGTAAATCATAAATTGTAATGGGCATGATACAATACTCCAACAGTCTAACACCACTGATAGTAGCCATTATATCACTATTATCAGACAGGTTTTCATTGCCCCCTCAATATAACAATGCTCATAGAAGACAGATCTACAGTGCTTCTTTGGTATAACATTGTTCATAGAATCCATTATAGTACTATATTATAAGGCACATCTACAATGCTCCAGTGGCATAACACTGATCAAATGATCATTGCTGTACATTTTACTGGTCAGTCAGATTTGTAATTGATGCTCATCAGCCAGTAACTTAACATGAAACAAAATAAGTAAAAGTTATAAAATTAAAGGAAGCAAGTTATTAGATCCATGCCGGAACCCACTGTATTATACGAGGGGTACTGTTCTGAAGGGGTTTACAGTAAGGGACTTTGCATTTATGCAAATTTTGTTTAATATCTCACACAACTACTTGCCTTTGAAACTCTTTACCACTGATAAGATTTTATAAGTATTAAAAAAAGTTACTAGAAAATAAGGCAAGAACATGATGTTATTCATTGAAGGAATCTTCCATGTTTGTATTTCAGGCCTTCAAAATTCCCACTGCCCATTTCTCCAGGGCAAATGAATTTTACATGGGCAAGCAAAGGTCCAGCTGCAGATCTTCTGTCAAGGAGAGCTTAAATCTCATATTACTGAAAGTAAATAAAAATATAAATTGTCCAGTCAAAGAGTAGAATTCTCATGCATGTAAATGGGCAAAAACCTTTCAAAAATCTAGGAGGCCTGAATATGTATTAAATGGACCATTTGATGAAATTACAGCAGAATAAAAAAACAGTTGTTTTAAACGTTGATTTTTTTTATTATGCAAATGTTCATGGTTGTTTTTGCATCTTTCAGAAATGTGTTGCAGAGAAAGAGTCTGATATTGAAATGTTGAATCAGAAACTAAGAGACAGTGTCAAAGAGAAGGAAGTAAGTCGTTTGTTAGATGTTCAAAGCGTTTATTAAATTTAATGGGAAAAGTCCAAGATCTTTTACCATTTTCCTTACAGAAATTATTTATGAAAATTATGTATAAATGTTTTTATCTCCGCAATTTCAGAAACTTGTAAATATTGTTATACAATCCATTCAACAGTACATGTCAGATTTTGTTAACTCCCACTCCTGCTGGGTTGACAGGTAACCCTTAAATTTGTTTGCCTTCAGTGTTTGAAAATTAAAATCTATAACCCAAGTGTCAACACATATCAGACTAGGACCACTGGATTGTGTGCTGTGGTCTTTTCCTACTTATGAAAACTACAGAGATTACCACTATGTAACGATACACTTACTGGACGTGGAAATTTATGTATGCAGCTCATTATTGACCCTGGGGTCCATCGCTACCCCAATGAATTATCCCCTTGGTTATACCTTAAAAACTGCAGAGATTCACACTTAATAACTATACAAACTTTTACTGGGCATGAAGGGTTGGTTGTTTGTTTGGTTTTAATGTCATTTTTGCACTTTATTGGCTATATCATGCTTAGGAAGGGACAACCAAGTGCCTTTCCAAAGACATGCAGAAACAGTCAACCTGGGCTGTTGTCTAACCCACATCTCTTAGATTACAATAATGGCACCCTGGCATGAAAAGGGAAGATTTGTACATGCTGCTAATATTTACCTAGGGTTCCATCTTCAGCCACTTTTTCCACAACCACATAACTGTGTCCCTGGATCATATGAAAACTATTTAGATTCCCGCAATATATGCACCCTTGCACCTTTGAAATGTACATCCGAATGGAACAGGGCACCTGTTCAGAAGATCCAAGAGTGCAACTTTGACATTAAATAATTAAGGTACTGTCCTACTTTACTGAAGGCTCTAAATGATGTAAATAACTAAATATGCATTAACATTTTAAGACCAGTATTTGTTCCTGAAAATCAGTATTTTTGTCTTAAGCAATCAGTATTTTTGTACTAGGGATGGGGGTGGTGGTGTGGGTGGCAGCCATGTTGCATTGTGATGTTGGCTGTCTGTTACCAATTTCATTTCTGCACCATAAGGCTAGGCCTTCTCCAACAGCATATCAACAGTTACTAGCTGTTGTGGATAGCTTGCACTTGGGGTAAGAAAGAATGAGCTTCAATTGGGGGTTAAAGGGTCAAAGGTCAAGGTCAGTGACTAAAACTAGAAAATGGTTCCTGCACAGAATTTTTATTTATTGGGGTTCCTGTGGGTCTGGGAATCAAGGAAAAGTTTTGGAAATTAAACAAAATTAATTTCAATGGCCTTGAAAAGATATGCAATTTTTCAAAACCTTGCAAAGGTTTAAAAAAAATCATAGATGGAATTTCTGACAGTGGAGTAAAAATAAAGCATGATAACTGCTAATTTCATAGAGCGACGAGTTGTTTTGAACATGACTTAATTACAATTGATAATGCATGACAGTGTGACCCATGAGGTTTGAGATATGGCTATGGATAAAGATTGGAAAAGTCGAGAATTTGTTTTTGTTAAGTCTGCAAGAATCTTGATTTATCCACTTAGATGACTGTTCAACAGGGGTTAGGTATATTGTACCATTCATGGTATTCTTTTTCTTTTCTTTCTAAAACCCCTCTTTCTATTGGATCTTTCTCTCAGCCATTGAAACATGGGAACTGCATGTGCTACTTTAGTGCAGGATTTTCCATGTTAATATAAATTCTTTTGTATTTTGTTGAGCTTGTCTGTCTATAGTCCATCCACACTCTGCATTAAGCTTAGTGTTACATTTTTATTTCTGGCCTCTACTGGTTGAGGTGTTTAATAATCATGTTCATCCGTCTTTCCTTCTGTCCATCTGTTAGGACAGCTATTTCCACAGCGTTTGATGGGTTGCTATGAAACTTGGCAAATATTATGGTCATCACCATGTCGTCTGTCAGCAGGTTACTTTGCTTGCTGCACAATTTTTGTTATTGGCTTTTTTTAAATTGTGTATGACAGTCTTCTTAGCCAGACTAATCATCCATTTATTGTTGTTTCTTTTTGTAGTGCCAGGAAGCTTGGTAAATGCGGTCATCACCTAAAGATGCACACACATACCAAGCACTTTGATTCTGCAATTTTTATAGACTTTGTTGGCCTTTTTGCTTGAGACAGTGCAGTCCAGCAGTGTTTGATGGTTTACCTTGAAATTTCTTAAGTCTCATGGTTGTCAACTCATGGATGTGCATTCTGACAAACCCCTTTGCTCTTGCAACTATTGTAGTTATTTTACCATTTTATATTGTAGCTTAAGCTGTCTATGACACAGTCATGTTAGTGCAACTAGTCACAAAGTTTGTCTCGCAGTTTTTTATGGATTGTCATGAAATTTGTACAAACAGTGGTTTGTGTTGTGGTGTTATATGTTGATATTTTCAGTTACACTTTCCCTTCTTCACAATAACTGTAGAGCTGTTTGAGATGAATTAATAAAAATTAGTAATGCTGGGTTTTACTTATTTATTTTATTTATTTATTTATTTTCGCATGAAGATATGTTTCATTGAACATTTGAGGTCTTATTCTGAAGGTTAAGGTCACAGGTCAGTATGTAAAGGTTTCTTTTGTTTCTGCTTTTATATCATAAAAGTTATTTGAGGTACAGGGATGTATCATGGTACACATATGCTTCTCTCTTTGATGTCATCTCATGTATCCCATTCAAAGTTTTAATCTTCAAGGTCAGGGTCACATATCAAGGTGTTTATTTATAAAACCCCTTTTTTCTGCACTTTTCCACTAGTACCCTTTGAGAAAAGGGCAACACAGCTACGTGTCTGCTTAGTAACTTCACAGCACTGTCCTAAAGGCCATAGTGTTCATGACTGTGACATCATCATGGTAGACAGGAAAACAAAAATTCACTGACTTTGCTTGTTCCAAGATGGTAAATGATCACGTTAATAAAGTGGTAATACACACCTGACTTTGCATGAACATTTGCTGAGCACTTGAAACAGACCTGGAACTACATTTCCTCAACTTTCTGTCATCTTCCAAGGAACATTGTAGAGTTTGTATGATCCCTTTAGTTACTGATAGTGACTTCATGTTTGAAGACAGGAAAGCCTGTGTGATCATAGTGTCTTCAGTGACTGCCATGGTGCTAGTGATAACATTTAAATATATTCATGTTTAATTTTAGGCTCTAAAGGCTTCTGCAAGTTCCACTTCAAAAGTGGCTGCTGCTTCATCAGGTTCACCAGACCCCAGTGGAACTGACTGCAAGTATCCCTTTTATAACTTTCACTACCCTGCTTCTGCTTTACTTTTTTACACACCACCCCCTTATCCATACTCACCTCAGCAATCAGCACAGTTACAACCACTGAAGTATCCAGATCATGGGACAACCAGTGGGTCTCCTTTGGGAGTGCCACTACCACCACTAAGATACCCTGACCACAGTTCTACTACAGAGGCACATAAAGAACAAGCAAAGACACAGTTGGATACTCCACAATCCCCACATGCTACTTCTCCAGTCATGACTCCAATTGTATACCCAGGACAGCCTTTAAAGATGGATGCTACTTATCCAGTCATGACTCCAATTGTATATCCAGGACAGCCTTTGAAGTTGAATCTAGCCTCAGCAAAACCTATGGAAGATAAGACCCTTGACACTTCCCAGGATGATGAGGAGGCTTATTGTGACACCGTCTTGAAGCCCCTTCCGCCTCCATTGCAACCAGAAGTTCTGCCCATGGCCAGAGTTCTAGCTGTCACAGCTGCAATCAGTAACAATGGTAAGTTGAGAGCAGCAAGATGACAGGCTTTGGGTAAATAGATTTCTCGTACGAAGAAGCAGTGCAGCATCTCCGTCCACCTACCCACCCCATGACATGCAGTGTTTTAATGAGGTTTACATGCAGGACATAGTCTTCTTAGACCTAAATATATTTGGGAAAGGATGAACCATAACCATCTGTCCTTGTGTTTTGAAAACAGTTTTCAGCATGCCTTAAAATCTCAGAATGCCCAGATTAGGAGTTGCTCAACTTCAGAGCTTTTTACAGAGTATATAAAGCAACTGAAAAATAAATTTCCAATATTATCATTTCTTTACAGATTAAAGTGATAAAAAAAATTAAGAATTAAATTACAAACCTTTTATATATAAATTGAATAGGAATGATAAAGTACAAAGCCATTTATCTCCACCTATTGGAGACAGTGATCCATTGATTTGAATCAGATGTGAAGCAAAATGTTTTGCTTGGATATAAGTGGAAGCCAGTACAAAGGCAGAAACTTGAATAGTGTGCAGGGAGATATAGTGGAATTAGTATAAATTTTAGAATTTATTTACTTTGCTGGGAGATACAGACTTAGTACAAGTGTTGGAATCTAAATATTTTTTGGGAGACGTGGCGCAAGTCAGTTCAAGTGTGGGAAACTCTAGATTTTCTTGGAGACATGGTATTATTAAGCACGTGTGGAAATCTAAATGTTTTGCCGGGGATTTGATTGGAATCATTGCAAGTGTGTGAATGTAAATATTTTTCTGAGAGACTTGGTAAGAGTCCTTGCAAGTGTGGGAATCAAAATATTTTTGCTGGGACATAATGGGACCCCTTACAAGTATGGGTGTCCAAATACTGCTGTCCCACATAATGTTACAGTAGTAGATGTGCTCCATAACTGCTGACAACATGAAAATGGTATACCAGACTGCAGTATAGTGAAAATGATTGAAAGCGTGTGTTTTTGGGGGGTAATCAAAATGCTCATAAAGCATATAGTAATTATTGTAATAATTTTTATTTATGTAAATTTAATATATTTTTTTTCACTACTTGGTCTTTGTGCACTAATTTGTGTCTAATAATAATTTTTAGGGATGGAAATAATGCTTCGTGTTCTCTTCTTTCAACCCATATTTGTCATTTGTTTGAGTATTTAAAGTATAATATGGTTTCAGTGTAAATCTGTTTGCTAATGAATGTTGAAATCCTAAATTTTCTGTATTTTGTTTCTTTTTAAATTTGTATAGTTATGGTCACAGGTCTGTATTTTTTTTTTGCTGAGGACATAGTAGGAAAAATCTATATATTCCTGAGATTTGGTACGAGTTGGTCCAAGTGTAGGAATGTTAACAATTTTCTGGGAGATGTTGTTAGACAGAACAGGAGTAGGAATCTAAATATATTGAATGGTGAGCCAGTCAGTACACGTGTGACCGCTCCTGTGGCCTAAATGGTTAGAGCGTCCACTTTGGATGCTGTTGGTCACAGGTTCAAACACTGGTTGAGACATACCAAAGATTTATAAAAATAGTACTAACAACTGCATTGCTAGGTGCTCAGCATTAAGAGGTTAGTGTTAGGACGGGACAGCCTGATGTCAGGATAACATGACTGGATGGGACATGATACACTAATCTCTGCCAGGATGCCCCAGTGCTAGACATCACTAGAAACTGCCACACTGCAGACATTGTAGCAATATGACTGAAAAATTGTTCAGTCTGCAATAAAAACCCAAAACAGACATCCAGTTCAAGTGTGGTAATCTGATAGTTTGCTACAAGTGTGGTAATCTAAAGTTTGCATGGAGATGTAGTTGTCCATAAAAGTGTTGCAACTGGTAATTTTCTTGGTGACATGATGGGAATTAGTACTAGCATCAGATCAAACTGTTTTGCATAAGTCAAGGTCAGTGGTTATTATTAGTGTGGAGTCCAGATATTTTACATAGAGATGGTCATTAAAAGTGCTGAAATCTCTCTACTTGACAAGCAGACTTGATGTGAGTCAGTACTAATGTTTGAATCTAAATATTGTGATGGTGGCATCTGTGAGTCGGTACATTTGGAAATTTAGATATGTTGCTCAGAACATTGTTTGAGTTGATGCAAGTGTGGGAATTTATATCAGTTGATATGAGACATGATGGTGGCCAGTACCAGTGGGGAATCTAAATATTTTGCTGCAAGATATCAAGGGGGTCAGTACATATGGAAATCTTTATTGAGACATGATGATGCAAGTGTGGGAATCAAAATATTTTTCTGGGTGATGTCGAGGGAATAAGTACACTTGCGGAATCTGTATATATTGCTGGAAGATCTGGTGTGATCAGTACCAGTGTGGAAGTCGAAATAATTTGCATGGAGGTGTGGGAATATAAATATTTTGCTGAGAATATCGAGGGAATAAATACACTTGTGGAATCTGTATATATTGCTAGAAGATCTGATTAGATCAGTACAAGTGTGGGAGTCTAAATATATTGGGCAGAACTTCTGATTGCAATGGAAGCAAAAGGCACTTCAAGGGGGAGTCAGAACAAGTGTGAGAATCTAAATACTTTTCATGGAGGCATGGTGGAAGTCAGTCCTGGTGTGGGCTTCTAAATATTTGGCATGGTTGGAATCAATACAGGTGTTGGGAATTGGTATATTTATCGTGGAGACAAGGTGGTTGTCAGGACAAGTGTACAGCAGTGGTATGTTATCCCAAGACATAAGATTAATATTAGGAGTCCAGCAAAAGACATTAAGTAATAAATGGTAAATGCATGTACAAAGAGAGACAGTCCTAATAATTCCCAGGTAAATACGATTTTTCTGAGCATAGTGAGTAAAAGGTAAATGGCATGTACAAAGACAGTCATAATCACTCCTTAGTAAAAATAGTTTTTCCTGAACAGAGAAGATGAAAAATAATAAAAATGTTGTCACAGATCCATCAGCTAGAACTCACTACTTTTTCAGAAATGAAATAAAATGGCAAACATTTTTTCACAACAGTGGCCTTCAGCAATGAACTTCAGATAGAAATGATCCTTTCTTTTGCAAATGGATTTGTTGCTAACAAAACACATACAAAATGTGTAGATCTATCCACAGAATTCAAGATATTGTATGGAAATGAAATTCAAAGACAAAACCAATTCTAAGCAAGTGTGACTTTAACATTTGCTATGAAAAGAACACACCAACCAGATCTGTTCACTAGAACTTGTGCAGAAAGTAAACTGGACAGTAGAAAATTGGAATCTGTATATTAAATCTAAATATGTTCTGTACTATGGCTGCCTTCTTGTCATGATAAATAATATCACTTACATTGTCAGGTTCCTTGCCATTGCTGTCTTCTTGTCATGATAAATAATGATATCACTTTCATTGTCAGGTTCCTTGCCATTACTGTCTTCTTGTCTTGATAAATAATGATATCACTTACATTGTCAGGTTCCTTGCCATTGCTGTCTTCTTGTCATGATATAAGTCATGATCAGATATGTGGCATGCCATGCCATTCCTGTAATCATGTCTTGAAATGGTGTAGATGTATTGTGTTAAACCTTGTTAGCATGGTTATGCAATTTTAGGTAAACCCTTGTTAAAACACTCATGCAGAAACTGATACCCACAAGTGAAATTTGGTAGGTATGTACTAGTAGTATATATTTGACTTGATTAGATGTGCACACCATTCAAGAAGTTTTAATTCAGGACAATTTTTCTTTATTTAGCTAAACACACACAAAAAATTAAATTATTCAAGTTGTTAACAGGTTTATGCAGTAACTGTCAGATATAAATGACATTTATTATGCATGTTAATATTCACATTTGCAGTATACACTTGCTTATAAGTAGAGTCCAGATGTAAACTGCAAAGACCCAGATGTGCTATTGCATGATGCACTGGCATATCTATGTCCATGCAGTTTGTTATGAGTAATAATTGGAACAAAGAAAATAAACCCAAAGACCCTGATCTGACAATGCATTATGCGACGGATTGCTTGGGCTTGACTTATTAGCAAGTATATATGGTACACAATGCGAGTTGATTATTCTGCCTTTAAAGCAGTTTATTAATGCAAATTTTGTCATTGTTTGGACTTTCTGTCTTACACAATTTTATGGCTGCATTAGTGTGAATGTTGGTGATTTACAAACACATTTAGTTTTTTGCCATTGTGTGATACCAGTGTTTCATTGCATTTATCCATGGCTCACTGCTTCTTCTACGCATGCAGTGTTTTTGTATTTGTATATCCATTTAAACATTCATTTTTAATTTTGTATGATGTTGAATTGTGTTTTCATTGCACGTCATGTTAACCACTAACAGGTTCCAGAGAAAATTAAACCTTTAACATTTTGATATTGTAGTGTTCATTATCAGTCTCAGACTTCCTTGTAAGCTTATTTTATTTATTTATATGGGCATTTTATAGCACATAATAAGACTTTTTTAATGTATGTGGACTTTATTGTCATACAAGAGTTATTATAAATTTTGTCTCTAAATTCCCTTAACATATGCCCATTTTTTGTTAGGGTTCATTCCATGGCAAGTCACCCAGAGGTCTCTGGGTGACTATCTCCTTGTTCTGCGACATTTTCTAGGTGTATATATATGTAAGTGGTAGCTGCATGCAAACTTGCAGTATGAAAATCCAATTACTTTTGAAATTATAGCCGATTGAAGTGGGGTCAGGTTCCATAGATTTTTCACTTGCAAATTGATACATTTAGAATACAGGGTTTTCAGATGCTAGTAACTCTTTATTATACAGATATCAGGCTGAAATTTGTTGTACTACATAAGTTTAATCAGGGAACTCTGATTTTCAATATTTTTGATATTTCCAGATATATGCATTTTGAAGTTGGTCTTTTGTTCATTACAGATTCTTTTTTTTCCAATTTTAAGGTAGCACTACTACATGGTCATCAATCACACCAATATACTCTTCTTATTTAAAAACTATACCTGTACCAAACTAATCTCATCTGAGTTCGTTGTTAAGTTGAATCTACTGCTCAAACTGTGGCCACATAACAGATGTGACTTGACCATGTGGGCATTTACCTAGCATAAAGAAATTTTTATAGGATTAAGATACATACTTTAGCTGTATTTGTGCCACATTTCAACTATATGTCTTGGGGCTTTCACCCTTAAATCATTTTGTATTTTTGCCCCACCCCCTCCCCATTCCAAGTCTGCTGAAACACCAAAAGATTAATAATAAACACCAAACTTGAGCAGCAGCAGTTTTTATATTGGAAAATTGTTAAAAGAACTAAATTACAGATGTAAGCAATAAATGCAGACATAAATATTGAAATTATATGAGCAATCTTATTTACATATTATTGAAAGAATTGCTGGCAATTTTCCACATTCTTTATACCACTGACATAGCTCTTGTTTGACCATTAGAGTGAGATTGAATTTTGCCAATTCAAGGAAAGATCTTATTTCAGACATCTTGTACTGTCTTACAGCTGACTACTATCCCATCCAATATATCAGTTATAGCAACTTGAGTGCTCTTCTGAATCTCATTACAATCTTTGTCCAGTTTCCGTTTAACCCCAAAATGCTTATCCAGATTTGCAAACATAATGTCTCGACATTATGTCTTGATTTCGAGGTCAAATGCACTCCTTATTTGGCTACACTCAGAAATGAACACAATACTGAAAGCTCAAGTTGTTCACTTAATGTACTCATATAATGACCATATGTATATCTCTGGGTCTTTCTGCCTCTGAATTCAGTCATCGTCGTAAATATCAGTACATTTCCCACTCAGCAAGTCTTTGAACTTGCCACCCAGCTATTTCGTCATGTTCTTTTGATGTACTCTTACAATGAGAATATGTACATATCGTAGTCGTTCAGCCACTGAATTCTGTCCTTGTAAGTATCAGCACAGCTAAACTGATCAGTTGATCAACACATTTTCCCACTCAGCAGGTGGTTGAAGCAGGACTGGCAAGCCTTTAAATTTGCTGCCAAGATATTGTGTGCATATGGAGGACTCAGCATGCTAGTGATTTTAAAAAATTGTGTTCAATACATGTGATGAAGCATTTGCAAGATCTCTGTATATGCTGTTTTATAGCACTGACATTAGCTCTGTATGAGGGGTACAAACAAAAAAATGATTTACGATGCAAGCGCTGCAACACAAAACAAATACAGCTAAAATATGTTTGTTGATCATGTAAAATAAAATCATTATGGTAGGTAATTGCCCACATGGTCAAACCACTTCTTTTATGAGACTTGGAATGCCAAGTCATATTTGTAAAAAGAATGACCTTACAATGCTTTGAAGTTGCATGTAGCTTTCTTACTTCATACATGTATATATACTTTTCACAAATATAGTCCCCCACTGGAATGCCACTCATAAAATTTTACTGGCCCAGTGCAGAAGGGGTGTTCATACAAGAGAGGGACTATGGTACTGTCTTTAAGAAAGGTACAGTCTTTCTCACACATAGTATTTTAAATAAAATATTTGCAATGATATTTTGAATATAATAAAAAATGTAATTTTCACTGTTACATGTATTAATATTTTGGAATTTCAGACTACATAAGTTAATATATGCATAACTTTTCTTTCCTTAGCAGATATTGATGATGTCACAGATCGCATGGACCTGCTGAAGCTTGCAAACAGTGATTATGTCATGCCATCTGCTCCTCCTGTACATGAGGATAGGTAAGTCGAGTCATCACTGCCACCACTTTTCAGAGCTTTAAGAACTTGTCTACACATTGTCAGTATCATTGGGTGTAAAGATTTATGTATGGTAAATGTTAGTGTTACCAAGCCTGTATTATAGGGATCATTCAGTTTGCTGTGTGCAAAAACTATATATTTAATAAAACTTTCGATGAAACTTGATAAATACACTTATGTCATCCAGATATGTACTGAATGATTATGAGCAAGATCCATGCATATTTCATGAAGTGATCTTGTATTTGATTGGATGGGCTTGTCAGCACTTTAGCAAGTGTATTCTTATCAGAGTTCACTCAGAGTTTTTAAATAGTTGTATTATCAGTATTTAGCATGAGTTTGATTATGAGAAAAATCTGCACATATTTATAATGTAATTTTGTATTTGTTTGGCTTACCTTGTTGCTACTATAGAGACTGAATTTCAGTTTAAATCGAACTTTGATCCAGTTGTGATAAAACCAAGCTGAAATCATACTAGTCTTAGAGAGGTTCTGGAGTAAGTGAGATCTGCACCTAATAATGAGATGATCTGATTGGCTGAGGTTGCTACCATTCTTGATTTCAAAACTTTCTCCTTAGTTTCATTAAAAATTGGTAAGGTTAATATAATCAGGATCTTGGATGAATTTTATTAGGAGCATATTAACTATGCCTTTATCTTTGGAAATCATTTGTATCAGACTAAAAAGGTGGAATTGACAATATATACAGTTTGGGAGATGTTTACAATTCTACATATGACTGCATAGTGAAATGATCAGTTATTAGGAGGCTGTGTTAGCTAGGTGAGTTAAGATCAGGCCTGGTTGGGTCTTGGTCGTTTTGGGAGATGGGGTGTTGGTTGGGTGGGAATACAAATTTTTAAACCTTTTATACCTTTCCTTAAAGAAAACATTACAGCAACTCTTTTAAAGGCATATTTTAAATATTTTTTTACAAAACTATTTTTAGTACCATTTAAGACAAATCATGTGAGGTAAACAAATGAAACTTGGTGTTCATATTTATATGCATAAATAGATGACCTAATCAGATTTGAATGCCTAATTGCAACTTTTTCTGTGTTTCTAGTTTTTGGGACTTAAATGTTTCGGGTCTTCGGTGGGTGCACACAATTTACAAACCCATGTCTAATTTGTTGTTTTGATAGTATATAAATGTACATATTATGTTACATCTTGCATGCAAATTTTGTAAAGTGTTTTATCAAAAGCCTATGTGCACATTTTTCTGTGCAAATTTGGAATTGGTATTTTAGCTCATTATTTTTCCAGATTTATAGAATGTGTACTATTTGTTTGGCTAGCTTTCCATTTGGCCTATGTTAATTTCTGATACAGTTCAAAGAGTAAAAGCTCATGATTATGGATGAATGGAGGAAATTATTTGCAAGTAAAAGAAAGCAAAGCTGTTGATGCAGCATATTTACAGGTTCTTTGTTTTTTTAGTATTATTTTACCTGTCAGTACATGGATGTGTCCAGCATGGAATGATAAGCTTTTCATGCCATATGTAAGGAAAGTGGTGCCATACTTTTCATAATTTTACTGGCGGTCATATAGCAAAACGAAATTTACTCATATATTGAAGAGAGCAGCCTAAACAGAATCACAGATACACATAAAATATGCAATTTGTTTTCTGAAATTATACAAGTATAAAGTATGTAGAAATATAATTAGATACAATTATTAATGAAAGGATTATTATTTATACAGCTAACACAATCCATTCCAACCCACACCCAACATGGCAATGCTGCAGCATTGCCATGTTGGGTGTGGGTTGGAATGGATTGTGTTAGCTGTATCTCTTTATCCCATAGTGATGCATCATGCCTACTCCTGAATTCAATGTATATTCAATAAAGTGGGTAATGATTTTAAATCAGAGTCATTGTGAGGCTTTTTGTTAAAAAGACTTGGATCAGATTTGAGTTTGATGTTTTCTGACAAAATTTGACGGTGCTATCACTCATAATTATCTCTGAACTTTGCCCCTGAGTTTAGAAGAAAGCTTTCTTCATTGACACATTATGTGCATGGACATATGTGTTGTACTGACACATTTCTAGCTTGTGTTTGATTGCTAATTTATCTATTCATTCTCAGATTTCTGGATGCCCCTGGAGAGCCAATGAAGCTATGCCCAGTCTGCAACAAGAGTTTTCCAATGGATGTTGCAGATATGGATTTTGAGAATCATGTAATGGACCATGTTGAAGGCATCTGCCCCATCTGCCGCATGAGTAAAGGCGAGAACATGACTGATGATGCTTTCATGCAACATGTCAACCAACATTGTGAGGACAGTGATTTGAATTAAATGAAAACTGTCTAAATTACAACATTAAAAGATTTTTGTTAGAAACATAATCTCTGATAACTTTCTTAACAACATTTTAATCTTACGGACTTTGAAAAGTATCAGTAGTCAACGAGACAAATAATAACAGTTGTAAATTTGCATAAAATAACCTGATTATGGTAATTTTTGTACATATAATAATGTTCATTCCTTTCAATTGTAAATTTTGTTAGTTTGTCTTTTCTTTATTGTTTTCATCATGCATACTTTTTTGGGTATATTTATGAAAAGATTTAAGATAGATTTACAACTTTAAAATTCATCAGTTTTTTTTTCAGAGCTTTTATTTGTAAGTAACACATAGGTCATTGAAGTGAACTATGAGAGATGGGGCTACATTGTTACAGTTAGTGGATAATGGATTTCTTTTTGTTTTAAAAGCTTTGTAATCAGAAAAAAATGTTAATTTCAATCATTAAATTGTTTATGTATATTTCGAAAACACATTGAAAGCATGTGATCTATTTGCCAAGGAGGCATTTAATATGCAGAAAAGTGCATATTTTGGATAATATATATTCTTGTTTACACATTTCTGAGCTTTTTACCTAAATGTTCCAACATTTATATTCGTATCTTATTCAAGTTGAAGAAATCATCATTTTGGAATTGTTATGCTAAACATACAGTTGTAGTTAAATTTAATAGCTCCTCTGGTCATAAGTTGGAAATGAGCTTTCAAATTGATACATCTTATTATAATGAACCATCAAGTATGGCCACTGTTACTAAAGGCATAAAAGCACCTCTTTATAAAAACAAAACCATCAACAGAATTTGATCTCCTTTGACAGAATGCACAAAGGCATTTAGAGCTTTAAAACATAATGAGGAATGCAGATCCATCACAGACATGGCCACCATTACTAAAACAGGAAAAACATTTCGACAACTTTATCAGAAAAAAACAATGTGCAACAGATTTTTAAAAATAAATTTCAACTGGTCACTCTACAATGAAAACCATCCAGTATTGGAGAAATGTATCATTATGGATGAAGGTTTAAAAAAAGTAGAGAAACTGTGAAACAGTTATTTTCTTATAAAATGTTTGATAAACAATACTGAAAGAATGTTAGCAAAACGAATTCTGCTGACCTTGTTTCCTTGGACAACTGCTTATGCATTTTCATGCATTGGATTATCAGGCAGATGTCAGCCAAGTGAGTGAATTCAAATCTGCTCGGGCCTCGTTTTTTTATGTAACCAAGCAAATTCTTTAAACTCCAAGGTAAACAAATGAGAGAAAGAAAACAAATATGATGATTGGTGAAATAGGGTTTACTTTTACTATATGATAGCATGTTGGATACTGGGAAAACAAGTAGAATATATTATTGCAGTTTCTGACATTACAAAAAGTAAATATCAGTACTGTATTTTTTATATCATTAATGAAATTTGTTTTTTTCTCAGATGTACTGTCTTTACTGTAAATAACTTTTCAACCTAGTATTTATGATAGCTTTTGTTGGATTGTCCACAATTGGTTTATTTTGTTGCATCCTCTGTTTGAATAATTTGTAATATTTTATGCCCGCTATTTTCTTTATATATTTAGCTGTATTCAGGGCCCTGGATCTATTCTGGAACTGAAGGATTAGTGGAAAACTGATCCTTCCAGTTAAAAAAATTGGACATTTTTTTCTGAGTATATTAGAATTCATGCAGAAATAAAGGTAGGGCTGAAAGATAAATGCATGATTTTCAAAGATTGATTTTTCAGCGTGATTTATTAGAAATTAGTGTGATTTTTCAGCGTGATTTATTAGAAATTAATGTCAATTCCACAATAGCATAGATTAGAATAGACCCATGTCATGGGTGCCTTATTTTTCTTAAACCCATGAGATGAATTTTTACTTAATTGATTTTTATTAGTTTCTAATATAATGTCCACTAATGTTATTTTAGTGAACTGCCGTTTAATAGTATTTTTCATATGTTCATTGTTTGCATCAGTTATATCATCATTTGGCGTGGGGTTTAATTGTGTGCTGTGAAGTCAGTATAGATAAATCAGCTAAACAAGATAAGATTCACATTAAAAATGCATTGACCATATTTTTTCCGTAGCTGAAACCGAGCATCACAGTATGCCAAGTGTGAGATAACACATTAAGTGTTTTGAATGTATTTGATATATTTCTTCATATCCATCACTGAACTACACCCCATACAAAATTTTGTACATTTGTCCCATTTAACTTGTTATACCAAGTTGTATAAACACCCTTGTAAGTGTGATACATTGTAGAATACAATAAACCATAATCTTATTTAGGAAGACCTAATTTGTATCTCTCATCAGGCAGATTGTATATTTGTGTATCCACTCAAATATACCATGTTTAAGATATTGTTTCAAAACTTAAGAAAGTCATGTTGAACATTACCCTGTTACACTCCCCAGTATGTGACATGGTCTCTACACTTATTGCACATACCGTTACACTCCCTAGTATGTAAAATGGTCTCTACACTTAACGCATATATCTTGTTACACTCCCCAGTATGTAACATGGTCTCTACACTTGTTGCATATATCTTGTTACACTCCCCAGTATGTAACATGGTCTCTACACTTATTGCATATTCTTGGGCCACACCAAATTAAGTTAATTTCTCATTGATCATGAATTCAACTCCTAAAATATGCAAGACAAGAACAAAGATTTAAGGATTCAGCTTGTGAAATACACAAGATCAGAAGGAAACAATCCTGCCCTAAAAGATTTAAATGCAACTCATTCAAAAATGTGGCAGGCAAGCTGGAGATGTAACAAGAAAAAACATCACTAACACAGTAGTAATAACTGTGCCTTAGGAAATTATATTTAAAAAAAACTTCTTACATGGACGATATTTTCTCTAAGAATTTTGAAGAACTCCAGACTGGAATAGCTTGGACAGAATACTACAATTTCACGATTTTGGAATAACAGTCAGAATTTTTCTGGATTTTGTAAAACCAACCAATCAGAGATTCTTTGTGGCAACAATAGTTTATTACCCTCAAAAAAGTAATCTTTTTATGAAGCTGTAAAAAAACTTCAACCCCAAAAAAATAAATAAACTCACAATAATTATAAAATGATTAGTATAACATGGTATGTACACTTTGGTACATTCTCAGTGTAACATAGTATGTACACTTTAATGCATACTCTGTAATATGGTATGTACACTTGAATGCATACTCATGGAATATGGTATGTACATTTCAATGCAGATTTAGTCTAATATGGTGTGTGCATTTTGTACGTAATATGTGTGTTCACTTTGATGTATACTCAGTTTAATATAGTACAGTATTACACTTTGCTAATTCTTGGAAAGGAAGTGGTTTAGATCAAATACTTGTAAAATGAAAAAATGAAAAATAAAAGATTTACTGTTCTCAGGTAATGGGACTTTCTTTAGTGGTTATACTAGTCCAGTTGTTTTATTTCATGGAGAAATAAGTTATGTGACAGATACCTTGTGGAGTACAATTAGTTAAGCATGGGAAAATATTTACATACAGATTTACATTACATATAATAGTTTTTATTCTGTAGCATAAAATGATAATAAAAATGTTCATCATTGTTTCTTGTTTTCTTTTTTATATGTAGATACATAAAGGATATTTTCTTTTCAGATGATAATACTTGATATATTTAATCATGTGATCAAAAAAGTGATATTTAAAAAAAAAGGCAAAGCCACGAATTAAAAGTACATTTTTTGTACCACCCATTTAAATCTATCTAGGCTGGTACTGATGCAGGAATTTTTTAAATATTATTTACCAAACTTGCTTATGAACTGTGAGAAGAACATGCATTAATTGTCCGAATTTCATTTTTTTGTTGTTGTTGAAAGAACGTTAAATTTGTTTCTTGTGTAAATAGCCATAAAATTAAAAAGTTTCCTTAGCTTTCTGTTCTTGCCACTCAGTTTGCTTGACAAATAGTTTATTGTGCATGCTTATTTTTGATTTGTATAATGAAAGTAGATTTCATTGAATGTATTCAGTAAGACCTCAGATTTCAAAATGAACATATATCTATAGCATGTCATTTATAAGTTCAGATTATGTTGTTGATATTTATTCGAGTTCAATCAGAATCATTCTATGCTGGCCTATAATTCAGCCGCCGCAACAACCAATACCGGTAGAACCTAAAAAATTTGATTATACTACAGACAGTCAATCTTATCATGAAATTAAACCAAATTATGTACAATATTTAGTTGATACAAAAATTTATAATGTAGGAGCTGATTTTATATTTAGAAAGAAAGACGATATGATATGGATGTTTTAAGGTACAGAAAGACGACTCGGACGACAACTACGTATACTCGGAACGGAAATACAAATCAAACTGAATATTGAACTAAGTCATGTTATTGAGTATTTTAAAGAAATTCATCAGAAACATAAAGAACAATTAAATTTATTAAAGAATTATTTTCGTTAGTGTATTTTAAACATATCAAGTTCATGCAGCGAGATCATCAAACACATAGAAATAATGAATAAACTTACATCCGACATGGAAAATATGAACGCATTATTAATTAATGAAATAATAAGAACAGAATCGAAATCAGTAAATGAGGCACAAAATAAATTATAATTACTCAACAAGCAAATTTTTTTAACCGCATATTCGCTAACTGAAGCAACACTGGTAAATTTTAAGTTTCCCGGTTATAACGTAGATGTACTAAAAAAATCCGTCACTTACACCATTGATGAGTTATTTTCTGAATTACATACCACATGGAGAAAATCATTACCACCAGCATCTATTCTTAAGCGCGATAACGCCCAAGATGGCACCGGCTGGCATATCTCGCCGGAAATCGTAAATATAACAATTGTTGTTGCAGTTAATCTTGGTTGTGACATCGTCGAAAACAGCTACAGCATAGACGCGTCAGTGTCAAATCAAGCTCGACAAGGTTTTGTTCTTTATACGTTTTCACCGAAAGAACCACCTGGATTTTTAATCATGCAAGAACCAATTAATCCGGTTTACCTGCAATGTCATAATAATTTATTATCAAGTCTAAAATTTTTCACTGACAGATCAGTCTGGGAACCTGCTTGATTTACGTGGGGAAACTCAGAGCGTAAATTTACTTATAAAATCATAGTTGTATACGTAAAAAAAAAAAAAGATAAAAACCTGGCAAATTATTATTTTTTTAGTTGTCTTAAAAATGAATTTATACTTACTGCTTCTCATTATTTAGCATTTTTTTTAGTTGTACACGAGTACTAATTATTTTTTTAGCTTCATATTCATGAGACAGCTCTGATCAGATCTTTCTCAACGGCGTTAGCTAGCGGAGCGAATTCTTTTACTGCTGACTCATCGTTGTCAGCCAACGATTTATACATCGGTAACAATGTTTGATTTTATTTACCAAATAAGTAAATCCGATCTTGTATCGGTTTGGTTATTTTCCAGTGATACACGATACGATCAGTTTGTACGACCTAACGGAGACATGTATAGAAGTGAATTATTACATAACTCAATGAAAGAAATAGCAGAAAAATATTCGATAAATTCTGAGCAATTATTGATTAACTGTTTTACTGTTCCATCCGTTGTTGCTCACGCAGCAAGAGAAAAAAATTCGTGGAAACCGACGCGGCGAGAGTTTCTCAAGGATGTTCAAGCGAGTTGTATCGAGTACGGCCACGGCGGATTATGGAATACAGAATATAATTGCGATAATATGATTTCATTTGACATGATTGCGTGTTATCCAGGAAGTTTTTTAGGATTAGGTGAGTGCGCTAAATACTTTGCGCAGTTTGGTCATCCATGCGATGAGATGACTCCTGTAGCAATTAATGGTCCGTTGCCAGATTTGCCTTTGACGGGTTTAGCTCGTGTTATTTCGTATAAATTTACTGATAATTTACATAAAATATGTTATGTCTGGTTTGGTCGGCATTTTTCAGAAAAAAGATGGGTTCCAATAGTGCTGCTGCGATATATGCTGGATTCTGTTATGTTAACGTCGTTGACGATCAGCGAAGCAATTATTTCATATAAAAAACAAAAACAAATTTGGTTGCCAACAGAACACGACGACGCAAAAGATTTAGATAGAAAAATAATTGGTAAATTTACTCAGGGTGGCGCGTATGATCATCAGCGACATCATTGTAGATTAATTATGGATGAAGCCGAATTAGATTTTATAATCGCTGGTACCGCCGAGAAAGGCATATTTTGTAACCGAGAAAGTATTTATCTCGCCGACGGAACAAAATTAGGTACCGTGATTAGTTACATTGAAGGAGAATCACCGCAGTATACTCATTTGAGATCATCGATGTTGGCATATGTAAGTATAAATTTACTTTCTATGATAAATAAATTCCCCAATGACGCAGTTAGAGCAGCTACTGATTCGTTTTATACTGATAGAAAACATTTATTGGCGTTAACGAAATTGACCGGCAATGGTTCATGGGGCACGTGGAGAATAAAATATGAAAATATTCTTAATTATTGTGAACAAGCTGATGTTGCAGTCGAAGATAAATATTACTCCGATAGTATTTTAGAAATTTCATCAGAACCATCCGTGCATGATCCCTTCGCGAGATATAAAACCGTCTACGTGAACGGGTCAGGTGGATCCGGAAAAACAACAAGAATGATAGAATTATTTAAAAACTCTGACGTCGTTGTGTTAACGCCAACACATCGATTAGCGCGAGAAATGATGCAGAGTGGTGTTAATTCGTGCACTTATCATAGTTATTTCAAATATAGCGGTGGTATATGGGATTGCTCGCGAATGGGTGATAAATACATCAATAAAGTTATTATTTGGGATGAAATTTGTACTGTTTTATTTGATACATTAAAGGTGTTTCTCGACTGGTTATCAACGAACATTACCGCAGTAATAATGTGTGGCGATCACGGTCAACCAAATCCAATTGATGGAGAATCTCCTCATGAACGATTGAAGAATTTTGTTGATTATTATGAAGAAGTTAACACCGATTATAGATCTCTTGATGAACAATTAAGTGAATTTAAAAAATTAGTTCGATTACAATCGAATAAAACTCAGTGCGGAATAATGAGAGAAATAATTCCAGAAACATCAATGAAAGATTTTTTATCATCATGGACGCCATCTGATTTAATAGTTGCTAGCAGAAAAATTGTTCGTGATTCTCTTCAGGAGGAAGTATTTAAATTACATCAAGAAAAATTCCCATTGTTGCCGGTACCATTATGTTATCGACCAACAGATACTCGACGACAAAATATTGACGTTGATATTCCAGGAAAAGAAAAACAAAATCTTGTACTTAATGATATTGTTGTTGTTGATATTAATTTCGTTGAGACAGCAATTAACGCAACAAAATCACATTGGACGCTGGGTTATGCTATGACTATTCATTCTTCGCAAGGATTAACTATAACTGATACTCGTGTTTGGATTGTTGATGATCGCATAGAATGGTCCAATTTAGTTTATTTAGCCGTATCTAGGGTTAGAAAAATATCACAATTAGCGCGAATTGTTCTAGATGAATCAGTAGCTGGCGACGACAACGATTATATGATAAAAAAAATTATTCAGTTGTAAACAATTTGATAAAAAAAAATAATTATGAATTTGATTTGAGCGTTGACGATATAATCTTACTTCGAGAACAACAAAATAATCATTGTTGTGGTTGTAATTGTATTATGACGTGGAATTATAAAAAATATGATTCAAGACAATTTACCGTGGATAGAAAAAATAATAATTACGGTCAGGATCGTAATAATGTTACTCTGGCGTGTTTAGAATGTAACCGACGTGGAATTGATTACCTAAGTGATTGAGGAGGTAATTGAGTATCAGCAGGAATTACTTGTAATTGTTCACTAGTAAAACCTCGTTGAGGAGCAAGTGAATCAAGTATATAAATTGCTGGTCTTCCTGACGATCTTGTCACGGTAGAAATTTTGTGTGTTGTTGTACTCCAAATAGGATCTGTTGCTCTTTTTCTGCCGCCCTCAGCCTCACCTGGTTTATATAAATATCGTACAATAATGCAACCTAAAACTGGTCGAGTTGAAAAATCACGTCATTTTATTGGTATAATTGTTTTTGTGATCACGATTGCTGGTTTCAATGATATTACTCGTGTTGGTTCGTTATTTATTGCTGATACAACACTCGGTAATCTTATAACCCATTCTTGAGATCGCTTATCCTGAATAAACTGCATCGCATACTGATAACCAAATAATCTTTCAGCTAGTGTTTTATTAAATCGTTCAACAATAGCTTGATCGTTGTGGATGTTAATTTTTCCTCGTCGTACATTAACATTATTTTGTTTCATTAAAAAAGATACAGCACCAAGAAATTCTCTACCAGGATCAACCTGAAGTAAATTTGGCCACGTTAAAGGTCCTCGTTGATAAATTTTTCTAAATACGTTAGCAACTTAAGTAGCTGTTTTAGTTATTAACGGTTCTGCTTCTTTGTATCTGCTTGCGATATCTATTATCGTTAACACGTACTTATAAGTGACGTCATTAACGGTATCATGCGGTAAAAACATAATATCGGCCTGATGAACCTCATTAGGAACACTAACATCAAAATGTGCGTATTCAATTCGTTTAGGTGGTGGTAAATAAGTTTGCCAAACGGCCTGTTTAGATAACCACGCAGCAGCTATTGACGGTTTTACTCGGGCAGCACTTGCAAGTTCTTTAATAGCTGTTTTACCTTTCCAAAATCCAGCAGGAGAATAATAAATTGCTTCCATAATAATCAAACACCTAAAACTAATTTACTTTTCATCGCAGATTTCACCAACCAACTAGCTAATTTTTCTTTGATCGATTTATTTTTTATAGAATTTAATGAATGAATTAGTTTTACATCAGCAAGATGTCGTTGTTGAAGATCATCACTTCGATAAGCTATATCGTGAGCTAGACACGCCTGATCGATTAAATTTATCGGATTTTCGCCAGGATTTGGTTGATCCTGATTATTTAATCTGATATCGAGTCGTGTTCCTGGTCCACAGTAATTATATCCGGGAAGATGTTTTTCTCCACGATATTTAGCCCAAAATAATCCTGGCAACGATGTTAACTTTTCCGCAATATCACCTCCGTAAGTTTTTTTTCTGATTGTTTTTACTTTAGCTGGCTTTTGACCGGATGAGGTAAATCTAAATTTCTTTATACCACATTTTTCACATACTCCTGTAGCGGCCGATCTATTGTTGCGTGTAACAACCGTAGTTAGGTCCGCTGTTGGCGTGCGTGTTTTACATTTTACACAATATAAATCCATAATATAATTATATCATGAATGTAATTGATTTTTCTGCCACAAAAAAACATGATCCAGTTGAACATCATGCGGCGTTACCAAATTCTATAAGAATGATAATAATAGGTCCATCTGGGTCGGGTAAAACACAGTTATTGTTGAATTTGATAATGAGATGGTTAAAATGGGATAAATTATATTTGGTTGCACCATCTGTTGATGATCAGCGATGCTATAAGGTATTAAATGATTTTAACGAGAACGCATCATTGTTACGTGATGGTGATATTATTATAGATTTTGTTACCGATATCGAAGAAGCCCCATCAGTTGATGATTTAGACGGATCAATTAACAATTTAGTTGTTTACGATGACGTAATGTTGGATAAACAAGTGAATCCTGCAAGAATATTTTCTCATGGTCGACATAAAAATACTGATATTATTTATGTAACTCAGCGGTATTCACAGATACCAAAAGTAATTAGAGATCACTGCAATATTTTGGCGGTTTTTAATGGCGTAGATACGCATACGCTAAGAAATATTCATCAAACATGGTGCAGCGGTGACATGGATATTAATAAATTTAGAAATTTCTTTAGTCATGCTCAAGCAACACCGCACGGATTTGTAACTGTAAATTTACACGATCCTCGAACACGATATCGAGTTGGCCTTGATAAAATATTTGGCTAGAAATTCGATCACTACGACAGCAGCAGGGAGGGCCTGACCTAAAAGTGTTTCCAGATTTTATGATGATTTTTAATCGTCGTAGAAGCGTTTATTTTGGTAAATCAGCCCTTGGTAGAACAAAGTTTTTTGTAGAGCTTTTTATACGGAAAACGAGCTAGGTCTGCTCGCCCTCCCTGCTGCTTTCATACAGAGTAAATCGGAGACATGGGGGCACTTACATTAGCAGTTTAACACAACCATATAAATTAAATCACAGAATTAAGCAAACTTGATTAAATATTAAAATTAAATAAGCGTGGTTGACAACGTTGCATTTGTCTTTAGACTGTAGATATTTACCTTTCAGATGTTGTTTACAATGTAACTCGTCTCATAACATTGATTTAAGCATACATCCCAAATGGGATCAAAATTAGTTAGAAAAACAGACACTTTGAAGTTAATAAGCACAGTCACTTTAAACTAGACCACTATTTTAATAAGTCCAATGTTGCTTACATTGTAATAATCTCGAGGTGTTCACGACAAAATGACTTCCTAAATTTCCATTAAAACTTTTAAGAATGGCTGCTACCGGAATCATATACTATATTGCTCAAAATATAGTACATTGAGTATCATGATAATTGAAGCCAACATACCAAGTCTGATCAGAAATAATGCCTCAAGAGTAGTCGCAAGCTCAGTCAACTGATGTCAAAAGTGCTTCATTAATATGCAGAGATGCATGTATTATTGGAACTCCTTTGTGAACTTGATACCTGCTCACATGCACAGTTTGATCAAAATATGAACAGAAGTAAGGTCACATGAGTGGTGGCATGGAACATCTTGATATAACCATGAGTGGTGCACTCAGAGCCACATTTTATACAGGCTTAAGGCCAGAGAGCTTGTACTCTCAAAATGTTTTGATCATGAAACAAGCTCAAGCTTAAAGTGAGGAAACTTGTATCTTATGTAATTTTCATTAAAACTAAGTTGAGAGTCATAGACCATTCATAATTTTCAGAACTAGTTTATCACCATGTTAAATTTAAATATGGGTGATATACTGCAAGTACAATATCCAAACTCTTGGTTTTCAGCTTAAACCTGTGATTATTACTCAAAACATTTTGAGAACTCGGAATCATTTGTGCAGAACCGAGTCAAAGCAAAGAGAATCTCTGGATGCCTGATATTCCCACATTCCCAGCAAATGAAAGGACAAATTTATAGAAGTATAAAGTGGTTTGGTGTTTATGGCACAACACCTTGATTGTTATATCAAGCCCAGTCAAGTAGGGTAAAGTGTTTTGACCAAGGATTCATTATCATAGTTGATCCAGATTGATCTGAGTAAGGGAATCAAACCCACGCCCTTCTGGCTGAAGTCAAATGCATGAACAGTTGAGTCATTGTCTCACTACTGCAAGAGTTATCACAATAGTGGTTTTTGTCTCCCCTTGGGATAGATAATGACTTCAAGTGTTGATACATGCCCAAATAAGTCAAAAGCAAAAGATGTTTAGGCGTTACCATGCATGCAACCTAATGAATCCTAGGTCCTGTTGACCAATCCAGATCAAAGATGCCCGTTTCTCGCCCGTAGGGAAAGCCTTTTGCTTCTGATTCATCCTGCATAAAGGCACTTCGTAAATGCCTGACTATCAATTTTCCCACAATGTAGAAGAAGGTCATACAAGGGAGGAAATATCGAGACATGTCCTGTATTTATAATTTAATTTTTGATGGCTTGATATTAGCAGAATGTGAAAAATACTGAAAATCTTTTTTCTGTGATAGACCTTCAGAGACGCACAATGTCCCCGCGCATTATCGGCTGTATCTCGAAATTTAGCAATTATACATTCCAAGTTTCATCTTACACTTTTTGTGAGACAACGGCAATATGCACCCCAGTAAACTATTTTCAATCACTGAACTGAATTAACAGTAGGTTGTTGAGGGTTCATTGATGGTTTTAATGGCCAGAGTGGGCATAGTTGCCATTGATGGTGTGTAAACTGCTTTTTTGGTGTTCGAGTCGTAGTTGTACAGTTGTATTGTTAAGGTCTAATAAGTGTCCATCATGGTCTACAATGATGGAACGATCGTGTGCCAACCGACCATCATGACATGGAAAATACACGGGCGCTGTGAGGAATCAAATCACCCGTGTCCACCATTGGTAAAAGCCTAAACAATATCTAATGTGCAGTTACGCTTTCAGTAGCTCCGCTTTCGTAACATCCGATGATGGTATCACAGGTTACATTGATCTGAATCGTCTGGGTAATCCTGACGATTTTTTCGCAATATGGTATCAAAAACCCAGATCTTGCAGAATTTGTTTATTTTTTTAAATATCTTTCGGCCAATCGAGAAATGTTCTCAACGACGATAGTCTAATGCTAAGCATATATTGATGTAGAAACGTCACATAAAACTCTACTGTCGTTGATAAAATCACAATCATGGAGGTGAAACTCGGAGTTGTATTTTACTACGATATCGTAACATCGAATTAGCGAAGAATTGTCTCAGAATTGATCATTGGTTGGAATCATCGATGTCTTCCGCAAGTTCAGGTATCAACGCGCTATAGGTCTCTGGGTCCATGATGTAATTGGTGAGCAACCGCTGACAATTCGATGTGGCCTCGTTAATAAATTCTGGTGGGTTGTTAGACTCGTGAACCGTCCCCCCCCCCCCACTTCCCACGAGTGTTTCCAGCCGATTCACGAGTTGGTCTATAGAGACACAACCTCCAATCCTGTCTCTATTTTTTGGCGATCTTTGTTTATCAACAGACTTTCCATGTATTAACAGTACTACTAGTGTCTCTGGCTTTAATTTTCCAACGGCGGCTTCAAAAGCTCTCCACTTCCAGCTATTTGTATTTTGCATTCCCGTATCCTCCCAGAATATCGGTTTGGTGCATTCTATCACGTTTCTGTTTCTTTTTCGAGACCAGGGGTGTGTGTGTCTTAGAATAGCACTATGTATGGGACTTTTAAAAATTACCTCTCGAGCTTCATCACTGAATACTTGTGACGGTCTCTCGAGCTTGGAAACATATCTGGGCTCTTATGATATTGTCTAGAGTCTTTCTTCTGACTGCTAAGTTATCGTGGTAGTTGATTCGTGTGAAGTGTCTAGTTCAGTCGTGATTCGGGTTTCTTTAGCTCAGATTATTTTTTCTGTTGTGACTTAGTATGACCGCAAGCTTTAGCTTTTTTTTTTTTACCACGTGGCTTTTGCAAGTTTTAAACTTCTTCCTTTGTTTCCATAGCAGCCGCTCAGTTAAGTTCGGTTTCCTCTGCGATTTTTGCTTCCACGGTTGCAATCTCTTTTGTTGTTTTCATGGCGGTGCAATGTTCGTTGAAAACCCTCATTGAAATAATCTGCCATGACCGTAACATATGTTTGACACGGTTTCGGCAGCATATAACATTACCGATCGGTTCCAGGTAGCAGGTAATGATATGTATTTGTCTGGTTTTTTTGTGGCGTTTAACGTCAGTTTTCAGCACAAGACAGGCCATACATGGCGGCCAGTATTAATGGTGGAGGAAGAACCCGGGAACACCCCGGAAAGAAGCACCGACCCATGAAAAGCTACTGGCAAGCTTTCTCACATACCCACGTGTGAGACGAACCCGAGACTCGAACCCACGCATATAGAGGTGAGATGGCAGTGATCCGTAACGGCCAGCGCTTTAGACCACTCGGGGCCCCTGATATTAAATTTAACATGGTATATAAATTGCCACGTCCAGACCCGAGCAATACTTGCGTGACCCGCCAGTCAAGTCAATAATGAGAAAAATATGTGATACTGAGTGACCACCGCGAACATATTTCAAAACTCATACAATGGGTAGTCATCAGTACACCAGATCTATTGAATGTTTGCTATACCATGTGCATTAATACCACAGACATATCAACATGTTACAATTGTTTTGGATTAATTTAGGAACGTGTGCGTATCGTTGTTTCACATATATCACATTGGTGCTTTTGTGTAGACCTTGGGGAACGTATTCTTGGGGGATTGTATCACGTCGTCGTACACTCCAAGAGTATCCTCATTTAAATCAAGGTCATCGATGGCATGCTTTTCATCAATCGTAGTAAAGAAATCAACAGTGGAAGATTTTCTTCTTGGCGACGACAGAAGTACATCAAAACAGGGATGATCTTTAGCCGACAATGCAGTTATATGCAACCGAACTTCGTTAACCATCTCAGAATAATATCCACAGTTGTGTTGTCCCTGATCCGGCCGAATCAATGATCAACTCACGAACTAAGTTTGGAAACATGTCACTGTGCTTGGATAGTTTGGGCTTTGCCTGCGCAGAGAACTCAATAACAGTAAAACGCGCTTTTCTTTTTTCGTTATGTCCTGTTAACTATCGGAGCTGTATAATACAAATAATACAATCATGTCATTATAACATGCACAATGCCGCACAAAAACTCGTACTACAAATCCAATGCTGGTTCAAACACGCTGTGGTAGAGTTGTGACTCGAAATTTGTGTTCAATGTGGAACAAAGAAGTTCACGTTTATCGGACTTTTGAGGTCCATCGGTAAACGCAGGTAACACAATAACTTTGTGGCGGTAATGTCGCTGCTGCGTTAGGGAAGCTTCCAGGAGTACCATGGAGTAAACATCCTGATGAAAAGTGCATCTCTGGATACAGATATTACGGTCTTGGTACACGGTTATATTTACGACTTGATTATAACAACCAACTGAAGCCCGGAGAAGCACCAATAGATCATGTCGATGCTGCATGTTACCGACATGACCAAGCATCAAGTAATATCTTTGTGCACCAACGTGCCGATGTAGATTCATCCGTGACTTGAACACGATCAATCATACAATCGGAGAAAGAATTTCCAGATGGATCGTCAGAGCACATTAATAAACACAAAAAGCATAGTTTCATTATGCAAACTCTACTACAGTTTCCGCGGTTATTGGAAAGGTGAAGTTTCTATTAAAAGTTCACGAAGAGACTGCTCCAGAGTGGTTGGCAGGCAAAGAAAACAATTGTACCTACCCATGCCAAGAAAGATTTCCCGTGGATGGTTTGATGTCAAAACACATCACGACGTTCATTATGCTGATATTATGTTTCAACTTAAAATACGTTCCCCAATCACATTACATTAGGATATAAGCTTAATACCTCACGAATCCAGCCCTTCTAAAAAGACGAAAATCGCAATTTTCATCCTAGTCATATACAAAGGGCAATAACTCTTTCCCATTACCTCCCCATGTGAACGCCGGTATCGCCATTTGTAAAGCTTTGCTCGTCCAAGTAAAATCAACGAATTTAACTCCCAATATCCAAGCCAATACTCTACGCTTTACCAGCAACGTCTGCCGAATTTGGAAGTAATGTGTCTCTTGGTCATTATCACGCAGGTCGTGTACATTAATTTTATATTTTCGCCAGTATTTGTGATGACTTTGACATTTACGGACTTTTATACTAACCACACCAGGAATGGCGACCATGCTATCGTCATCCATGTGCTATTGACTTAGCATACCAACACTTTCACTCTCATTGGATCACCATTTTACTCATGAAGATTACGTGATCCAAGTCGTTTCGGAAGGGCTTCAGATTTCATTTATTGAACGCCCTTCTGCTTGTTCTTCTTTCCTTCTCACACACAATATCGTCAGACCGGGTGAAAGATGAATATTTGCAACGGAAGATAAGGTTACTTTCGCCTAACAGGATATGGATATTGTGCACAACCATAATCTCAGGGTTTTTATGCTATATTTTTTTTCTCATTTCGGATGCGAATAAGAAAATGAGACAGATCATCCATCTACCTGTGTCGTATCAATCAAAGAATTATACCAACAAAATTCAAGATGGAGACTACGATATCAATTCTCCTCTCCGTCAGAAAGGATGAGTATGCCGTCAGTTAAGAGCTGACCGACGCATATCTTTACGTCCCTATCCACGTAGTATCAAGGAAATTCCTTCTGTTTGCACACCTGGATAAGGCTTATCAGTTCAAAATCCTACCATTCCGACTCAATATCAACCCTTGGGCTTTCACCAAAATTATGGATTGCGTGGTCACCCTGATCCGGTCGGCTCCATCTGCATCGCCGGGAGTATTTGGACGACATCCTCCAATAGACATCATAAGTTAGATTCTACTCAACCGCTCTGGTGGCCTAGTGGTTAGAGCGTCCGCCTCAGATGCAGTAGGTCATAGGTTCGACCCCCTGCCGAGTCATACCAAAAACTTATAAAAATGGTACTAACAGAAACGCACCAAATGCTACTTAAATAACTAAGTTTATTTGCATCTTTTACATTTTGTTTTGTCTCAATAGTCACCAGTCACAAACGGCACACTTTAATATCTGTGTCGAAATAATTATAAGAATTAGATAAATGTTTTGATTAGGTGAATGAAAATATAATTTCCATATGAGTGATTATTTTGCTATGATGATGTAGTTTTGGTTTTGTTGTTGTTGTTGTTGTATGGTTTAACGCCATTTTTCAACACATTATAGGCTATAAATTACGCCAGTATTAATGATGGAGGAAGAACCCGGGAAATCGCCGGAAAGAACCATCGACCATCGAGAAGCTACTGGCAAGCTTTCCCATGTACCCACATTGGCCGAATCCGAGACTCGAACCCACGCAGACATTTGTGATATTTTCAGCGAGAAATTCATTTTCAGCAAAGTTTTATAAAACATATGCATTGCATATAGGAGTGTAAATTGCTTTTATTCTCTCTGTTCCTTACGAGTTGCACATATGTGATAGTGATCACCAATAGGGAAACAGGTTACATTTATCTCGTAGAATATGTGATAGTGATCACTAAAAGGGAAACAGGGTACATTTATATCGTAGAATATGTGATAGTGATCACTAATAGGGGAAACAGGGTACATTTATCTCGTAGAGATTGTCAGGATGGGTAGTGTAAATGTGGTCGATCAGAGCTGAAGTAGAAGCTGTTACTCTTGCTGGAGCATTTATTACCCGTGCAAGGTCGTGTAGTTATATCGTATGTAGCCATTTAGTGTTAATATCAGACAGGAAATCAATATATGTCTCCCATGATATTTACCTCATTGTTCGAAGATACAACAGCCTCTAGCTTGCATGAAGATTAGTCACTCCATTAGGAGATGCAGTTTGGAGGTCGGTAAACTGAGCAGATATAAATAGATTTACTATTGAGGAAACTTAACTCGATCCATATAGATTCTAGAGTACATACTTTGAAATATGTTCTTCTCTTACATGTCACATTATTTGTAACGTACATTATTGTCCCTCCTCCCATGCCTTTGAGTCGATCTTGTCTTTCCTAAAAAAAAGTTGCTAATAGAGATAGCACAGTCAGGTACATGGCAATCTAGAAATTTTTCTTGATGTCCAGTTACTGCAATGTTGGAATCATTTTGTATCGTAAGTCTAAATTCGTCGATTTGTGGTACGATGTGTCTTTCATTGAGGTTGATAAGTTGCAAACCTTTCATTTTTAGGGCCAAAAAATGAAAATTGTAAATTTTTCCCAGTCGTTGTAGAACCGAGGACAGATTCATTTGTTATTTCCGAGCTAGAGGAAGAGACTGTACAATCTTGGCACGTACAATAAGAATTAGTTCTCTGGACAGAAAGACAATCAGATCAAATATCACCCAAGACATGGTACCTATTTTTGATTGAAGTACATGGTTTATCAACATTGTACCCAGATTGATGTACCTAAAGTTTATTATTCTAGGTAGGTACGTCACATTCATGTACATACTGTTGTTTTATTGAAATGTCTCTTTTCCACGGCCTGATATTGCGATAGACTCTACCTTGATAAATATGTCATGTACTCTGTATATTTTGGTTCTTTTCCCACCCATTACGGGGTAGCATTTCAACTCTATGCCATTTACTCTGTGTATTGTGGTTCTTTACTCGCCTATTAAGGGCTTGCATTTCAATTCTATGCCATTTACTTTGTGTATTGTGGTTATTTTCTCACCTATTACGGGCTTGCATTTCAAATATATGCCATTTACTTCGGGTAGTGTGGTTCTTTACTCACCTATTACGGCCTTGCATTTGAACTCTATGCCATTTACTTTGTGTATTGTGGTTCTTTACTCACCTATTAAGGGCTTGCATTTCAAATCAATGCCATTTACTTTGGGTAGTGTGGTTCTTTACTCACCTATTACGGCCATACATTTCAACTCTATGCCATTTACTTTGTGTATTGTGGTACTTTTCTCACATATTAAGGGCTTGCATTTTAACTCTATGACATTTACGTTGTGTATTGTGGTTCTTTTCGCACCTATTACGGCTTGCATTTCATCTATATGCCATAGAAACAAGAAACATTCAAGTTAATTATGTATCAAAACTTGAGTTTGATGATCCAGTTTTTCTAGGATGAGATAGCGCTTATCTTTACATTAACTTTCATAGCAAAAAGCAGCAGGGAGGGTGAACAGACCAATTTTGGAGCAAGTCTTCTTTGAAAATAAAGCTTCATACGAAAAAAACAATACAGGGTCAATAATGTAAAACCCAAGCCTCTAAACGACAGAGATTTTCTCTAACTGGGTTAGCTCAGTTTGTTACTTTATCTTTTTCGCTCGTGTTTTCAAATTTGTATGTGTGTTTTGTTTACCTTTCGGACACTCATTGTTGGTCGTCACCCTCACTTCTGATGTAGTGTGTAAGTAATTAGATCATTATTATATCAATAATGGAATCTCATACAGCTAGATTAGCTCCAGGGCGACTAGAGGCAACTAAGAAATGTATCCCTGTTCATGATGCTGTCAAGCACAACTACAAGTGCGTCAGGAGTCTCAGGTGGAATTTACCGAAAGTACAGAACAGTTACTTAAACCAATTGTCGAACCAACAAAAATATTACAGCAACTGAGGCGGCTCAAAAAGATCTTGATACATTACCTGTTCTGTTTTCAAGCAGCTCAACCACCAGCCGGTCAACCTCCTCAACCACAAACTGAAGTTCATCCACAACCTCTGCCAGAAGTCAGAATTAACACTACAGATCAATTTACGCCTGAAGGTAATGCCGCTATCAGAACCCCAGACCAATTAATTAACATTGCCAAGTATGGACATCGTGATAGAGATAAGTATGTAAAACCCGAATATGTTAATACTCTAAAAGTTGAAGATTTGATTAGGGATGTATATCGCATCGCTACTAATACTCCGCAAATCAGATCTGGGGAAGATATTTATATTTTGGCCTCTTTAAACAGAAAGTATCTGAGTATGTTCAACAAGTAAAGCAAGGAAGGAGACAAAGATGCGAAGAAATGGAGCAGCAAGGAAACGAAAGGGGGAAAAATAAAGCTGAAACTTAAAGAAGTTGAACGAGCAAGGAAACAAAAAGAAGAAGATTTGGAATTTGAAGAAATTAGGCGATGGAAGGAATTACGTTCACCAAGTAAGAAAGAAGCAAAAGAAACAACTGGAAGTGGTCTTGTTACTCGAGGAAGTGGTCTTATTGCTCCATGTCCCAGCAACGTCCTTATGATGTTGAAAGACTAACAATTCTGATTGGCGGAAAACGAGCCGGTAATCATTCCCCAGAAATCATTAATGAAGCAGCTGATATTTTCTCAACGATTATTTGCAGGCGGTATCATGGACATTAATGTTTATCGGACTGTAATTGATGAAATCGTTGATGATTATCACAGTGACTGAGGGTATACAATTAGATACAATGACTAAAATAAGATGATTATACATAATGCTCAGCGTGGACCGATCATGGTCAGGGGGATAAATTCGTGATTACCAACATATAATGCGATCTACGGCGATGAACTCGGTGATGTTGTTCAGGGTCTATTTAGAAAGATAGCCCCGAAAGCAATACATATTGCAAAACAATTATCAATGAAAGCTATTGACATTGTTCGTGATAAAGGTATTGGTGACAGCAAAGCATTCAAAGCGATCAAGGATAGACTAGCACGATTACTATGACGAAAACCACATCCAGTAAAATTTCCAAGTACTGAAGTTATGCCTGCAAATGTTGGTAAAATAATAAATCAGGCTGCAAATAAAACAATAGCAGAATTGGCTGGTGTAATACTATCAGAAAAAGAAAAGAATATAAATACAAGTCTGATAGCAGGAATTGGTCTTCATTTTAGCCGATAATCAATATAATAAAATGTTAAACTTGTATCCATAACTTTTATTTTAACAATCCCTTTTAGTGACGTTTTGACTAATTTCCCTTTCACAATAACTACGGTAACTGGTGACAGCGCTTTCACTTTCACGATCTGACATAATTTTCCTCAATTGTCTTAATCGTGTATTCACAATCTTTTTTGTTTCGTATTCACGAGATAATACTGATCTAATTTTTACAATCGCTCGTGAGAGATAAACAAATTTGTCAATTTCTGTATCTTTCATGGTCGCCAATGATTGAAACATAGATTGTTGAATCAGCTTAATGAATTGGTATTCTGTTGATAGTGTATATCTATTTTCAATTTTTCGTTGTCGTAGTGATATAAAATCACCACACAAAACATTCAGGATTCAGTTGACCAGATATTTTCAATCCGTCATGCTTTAATTTTGTGAATTAATAGCATAAATATTAGCATTAATATTTTCAAAATTCATTATATAATACAAATAAAAAAAATGTATATAATACTAACTTAATTATGTAGACAGCACAACGCCGATATGAACTTCTAGATTGCCAAACAACATTCTAGCAAATTTAGAGGTTGATGCGAAATATTTACACAACACAACCCCCACTACCAAGCGATATTCGAGCAAGTTCAGGGGGCAATATATTTACAATCTTACATCTAAGAACGGCAAACCCCCTAAATAGCCAAACGACATTCTAGCAAATTCAGAGCGCGTTACGAAATATTTACAGCATATACAATCTTAGTTCTAAGCGCGGCACATTACATATAGTAGCATAGTTACAGTATATACAATCTTAGTTCTAAGGACGGAACAACACTAAATTATTCTGTACCTTAGTTTAAAAGACGGCACAATACACATACGAGGCCTTCTCTATTTCAACAGATTTCTGCACAACCTCGCAAAAAATCAACACCGGTGAGTGCAAAAGAGTACCCAGCACATGGAAACATGGTAGGAGGGTGTACATTTTCTGTTGAAGGTTGAGCAATGGGGGAGGACCCCAATGATAAGACGGGTTCGTTGCTATACAAGCTAACCAATTCTTAGAAATCCAAACGTAGCTCACGCAGTGAGAGTGGCTTATTCGCTGTTTATTTTTCTTAATTATTATTGCTGACAAAATCTAGAGGAAGCTACACACCTGACATATTCAGAAAAATAAGGACAATATTTCCTAAAAAGACACACACAAAAAAACATTATTCATCAGTAAATAAAAATTATTTATCCGATAGAGGCTCTACCTTTATCTGACAGAGTTTTATCCCTTGACTTACTCCAATGACAGCGTCATTTACGTTGAATTTCTCTCTTAAAATAAAGTCAATGACTTTATTGTAAGAGAGAAATTCAACGTAAATGATTATTTTGGCGTTTACTTCAGAGAATAACTCAATTATAAGACAGAGAAATTCAATATTTCTCTGTCTTATAATAGAGTTATTCTCTGAAGCAAGATAGCATTGTTTGTATGTCTTTGAAAATACCGATTTGATTATATTATTTGCAACACGATGGGAAAGAAAATTAACCAAAAAATAATAATTTACTTATAAGGTTATACTATTGCAAAAAATAGAGGCGAGAAAACTTTTTAATCGTTCTATCTTTTACTCGACAGAGCTACATTTCTTCATCCAGATTGTTGTATCTAACAATGGGAGATACTGAAATATTATCTTTTTGTTTATATGTCTTCGAAAATAGTGATCCGATAATATTATCCGCGACGTGTTGAACCGAAGGTATGCAAATATCAAAATATTAGCTAGCTGTATTCATTGACTGAAATATTCTTTCTTCACCAGTCTCCACATTCACAGATTTAGTAACCCTCCTTGCAATTATTTTGTGCATACCAGTTTCACTAAATTTGCACTTTTGACTTTGTGTAATGGCTCGACAATTACTCAATGATTTATCTTTCGGATCTGAATTAATGTGATCGATCACAAGACCATCTTGATTAATCCGTGAAAACATTTGTATACGAATTTATGACCAAAATAATGTTCCGTCCCTAATAATAGTAAATTTGAGATGACCAGTATTAATGACAAAACGGACTGTTTTATTTTAATTGACAGTTCCTGATGGTACGAGACACTTGATAATTTTTAATAATAGGATGTTTCATAAATTCATTTTGCTCCATTTATATAACAATATTTTTGTGTTTAAATAAGTTTTTTGAAAATCTGGCAATATATTCTTCAGCGTTTTTTTATGATCTTGTCATTGCCGGCATTATTTTTTGGTATCACAATATCGTTCACCTCTCTGTATTTTTTACCACCACATTGTACACACAAATACGTTTCGCCTCTAACTCCAACACCACACTTCAAACACGGCTTTTGTCCATGACTTCCGCAATGCACGCTTTGTAGTTTAAGTCCACATAATTCGTTTACGCAAGCTTTGTTACAGGGAGTTGTAGAACCTATCATTAGCAATTTACAGTTATTCTTTGTTTGAATCATTGTGTGTGTATATATATATATATATATATATATATATATATATATATATATATATATATATATATATATATATATATATATATAATTATATTTGAATTTAAATATATATTTTTCTTAATTATCTTATGGAAGAATTTGAGAGATTATCAACAATCGAACAATCGAACCATCGATCTTGACCGAAGAACCCTTGCCTTGTCGACAAGAGCTCTGGTAGATTCGACGAAAACTCTGATTAAAATTATTCTTGACGCCAAGAAAGAATTTCGCGATGATGGTGCATCTCATGTGTGGTCAACAATCAGAATTATGCGTAACACTAAAGGTGTTGTCGATACTACATTGAATGACCAACGAGTGGCGACGATTATTAATTATCTCAACAATCAAATATATTTGTTAGTATCACATTTATTGTAACAGTAGATACCTTGGAAGATGATACTTGGATTATCAATGAAAAACATGACCCTGTCCGTCTTCACAATGGAAATATAGTTACGTTAAATAAAAATTATAAACGAGGAATGTTGAATGGTATTAATAAACTATATTATGAACGAGCGTATCCTGTGACTGCAGTTATTTATGCAATATATCCGATAAGTAAAAAGCCTAACGTTCAAACCGATGAAATTTTTTGAAAATAAATTGTGTAGCCGAACGAGTTACGGAACACTTCACAAACGCGATACCTGGAAACAAACTAACATATCTACGACGTGAAAGAAATGAAGATATGGGCTGAATCAGTGAACGATAAAGGAACTACAAAAAATGATGTTGCTCAGTTAGAAAAAACACTGAAGTTCCCAATAATGGTACAAAAATAACAGGACAAGTATTACACGAGCCACAATATTTATCGAAATCAAAGCAAAAACATTAGGAGGTGACAACTTTGAGGAAGAAATCCTCAACCATTTAAATCTAAGCCAAAACTTTAGGAGGTAACAACTTTGAGGAAGAAACCCTCAAGCATTTAAATCCAAGCCAAAACATTAGGAGGTAACAACTTTGAGGTAAAAATCTTCAACAATTTAAATCGAAGCCAAAAGATTAAGAGATGACAAGAAACTATTTTTGTGCTGGCTGCAAGTTCAGTGACAACACCAACAAGAACTAGTGATTTTCAAGCTGTCACACCAACATCAATAGAATAAGCTCTTAATGATCTTTTGTAATCTTATAAGTTCAAACTAATTAAAAAGGACGAAAAAAATGTAAACCTGAAAACAGAAAGAGAATTAATATGGGGTTCTAGGAAAGACTACTAAAACAGAAATATAGTATTGAGAGACTTCTTCAATTAAAACGTTCCAGATACGGTGTATATGTTAAAGAATTACGGTTAAAAACAAGTGAAGAAAGACTCCAAGAAAGAGAAACGTTCATTTGCAGAGAAACACATATGTTGAGAAGTACACATGAAAAGTCAAAGACTGAGATTAAAGCCACACTTTTATTCAAAAAAGAAACAGTGACGCTTAAAAGACAGCTTAATCAACAAAATTAAAGAAACAATATTTTGGAAGTTAAGTTGGAGGAGTATGATACAAAGTTTGAAGAAATGCTGAAGAAAAACATAAGAATGTATGCCAAGACTTCATCTACACTTAGTCATTACTTAGTGAGAGTGATTAAGTCAACACTTGCGTGGGTTCGAGTCCAAGGCTCGGCTAGCGTGGGTACGTGGGAAAGCCTGCCAGTAGCTTCTCGTGGGTCGGTGGTTCTTCCTTGGGTTTTCCAGGGTTCTTCCTCCACCATTTATACTGGCCACCATGTATAGCCTATCTTGTGCTGAAAAATGGCGTTAAACCCTAGAACAACAACAACAACATAAGTCAACACTTTTGGCTCTAAAATAACTCATACTCCACAGACTCTAAAAGTTATGTACACTCCACAGGCTCTAAAAGTAATTCATAATCCACTGACTCTAAAAGTAACTTATAATCCACTGACTCTAAAAGTAATTCATACTCCACAGACTCTAAAAGAAATATATATTCCACTGACTCTAAAAGTAATGTGTAATCCACTGATTCTAAAAGTAATTCATACTCCACAGACTCTGAAAGTAATGTATACTCTACTGATTCTAAAATTAATTCATACTCCACAGACTCTAAAAGTAATATATAATCCACTGCCGCTAAACGTAATTCATACTCCACTGACACTAAAAGTAATGTATACTCCACATACTCTAAAAGTAATGTATAATCCACAGACTCTAAAAGTAATGTATACTCCACAGACTCTAAAAGTAATGTATACTCCACAGACTATAAAAGTAATGTATAATCCACAGACTCTAAAAGTAATTCATACTCCACAGACTCTAAAAGTAATGTATACTCCACTGATTCTAAAATTAATTCATACTCCACAGACTCTAAAAGTAATATATAATTCACTGCCGCTAAACGTAATTCATACTCCACTGACACTAAAAGTAATGTGTACTCCACTGGCTCTAAAAGTAATGTATACTCCACAGACTCTAAACGTAATTCACACTCCACTGACTCTAAAAAAATAATTCATACTCCACAGACTCTAAAAGTAATTCATATTCAACATATCTTCAGTTGCTTTTCATGAAGGTGTAGGAGTTCATCACGTAAATCACACGTTAGGAGAAAAGAATGAAAACCAACAAGTTTTGTAAAACTCAATAAATAATGTGACAATTTAAACAGAACTTGTAGCATTGTGAATTAAATGCCAAATAGTCTTAAATGTTATATCACCAGTCCAAACTTATGAAGTTCCAGTTGAATTCTGAAGGTGTTCCAAATAAATGGCAGTACTTAATGTGTTGATATGCCATTAGTCTTAATTGTGCTA
The DNA here is from genome assembly GCA_028554795.2 of Sinohyriopsis cumingii. Classification (NCBI taxonomy): domain Eukaryota; kingdom Metazoa; phylum Mollusca; class Bivalvia; order Unionida; family Unionidae; genus Sinohyriopsis; species Sinohyriopsis cumingii. Next base: position 103,270,548 of record CM068832.1, read on the forward strand.
TTCAAATAAACATGTTTACCTCCAGTATTAATGATCTGAATATTTAATATGTAATCATAGACAAATATTAGCTATGTATTATGTTATTTACAAAATAATTGTCCCTGGTCGGGTAGACAATTAAATCAATTTTGAACTAAGGTCAATTGCAAAATGTTCAAGTCCATAAGAAAATCGTGGACAAAATCGAACGTTTAGTACAAATTAAATATACATAACAGCATATAGAAACAGTACAAATTAGATATACATAATTAAATATACATAACTGCATATAGAAACGGTACAAAATAAAAATACATAACAGTCTATAGAACTAAAGCTATACAGTGTTGTGACCTGCCATCAATGACCACCTCTCTTGAAAGAACATTACTTTTCGACAGAATGGTGGTCTTTCAAGACAGATTCTACTGTATTAGTCACCAGATGAGAAAAGATCAATAAGCATTATGGTAATGGGATGATGTTAACCAATGAAATAGAGGAGAAAACCCCCAGAACGTCTTACTAGGAAACAATGATTGGAAACAAGATGAAAATAAGACTAGATATAGATTTAGACAACGGATTATTCTGGGCACGTTTTATTAAAATCACTGGAAAGAGCAATAAAAGGGTGTATCATACAACAAAGTATTTTGATGTAAACACGAATTGCTGTTTAAAAGCTGTCAATAAATATTGGTTCAATACTAAACTTCAGATATTCCTGATATCAAAAAAGATAAAAAGATATTATGTTATTAGAAGTACAGTTTAATTAATTTGTGTGAAATAGGTAAATCCTAAATGACTTTAACAATAACAAACTGTGATGCACAAAATTATAAACAAATGGAGTAAAACCCTTAACGGTGTACAAATAATGTATTGTGTTGAAAATATGTTGCAAGTAGACAAATTTATGAAAAATAATATATAAATAATTAATGTATTCTCCCACTTGCAATGATGTTGCTACAGACATGGTAACATGACCCATCCTCCCTGTGAATTTGACCTCTGACATTTTTACTAACTCCTCCATTATTTTGTTTAGTACAAAAAGTGACAAACAAGAAGCAATATTTACCCTGTGTCGTGTGCAAACATTTGGTGGAGAACAAAGAAAGAGTTTGATTAGAAGAGTTCAGTGTTTCCATAGTGATCAAGTGAACGCTTGTTGGAGTTTACGGTAACACTTTGATCCGAAGAGTTTGAAGTCCTTCATAAGCGGTGCAGTGAGATCACAGTCATTCTCTAGTAATCCAGTGAATCTTTGCCGGAGCACAAACTGATCACAGGATTTAACAGTTTTTTCTTTGTAATCCAGAGAATCTTTACTTGAGCAAAAATTGATCACAGGAGTTCAGTGTTTTTTGTAATCCAGAGAATCTTAGCTTGATAACAAAATAAAGAGTTTGATGCTGAGAGTTCGTAATCATTCTCAAATTGATCCAGTGAATATTTACACATTGTATAAGATAATTATTTTGACTTTATTCATTACTAAGAATATAGACTACATTCCAAATACTATAACAAAAATTCGACAGGATATACAGTATAGTTCTAATGTTTGAGTGTAGCTAAAGTAAAAGTAAACTCAAGTCAAACCAGGTTAAACAGCCTGATGATGTAAGATGCAACATTACTGTTCTGTAATCTGGAGTTTGAAATGACCTAAACTGCATGACAATGACAGGGAAAAATGAGAGTGACAGAGAAAAACATGGAAAACAGAAGGATTGCAATGGAATTTTGTTTATTCTCAAAACGAGAAAAAATTTGAATGATAAGAATACATATTGCTATTTTGTTCTAATTATTATGACGTGTAAATCGATGACAATATCACTTTTCTTATTAGGTTCAGTGATACAACCGTCTTGTGTGCTTCGATAGGCAAGAAAACATTGGTGGGGAAAATATACCGTCGTCCCAGAACTAGCTGAATATTTAATTCGGTGAATAAACTGTTACCTAGCTAAAGTTCTACAAATAACAACAAGGAAAAATTCATATTTTATCTGTAGATTATCAGAACTTTTTATATTGAAAGAGTAGAAAATTTATTTGCTTTTCGAGTTCTAAAAAGTCAGTAATTTAAGTCTTCAGATTTACCCTAGACATGCTATCACGAATTCACAAAGGAACCACTTTATGTGTATTACAAGCTTGCTACATATATGTTTGGGAGGAAATCGGAACTAAATGTCTTTTGCAGAGACACACTAAGGCAGCCGATACATGCAGAATCAATGTAAAACTGCAAAATTGTTAAAATTACGTTAAAATTCCAAATCACACTCACACACACATGCAGAAGCAGTGAATGGTTGTCATAGGATCTCTTTCCAAAATGTCTTTTTTTAAAACAAAAAATATGAACCTTCGGAAATATATACATTCTTTCTAAAATTATGTTTATTACTATATTCATGGTCTTTAACAGTAAATAAAGTAAATAAACTTCATTTCATCAATTCCAAAATTGCCTGATCACTTGTATAATCATTACATTAAGAAGTCTGCATATTTTATTTCAGAGATTAAGTTAAAAATTTAAACTTTTAAGAAAGTTTTGAAAGAAGTTGTTTCATCATAACAGTTTTGCTGATTTCCAATGAGAACACAACGACCTGAGTTAAGCATCTGGATTAAAGTTCTTTTGCTGTGTATTTATTGCAATAATTGATATTCTACTCAACATCCATTTTCTGCAGCCAGGCATTCCACTTCAGAAGTAAAGCATGCTATGGGCAGTACAAGTAATGATAAAATAGAGAAACACATGGATGACTTGGAAACGAGATAAAGTTGCACGTTGAAAAAAAAGAGAAATACAGGAAGTTGTATAATGAAGCGCAAGTGAGTAACAGAGAACTGCAGTAAGAGATGGCAGAGCAGCTGAAAGAGCATGGTTCTGACATTCTGCAACTTCGCAAAAGAATTAAAGACATACCATTAGAATGGGACTACAAGTTACGATTCCTTGACTTAGATCATTGTAACTGTTGTACTCTAGGAGTATACATTATATTACATTAATTATAATTTATAAATCGTAAAGGACACGATACAAAGTGGCAAAGTCCAAACCAAGCTGGTCCCTTAGCAAACAAATTGTGATTGTTTGTTTTGAACAAGAAGAACAAAAATCTTAGATTAACATATGTCAGGCTGAAAGAAGGGTGCTTTAATTTTTTGTTGTTGTGCACACCATCAGTTAGTCACAAACATATGCAGCCGGCCTATGTCTTTGACATTTTCAGGCATCGTTTTGACAGCAACTACAGGTGATAAAACTGGCCTTTTTACTCTCTTATATGTTAAGCTGCAGCAGCAATTCGATACTGCGTTTCAGTTATTTAATAACCGTGGGAATTCAAGACGTAAGTGTAAGTTGTCTGTTTCAATAGACGAGGAAGGTATAATTATACCATATGTATCGTAATACCTAACTCAACAAAAGATAATACTAGGCATTATGTATTAATCTGACCTAATTTGACAAACCATAGTACTGGACACTATTTAGAACTGCACTCCCTTAAAAATAATAATAATGATGATAATAAAGAAAAATTGAAACAAAGTTAGAAAAACAATTTGCGGTTCACTACATTGTATTGCCTTTATCGTAATTTGAATGGAGTTTTGCATGCACAATCATTGTCCATGCACTATATCACGATTATTTTATGTTAAATGTTGGGGTGTCACCGTAAGAGATGATGTTTGATTTTCTAGACTTTAGCATTTTCTTTCTCCTCATTTTATCTTTCACCAAAAACATCTACCATGTGTGAATTGTTTCTTCCATTCCTGAACATTAACGCCCACCCACCCACCATCGTTTAGGTTGCCGTCTGCATCCTCTTATGAATTTGTACTATGTGTTTTATACCAAGTATGAGTATAAAACGTTTTACTGGTCCTACTAATGTAACACTAGTTGTCATGAGTATCAATGAATTTGTCTAGGTTTTTGTCGAATGGAATCATCTCTACAAGTCCCGGGAGATCAACAAAAAGTGTGAAGAAGTTTGCATGTTAGCGATTATTGTACCCTATTCATTTCCACGTTGGACCATACGTGTGTCGTGCTGAAATTTCTCATGAATAGTTTAGGAAATGAATTATCTTACCTTCTATGATTTTGGAATATCAAAGCCAGAAATATGATGTTAGTCCATAAATCAGTGACCTCAGCAACCCGTGGAATTTTGCTACCGAAACATGTGAGTTGCGGGATAGTGATGGGATCAATATGCCCAGCTAAAGAATCACATTTGTTTTGTTGGACTTTTGTTTGAACGAAAAGTTAGAACTAATGTTAATGTTCATTATTGAAAGTTCTTGGATGTGTAGAACATGTTATTTTACTTTAATTTGCAAAATAGTATGCATTTGATAGGAACTCTTTCAAACCATATTACAGCTCACTGCATCACCAGTACTCACTCTTATTCGATAGACATCGACATTTACGTGTCCGTTTTGTTCAGCTCTGCTGAATCTGTACAGATGATACACAGATAAAATTAAGAGTAAAAATGCACACAACGGACATTGAGAGGACAACTTGATTCTGTCTACATTTTGTGTTCAAAGGCATATTCCCATGCTGTTTGAACAGTTGACTTGGTTACCACCTTGCCTAGCAGTGACAAGGACAAACATTGATTGTCTAACTAAGGTCATGTGAAGTGAATAGGAGTCTATAAATATGAGTGCAATCAGCGCAGACCAAATTATTAACATCTAAGTAGAAAAGAATTTCAGCCATTTATTACAAATTCCAATCTAGAATCAACAATTCTTTTTCACATAACCGATAATAACTTTAACACTGCAACATTCTAAAACTAAATCATATTGTTATGAGAAATTGTAAGTAGATTTCGTACATGATTGCCTTGGAATTCAAACATGATTTCTATTGAATGAAATGTAGTTATTCTTTATAAAGCCGCTGCTATCTCCCACGACACAGCTCAAGTACACTAGAACTATAATTCATTTTTCATTGAGAGATCACGCTACTATGTCAGAATGTGTTACAGTCAATCTAATAAATTAGCTGTTATTATGCATATCAATTAAATATTATAATTAATTTCACCATAATATATCGTCGTCTTTTGGAGTTCTTCGCTCTAGTTCTACTGTTAGGGTCCATGACTCACTGCTGTATTGAACCAACATAGTAGTGTAGTATATGACAGATCTAAAGTACTCCAACAATAAAAATGCTCATAAGAGCCATTCTGGTACTGAATTATACGACAGGTCCAGATTGCTCCCTCAATAAAACACTGATGTATACATTGTTACGTACATATGATTTAATTCATATTTATTGTAATTTAATTGTTTGTCAGTTTTAAATTTTTATTCTATTATATGCTATTATAATGGAAATTTATTCACTAGAGATGACATCTTTTTCAGGAAATAGTTTGACCGTAAATGTTAATTTGTAAACACCAGGTGTCGATCTAAATTCTGACCTTGTTTCAGAATTTGTAGCAACCTTCATGAACAAGTTCTATTTTATTTTAAATCGATTGGTTGTTTCCAAGGTCATGATGGTATATTGTCTTTAAGATATAAACAAACAAAATCAAAGTATTTCTTAGAGTAAAAATGATTGGTAACACTGGGTGGACGTGATAGTTGACATCTGTTTGGCTTCCAGAGCCTTACAGAAGACGATCAAGTTACCCTTGTTTACGTTCACAAGACCATATAGCCCATGTTTTGGAGAATGATTTTCAGTAGAAGCTGGGCTGTTAAAGTGTTCGTTGTATGTTGTGCTCTTTGGAGTTATTTAAAATTACTTGGTTTGGAATTACTGCAAATTACTTGGATTCAGAAGATTAATTCCATTATTTTTCTGGAAAATACATCTGCTCATGTAATATTGTGGAACAAGAACTGTTTTTTTATACAGATTTATTCAGCTATCAGAAACCGGAGTGATGATTCTTATTTCTACAAGCAACTGTAGACTTCAACACTATAGATGCAGCATACGTCATCGTCTTCCATCTTGAATTTTTCGTCGAAAATCGAACTTTAAATCAGAACATTTTTTTTATTAGGACTACTAAAATTTTATTTTCGGATTATTCTTGGAATATATTTGGATTTGATTCTATAAAACCGTAAGTTCATATATTTTTTTCTCTTCATTTTCACAGAAATTTTCCAGGGAAATAAATTATTGTATTTTTCAAAGCTAGTCGTTTTCACTCTTTCTTGTCTTACTGTTTATTCGAGCCTAAACACGTAACGTAAGAACATCCATTATATTGTTTTTGCAATGTGCAGAAATATGTGACATAGAATGGGGCTTATAATGAAATGTTGAAACAGAAGGTTACCAACAAGAGAAAGAAGTTTTAAAAAGCCAATTTTTAGGTACTTGCCCAAACCCACAGTATTATGCGAGATCCGGTGTTGCTCTTAGTGGATTTACGGTAAGGGACTATCCCTGAAGCCCATAGATCTCAAAATCCACTCAACAGTAACACATGTTTACATGAAGTAAGCCAGATTGCAATCAAGGTGGAGGAAACTCCAGGACCCTTGTTTATGATAGGTGCAACAAATTCCTATAAGTTCCATGGAGTCCATAACCAGACTTGCATCTCCATATAGTGCTTAGTTATGATAGGTAATATCCAGGCTGAAGTAGAAAGGTTAGAACATGAACTCGTTGCCATAAAATAAAAGAGTCTACACAACGTTCAAATGGATAAACAAGGTACAAAAAGTGTGCCAGGAAACCCAGACAATACAATACACAAACATGTCAAAGGACTATTAGGAAAAAATCATTATAAACACAAACAGATGCAACCACACCAATTAAACAAGATGAGTCTCTTCTACAGGAATTAGATGGGCAGAGCCAAAAATCAGTTAAAGCACATACTGTAAACACTGATCATCGTGTGTCTCACTCAACATCAAATCGACGTACAGAAGGAACTACTCAAAAGACAACCTTTAATTATCCACAGAATGAAGCTAAATTAAATACAAATACTAAATACAGCAGTCACCAAACTCTAAGTCAGTCTAGTCACTGAAAACAAGAAGTCCAAGCAATGCATCTGAATCCCCAACTTGTCAAAATCAGCAACATAGTTAAAGACAGATCTCTTCTCATAGGATCATCAATAATCAAAGGCGTGAGAACAAGAAAATTATATAAAACTGCTGTAAAATCCCACAATGGTGCAACTATTAATGATATTGCAGAAAAAAGTTTAAAAATGGATATGTCACCATATCATACTGTAATTCTTCTCATTGGTGGCAATACTTACAGTAATGGCCAATCTTTAAATGGCATTGATGATGATTATGAAAGCTTGTTGTATCCCAAAAGGTCCAAAAGCACAGAGTGTAAAAGTTATGTACCTATGACTTCCCTAAATGCTACCCTAAGTACACTGTGTGAAAATTTCCAAATACTGTTTGTTCCGCAATACATGACCTTCTTCAAAGACAACCCAGTGAACCAACAATTATACCAGCAAAAAAGAGGTCTGCAAATAATCAACCTAAATATTCAACACATCCTCCATAAACTGAATGAGATAAAGTTAATATTAAAGCAAACTAGATCAGTCAATATTCTAGGTCTATGTGAAACCTTTCTTTCTGATGATACTGATGATTTGGCTCTCCAAATACAGAGGTTCAACTTTGAAAGAAAAGATAGGAAATCCATGGTGGGGTAGGGTAATCTTCTCTATGTAGACAATTCCATTAGTTATAACAGACATGTTGATCTAGAGTCTATTGGGGTAGAGAGTATCTGGATCGAAGTAACCCTTGCCCAATCAGAGCCAATACTCCTATGTTTAGTTTACAGGTCACCTAGTTCCACAGCTGATTGGATCGATAGATTTGAGGTACAAATTCGAAAAGCATTGCTACAGGAAGATTTAGAAACTATCATATTAGGTGATTTTAACGTTGACTATATGAAAACTCCGCCATTAACATGGATAAGTAACTTTGAAACTAACAACTTTACTCAATTAATTAACACCCCAACAGAGTAACAGATAAAAGTGCTACTATCATTGATTATGTATATACTAATACACCTGAAAACATAGTGAAATTAATGCGCCAGTGTATTCACTGATTGATCATTACCCAATCTGTATAAATATACATGTTCTGAAGTAATCTAAAAATGGTCAACACATTAAAATACAATACAGAGACTTTAAACAGTTTGATGAAGAAAAGTTCTTAAATGATTTAGTTTGCAAACCCTTCGAGTCAGTCTGCAATACAGCTGATGTTAACACTGCATTAGACAAATGGTATATGATGTTCAATGCAGCCTTAGACAATCATGCTGCAATTTAAAAAAAGGGTTAAACACCAAATTACACCCAAGTAGATTACCCCTAAGTTCAATGAGGCTAGCCACCTAAGAGATAATTTTCACACGAAAATGGACATGAAAAGCTATAGAAAGTGGAGGAATAAAACTAAGCACCTGATAGATAAGGCAAAAGAGAACTACTATAAACAACCTATGGATGAAAGTAAGAGTACCAAGACAGTTTGGAAGCATCTAAAACAGCTGAATCCACCCAAGAACAGTTGTATTCCCCAAGACTTAAGCAAAATGATGATATAGCAAAATCTGTACAAGACATTGTGGGAGGTAGTGGGCGTAATCCCCAAACATGTCAAAAACAAAGACTTATAAAAATGGTACTAACAGCTGCCTCGCTTGACGCTCAGCATTAAGAGTTTAGTGTTAGGACTGGTAGGACTGGTATAAAGATAATGTGACTGGATGGGATATCATGCTACATGTCTGCGGCATGATGCCCCAATGCTAGACATCACTAATAACTGCATCGCTGCAGACATCTTAGTGATATGACTGAAAAATTGTTAAAGCTACGTTAAAAACCCTAATCACACACACACACACACACACACACACACACACAAGACATTGTGGAAATGTTCAATAATTTCTTCATAAGCTTCTAATGTAACAGTATTCAGAACCAGACTAATATTCCATTTGAACATGATACTCTTCTTTTATTTATAAGAGCTAAAATACCTGACGATAATTATTTTTCAATAGCTAATGTTAGTGAAACTGATGTTTTTTATATGCTAATATATGTGAATATTAATAAATCCTCTGGATTGGATGGTATTGGTCCACGAATTCTTAAGATTGCTGCACCAGTAATAACAAGGTCACTAATGCATATCATAAACTTAAGTATAATGAGTGGTAATTTTCCAGAAACATTGAAATATGCAAATGTTACACCTATCTTTAAGAAAGGAGAAAAGGGGGATCCAGGAAATTACCGACCAATATCAATTATACCTGCATTGTCAAAATTGTTTGAAAAGCATGTAGCCATTCAGGTCTATAAATGTTTTGAAACATACTCTCTGTTTCATAAAGAACAATCAAGATTTAGAAAGTACCACTCTTACCAAACAGAACGTATCAAATTAATTGATCTTTGGCTGAAGGAAATGAATAATGGACATATGACTGGGATTGTTTTCCTTAACTTGAAGAAAGCCTTTGATCTTGTTGATCATGAAATTCTGCTGCAAAAGTTGAACTGTTACAGGTTCGACAATCCTTCTTTAAACTGGTTTACATCATGCCTAAAAATAGGGCTCAGCAAGTAAGCATTGGCAATATTAGCTCTCAAACTCCCACTATTCGTTCAGGGGTCCCCCAAGGCTCAGTTTTAGGCCCTCTCTTCTTCCTTATCTATCTCAATGATCTGACATTGAATAATGAATCCATAAATATAGATTTGTTTGTAGACGATGCGACCTTGTATACATCTAGTTCTAATACTGAGGTTATCCAAATGAGATTAAAATCATACTTATTATAGTCCAAAACCGGACACAACAAAATAGGATAGTAATTAATGAAGGTAAAACAAAATGTATTATTTTGGGGACCTCACAAAAGCTAAACAGTCTGGGAGCCCAGAACTATCTCCTGCAATAAATAATCATCCGTTCGAAAAGGTCAAGCATGAAAAGCTTGTAGGTGTGTCCGTAGATAATAATGTATTATGGAATCACCATATTGATAAGCTTTATAAAACACTGTCATCCAAAATTGCTCTACTAGGCAGAATCAAGAAATATTTACCTATGGAAACTCACAATCTATGCTACAAGTCATACATTCTTCCAACAATGGATTATTGTTCAAATGTGTTGGGAAACTGCTAAATCTGAGCTTAAGAGGATTTATAAACTTCAGAAACGAGCAGCACACGTAATTTTAAATGCATCTATTGATCATCCCTCAAAAGCATTATTTACAGAACTCAAATGGTTCACAATATATGACAGTATAGATTTTCACAAGGCAGTTCTTTTATATAAATGTCTACATGGAACTGCGCCAGAGTATCTTCAGAACTTATTTAGGCCTCTTTCAACACAATACCAGTTGAGATCGATATCACATGGAAACCTTCTACCACCAAAACCAAGAACAGAACAATTTAAAAAGAGCTTCCAATTCTCTGGTATAGTTATGTTTAACAAGCTTCCACTACATGTAAAATCTGCTGAAAATATTGGAGTATTTAACAAGAGATATCATAAGCATGTATGTGTTTCTAATAGATAATGGAATTTTGTATTTTAATACCAAACATGTTAAAATAAACAGTAATTATTGTTATCTTCATATAATGTGCATTGTTATATCCTCGCTAAGAGGGTCTCAAGGCAGAATAGTCCTTGACTAATGAATCACCTTCTATAAATAAAGCATTGTTATTATTATTATTATTATTATTATTATTGCATCTGTGCATTATTTCCCTTAACATCTCACATACCTACTTGTCTTTGAAATCATTTACTACTGAAAATAAGGCAAAACCCAGATGATTTTCAAGTTGGAATCCTCTATGTCCACATTTAAGGCCTGATCACTTCTCGAGGAAAGCTGAAATCTGATTTTACCCACAGCAAATCAAAACTGAAATCTGATTTTACCCACAGCATATACTGAACTATAAGCAAGGGCGCAAGTTACCGATGGACCTCAAAACGTTAAAGATGATAATGCCATCCCTGCTGGGACATTGAGAAAACCCAGTGCTGTGGTGTGGGGAATAGTGAACCTGTTTAATATTTGAGGACACATTGTATAACCGCATTACAAATGCATTAATTGTCAGTAAGGGACTTTCTCTAATTAAATTTGTTTCAGCTTTTATTTTCAAGATATTCAGTCTGTGAGACTAGTAACAGCATTGCTCCATAAAGTGTCAATAACCATAAAGTGTAGTTAAGAACACTGTGTATTATGTCACTGTTTTCACTCTTTATTTATTCACAACAAAACAATATTTCTTTTTTCCCTTTTTACATGAAACATCTGTCAATGTCAAAACTTTATTTCTTTTATTGATTTATCAGTAAAATACCAATGCTGTAATTTCTTTGCAAGTAATATGTGAGCTTCTTTTCATCTTGATTTGCTAACTAAAGGAGTGGCCCATGCACGTCAGTCTTCAGTACATGAGATCCATAGTAAATGTCTTTCAATGATGGCATGGGAATCTCTCTGCAAACACCATAGTGATTGTTTCAACACCTTACTGTTAGTTGTCATCAATTATCTTTGAAATCCTCAGATATGTGCCTTCTTCTTAGGACTTTTCAATTGTTTCGTTGACAAAGTCCAAATTCCGTTTTGCCACGTCGTTGGCTGACTCAACGTTTCCAGCAGACTCGCTATCCAGATAGAATCAGTTGATTCACAAAAGATGGTTCATCCAATCCTCCATCTTCATTTGAAATGCTCTTGGTAAAGTCTACCACTTTTGGACTTATTTTCCCAACCCCTCTGATGCTCTAGATCATCCAGATAATAAGACTGATCCTGTTCACTTACCTCAAACAGGAAGACATGTTAAAGAGATGATCCAGTATCTTCACATCTGCATAATTATCCAAACATTCATGGCTTTCAACCCAAGCCAGAAATGCTGAATCTGCACATTTGGATCATTATCAATGAAACCCATAGAAAGAAACATTTCAGCGAATAGATAGATGGCGGACAGGATTACCAGGACTCAGACAAGAAGGCCGTCTACTCGAAAAGCTTATGAGGCTTACTCTCATTCATAAAAGCCCTCTGTTCTATAAATCACTTGCATGCTCCTTTAAATTTGAAACAGAAACTGTATCCCTAATTACGGTCAAGGATGACTATTTTATTTCTAATGCACTGCACCATCTTAGTAGGGAGGACCTTTTAGGCAATTTTGACATGTCATAATGAGTTGGACCTTTGTCAGATAGGTAAGTTGCCCTTTGTTTTGATGTATTTAAAATAGTCATGTTTTGAAACACTATCTAAGACCTTGCTGACTCACCTTCTTCATAATGCCTGCTTACTAGTTACACTAGCTTCAGAAACTGTGAAATTCATGACTTGTTGGTCAGTCTGAACTTATTTCAATTCTGTCACAATAACCAAGATTCTCTGTTATCATTGTTCCCAGTTTCGTTGCCAAGAACATATAGTCTTTCATGGTCATTATTTGAGATGTGGAACAATTTGGGGGAATATTAAAAAAATACTGTAATTAAAAGATCGAAGGTTATTGATTGCATGTAATTAACGAAGTGTGCACAGTTATTTAAGATTTCTCTGTACTCATAATAAACAGGAACAACGAAAGTTTCTCATAGTCGTACACAGTACACATTATCCATCATATAGAAAGTGTCACACAAGTCCGATACATGGTTATTTAATATATTTGATATCAGCAAATAAAAGATACCCATAACCAGAAACGCATCCATATTTTATGTTCATTTATGTTTTACACTATTACAGGAACTAATTTTAAGCATTAATCTGTTACTATAAAATTTGGTCTCTTGTCTAAATAGTCAGGTAACGTGGAAGTCTGATTTATATAGTAGCCACTGTCAGAATAATGTCCACCAATGACCATCATTGCTTTACTGAAAAAGTGCTTCATGGGTAATCTTTGTGTCACACCGAAGATATAAGAAAACACCACAAAATATAGTTTTGTTGATTCAAGCCTATTAAGTCTGTAAAGTGACAATCTACAATGCTTTGTCAAAAGTTTTTTAGTTTGATTAACAGAAAAGTTAAGAAATTAACTAATTATGCATAAGTAATTAATTAATGCTTCAGTTGCTTTCCAAGACTAATACAATTAATGATAATTTGATCCTTACATTTGATGTAAATCTAATTGTATTTATTATTCATTAAATAAAATGCATATCCTGTATATCATATTTCATACAGAATAGAATCACGTTACTCATCCTCAACAGTTTGAGTCATGCTATCTGTAATAATTCTTTGTACAGTTGATTTATTAATTGACTGTGTATTGTTCTGATCTGATAAAAGACAAACATTCATGACTCGTTTTGCTCGAAGGATGGACTTTCAAGGTTTCGTAGCATGGAGAGTGATTACTTAATAAGACAATGGGTAACCTACACCTATGAATTAGTGTGGTCTCTTAACGATATTGACCGCTCAAATTAACTTGTGGTTATAGTGTCTAACTCGGATGCGGAAGGTCGCAGGTTTGAACTCTGGCTGAGTCATACCAAAGACTTATAAACATGATACTAGAAGCTGCCTCGTTTACCACTCAGCATTAAGAGGTTTGTGTTAGGACTTGTCGGCTGGTGTCAGGATAATGTGACTGGGTGGGACATGATGCTACTTGTCTGTGGCATGATGCCCCAGTGCTAGACATTTATGTAAGCTGTCACACTACATACATCGCAGAGATATGACTGAAACATTGTTAAAGCTATATTACAAATCCAACACACACACACACACACACACACACATACACACACACATGCTCTTAATGATAGTAATCACCTAAATTTCAACTACGGATTATGAAGAGATCATTCAGGCACTATGCTGCAGGTACCCTTAATGACTTACTTAACAGTCAGATCCATACAAAAATCATAATCAAACAATTTCCATTTTTATTGCCTTGTTGCCCATCAACTTTCCAGGACTTGGGATGTCCCATTACCAGACACTTATCAATATTTCGTGGTTATCTGACTTTTGTATCATTATGTGATTATTATCATTAATCCAATTCAGTAATATTAGTCCAATCTCTGAAGTGTAAGGTATTGTAGCATTTCCATGTGACATTGTTACTGGCCAACTCCATAAATTAATATAGTATGCAATAACTATCGTGATCGGTCAGTGAGAAAGTATTCTTATAAATCATAGGCAATCTATGTAATGCTGAAAATAAAAGACACCACTACCATATGTTATCATGTTTTCAAATGACAAGCATTCTCCCGTCTTGTATTTTTAAGGAAGATCAGTAAGGGTTTGGTGTTACAGGGTGTGATGAATGAATCTGATGAGTAAACGACACATATATTAATGTGGCCTCTTCCCGAACATCTCACATAACTACTTGTCTTTGAAATCATTTACCACTGATGATATTCTGTAATTATATAATGAATAAGGTTTTAGAAAATAAAGGGAGAGTTTGAAGATTTTTTTGTGAGGAATCTATCATGCTTGCACATCTCATTTGCCCTCTACCCAATGCCTCACATGGGCAAGTAAAATGTCCAGATACAGATTGCTTGCCAGGCCTTCATGGAAAGTAAAAGTAGACACTGGCAAGTAAAAGAGTAAATTTCTTCCTTGCCTGTACATGGGCAAAAGATCTGTCAAAAAATGAAGAAAAGCAGTACAGTAGACACTCTTTAATTTGCCGATCGATGATTGGCGGCGCTGGGTAATCGGTGGTCTCTCGTACCTCGTATTTTGATATGATATTTACGTTACACTTACATACTGTACTCTTAAATATGCATAAACTGGTGTTACTACATTAATATTTTAATGATCGCTGATAATCTGCCGATTTTGCTAATTGGCGGAACCTTCAGTCCCGAGAGCTGCCAATAATCGAGAGTCTACTGTATATGGTCTGTATTTGTTGAATAGGCCATTGAATAGATTCCTGTAATAAAGGCTTGTCTTTCTACATGCAAACATTGATTGTCGTTTTTATTAGTTGCAGAAATGTGTGGCAGAGAAAGCGGCTGAGACTGAAACGTTGTTGTAGCAGCTTAAAGATAGTGCTGAAGAGAAAAAAAGTAAGTCATTTGTTTTGATGTTCAACTTTGAATGATGTCATTGTTTAATATTTTTAATACAAAATAATTATTAGCTAAATAAGATCTAATTTAAATAAACCATTTGATTGCTTGTTAAGTTTTACCATACAATCGTTAATGTTAACGACACTGTTTGTTCCCCCCACTTATTCAGTGTATTTAAGACAAAGGGTTCGAGAACTTGTACCCTCCTCCTAAGAGCAATTTATTTATGAAAATTATATTATGTTTAAATGTTTTTATCTCATAACAGAGATACATAAAATATTCCCCTGGCAACTGAGTCAAAGAGCAACACTGATATATATATATATATATATATATATATATATATATATATATATATATATATATATATATATATATATATATATATTTATATATATATATCCTTACAGGTTATGAAAAGAAAGACAAATGTACATATCTTACTGACATTCATCTGTGCTATTGGGCAGTTCTTACATTGGGCACATGTGAGACGGACTTCAACTTCAAAATGGAAGTCAGGACAAGAGAATACAAGGGTATGTTTTTCAAGGACAGAATTATAGTGATTTCTTTTATATTTGTGATTATCAGTGTTTACATACATTTTCCAGGGATGTATTTAAAGTCTGAGACACACTGTTTCATAAGAAGTTGGATTTCATGATGACGAAGAAGAAATGAAGTGTTTTGTACTCATTGATACAGTACACACTATGTACAATCATCCATGCTCAAACATTGGAATGTACTACTTTATTACAGGTTCTTTTGTGTCAGTATATACACTATAACATTTTTGTAGTGATTTGTGTGACTCACATGCTCAAAGATTTGATTTACATGTACTATTTTAGCATGTCATATTGGTTCAACTGGTCATAGACCACAGGAGCTTACGTGATAGTGCATTGTCTGTCATTTGTCCCTCCATTAGCGCAAGAATGTTATCATTATTTCTCCTGAACTACTCAGAGGATTACTTTGAAGATTCAAAAAACACATTCATCCCATGATCTACGTGGTCTTCAGTGGAAATGGCACTGCTTGTACATCCAGTATGGCCACTCCTGGAAAAATGAATTATCTATCAGAAGAAACCAATTTATGGGCAAGGTTTTACCCGGTTGGTATCTCAGACCTACATAAATTTATAGCATATTGCTGTCACCACACATATACTCCTAGATCTGAATGGAAAGATCTGAATTGGCCAGATTGTGATAGTGGTCACCTACAAAGAGACTTTTTCTCAAACACCAGTTGCATAACATATCATGTAAAAATTTACTCTTGGATAAATAATGCATAAGATGTGTGTTCAGCCAGTACAACTACACAACCTTAGTAATTTTGCAGAACATTAATATTACAGTCCATGTCAATTGTAAGTGTCATGTCTGCTTACAAATGCACCCAGCTCATTTAATGACTTGAGGAGTTTTTCTGTTTTTTTAAAACTAATTTCCTATGTAAAGATATCAGAACACTTAGAGTTGTCTGTCATAATTCCTTTTGTTGTTTTCGTAATTCCTTTTGTTATCTGTCGTAATTCATATTGTTGTCTGTCGTAATTCATATTGTTGTCTGTCATTATTCCTCACGCTTAGGATGTACACCATAAATTAATATAGGAACGAAAGTGCTTTGTTTGCTATATATAAAGAAGCTTCAGTGGAAATTGTATTATTTTGTTGAAACTTTGATCAGTTTATCGCTGAAACTAATAATTATAATTTAAAACAAATTCCTATAGATCTTCAAAGTGGTAATTGTCAGGCATCTATGCTTTGGTTTTTGAAGAAAACTGCCATTTGTGGTTAATCATTACTATGAATGTAAAATTTGATTCATTTCACTGACATATAATTATTTGTGAGTTCTTAACGAAACTATGCATGCTCAAATATTAAATAATATATTTAAAGAATTGATGTCACTGATTGGCAGGAAATGATTTGTCTTTTACACTGGCTCTTTTGTCCTTGATTAATTGATGTTTTTTATTCTACCAACAAAGAATTATAGCACAATTACCCGAAAATGTATAATGGATGTGGTCTCGTGGGGTCAGGGCAGTTGATATCAGACTGTAATATTCGATTGAAATTGCCCTCAGACCAATATTATTCAAGCCATGGGATAGAGATCTTATGCAACCCTTTCCCAATTTCTAAATGAGGGACCTTCCCTATATGAAGGCCTGATTTAATTTTGTCAGCAGATTGATAATGTGTTAATAATAATATTGATAAAACAAAAGTCAAATCAATTGCAGCATTGCTTTATCTGTTTTTACAGTTGAATTGGTGTTATTACATCATTCTTAACCAGCAATTGTGATGATATTGATTTACTAAAAATATCATCACAATTTTAATTTTTTAAAATTTTAATATTAATATTAACACATTATGAAGATGCTGACAAATTAAATCAAACTTTTAGATAGGGAAAGTCTCTCAGTTAAAAATTGTGCAAATTATGCCATTAAAATGTGTTTTATAAGTGAATATAAAGTACATTGTGAATATGGTATTGTATAAATAATGTTTAGTCTGAGTTTAAATTCATCAATGTGCAGTGCTATATGCATTTGTATGCCTCGCCACAAAATTGTTTTGCACATAGTTAATTTCATGTAATGTGGTGGCGAATCTAAAAAGACTGATCCTGGTCACTTCCCTCAAACAGGAAGACATGTTGAAGAGATGATCATCAATCTTCACATCTGCTAAATTATCCCAACATTCATGGTTTTCATACCAAGCCAGAAATGCTGAATCTGCACATTTGGATCATTATCAACGAAACCCATAGAAAAAAAAACATTTCAGCGAACAGACGGTGGACAGGATTACCAGTACTCAGACAAGAAGGCCGACTACTCGGAAAACTTATGAGGCTTACTCTCACTCATAAAAGCCATCTGTTCTATAAATCACTTGCATGCTCCTTTAAATTTGAAACCGAAACTGTATCCCTAATTACGGTTAAAGATGGCTATTCTATTTCTAATGCACTGTATCATCCTTGAAGAGAGGACCTTTGAGCCAATTTTGACATGTCATTATGAGTTGGACCTTTGTCAGATAGGTAAGTTGCCTTTTTTGTTCTGATGTATTTAAAATAGTCATGCTTTGAAACACTAAAACCTTGCTGACTCGCCTTTATAATGCCTGCTTACTAGTTATACTAGGTTCAGAATCTGTGAAATTCGTGACTTGTTGGTCAGTCTGAACTTGCTGCAATTCTGTCACAATAACCAAGTTTCTCTGTCATGATTGTTCCCGGTTTCTTTGCCAAGAACATATACTCTTTCATGGTCATTATGTGAGATGTGGAACCATGTGGTGGAATATTAAATACTATAATTAAAAGAATGAAGGTTATTGATTGCATGTAAATAATTAAGTCTGCACATTTATTTATTTACGATTTTCTCTGTACTTATAATAAACAGGAACAACGAAAGTTTCTCATAGTTGTACACATTACGCATTATCCGTCCTATAGAAAGTGTCACACAAGACTGCAACATGCTTATTTAATATCACACAAGACTGCTACATGCTTATTTAATGTCACACAAGACTGCTACATGCTTATTTAATGTCACACAAGACTGCAACATGCTTATTTAATATCACACAAGACTGCAACATGCTTATTTGATATCACACAAGACTGCAACATGCTTATTTAATATCACACACGCCTGCAACATGCTTTTTTAATATCACACAAAGCTGCAACATGCTTATTTAATATATTTGATATCAGCAAATACAAGATACCCCTAACCAGAAACGTATCAATATTTTATGTTTATTTATGTTTTACACTATTACAGGAGTTAATTGTAAGCATTAATATGTTACTATACAATTTTGTCTCATGTCTAAATAGTCAGGTAAAGTGGAAGTCTGAGTTATATAGTAGCCACTATAGTGGAAGTCTGAGTTTGATCCTGAGTAGCCAGAATAGTGTCCAACAATGATCTTCATTGCTTTACTGAAAATGTGCATCATGGGTAATCTGTATGTCACACCGAAGATAAAAGAAACCACTACCATACATAGTTGTGTTGATTCAAGCCTATTATGTCTGTAAAGTGACAATCTACAATGCTTTGTCTAAAGTTTTTTTAGTTTGCATAACATAAAACTAATTGTGCATAAGTAATTAATTAATGCTTCGGTTGCTTTCCAAGACTAATACAATTAATGATAATTTGATCCTTACATTTGATGTAAATCTAATTGTATTTATTATTCATTAAATAAAATGCATATCCTGTATATCATATTTCACGCAGAATAGAATCACGTTACTCATCCTCAACAGTTTGAGTCATGCTATCTGTAATAATTATTTTTGCAGTTGACTTATTAATTGACTGTGTACTGTTCTGATCTGATAAAAGACAAACATTCATGGCTCTTTTTGCTTGAAGGATGTACTTTCAAGGTTTCTTAGCATGGAGAGGGATTACTTAATAAGACAATGAGTACCCTACACCTATGAATTAGTGTGGTCTCTTAACGATATTGACCGCTCAAATGGACTTGTGGTTATAGTGTCTAACTCGGATGCAGAAGGTCGCAGGTTTGAACTCTGGCTGAGTCATACCAAAGACTTATAAACATGATACTAGAAGCTGCCTCGTTTACCACTCAGCATTAAGAGGTTAGTGTTAGGACTTGTCGGCCTGGTGTCAGGATAATGTGACTGGGTGGGACATGATGCTACTTGTCTGTGGCATGATTCCCCAGTACTAGACATTCATGTAAGCTGTCACACTGCATACATCGCAGAGATATGACTGAAAAATTGTTAAAGCTATATTACAAATCCAACACACACACACGCGCGCGCTCTTAATGATATTAATTGAAGAAAATTTCAACTACGGATTATGTGGAGATCATTCAGGCACTATGCTGCAGGTACCCTTAATGACTTACTTAACAGTCAGATCCATAAAAAACCATAATCAAACAATTTCCATTTTTATTATGTCTTGTTGCCCGTCGACTTTTCAGGACCTGGGATGTCCCATTACCAGACACTTATCAATATTTCGTGGTTATCTGACTTTTGTATCATTATATGATTATTATCATCAATACAATTCAGTAATCTTTGTCCAATCTCTGAAGTGTAAGGTATTGTAGCATTTCCATGTGACATATTTACTGGCCAACTCCATAAATTAATATAGTATGCAACAATTATCGTGATCGGTTCAGTGAGAAAGTATTCTTATACATCATAGGCAATTTATGTAATGCTGAAAATAAAAGACACCACTACCATATGTTATCATGTTTTCAAATGACAAGCATTCTCCCGTCTTGTATTTTTAAGGAAGATCAGTAAGGGTTTGGTGTTACAGGGTGTGATGAATGAATCTGATGAGTAAACGGCACATGTATTAATGTGGCCTCTTACCGAACATCTCACATAACTACTTGTCTTTGAAATCATTTACCACTGCTGATGATATTCTGTAATTATATAAAGAATAAGGTTTTGGAAAATAGAGGGAGAGTTTGAAGATTTTTTTGGGAGGAATCTATCATGCTTACATTTCATTTGCCCTCTACCCAATGCCTCACATGGGCAAGTAAAATGTCCAGATACAGATTGCTTGCCAGGTCTTCATGGAAAGTACAAAATAGACACTGGCAAGTAAAAGAGTAAATTTCTTCCTTGCTTGTACATGGGCAAGAGATCTGTCAATAATGAAGAAAAGCAGTACAGTAGACACTCTTTAATTTGCTGATCGATGGTTGGCGGCGCTGGGTAATCGGTGGTCTCTCTAACTTCGTATTTTGATATGATATTTACGTTACACTTACATACTGTACTCATAAATATGCATAAACTGGTGTTACTACATTAATATTTTAATGATCGCTGATAATCTGCCGATTTTGTTAATTGGCGGAATCTTCAGTCCCGAGGGCTGCCAATTATCGAGAGTCTACTGTATATGGTCTGTATTTGTTGAATAGGCCATTGAATAGATTCCTGTAATAAAGGCTTGTCTTTCTACTTGCAAACATTCATTGACGTTTTTATTACTTGCAGAAATGTGTGGCAGAGAAAGCGGCTGAGACTGAAATGTTGAGGTAGCAGCTTAAAGATAGTGCTGAAGAGAAAAAAGTAAGTCATTTGTTTGATGTTCAGCTTTGAATAATATGATTTTACAATATTTTTAATACAAAATAATTATTGGCTAAATAAGATCTAATTTAAATAAACCATTTGATTGCTTGTAAAGTTTTACCGTACAATCGTTAATTTTAACGACACTGTTTGTTCCCCCAACTTATTCAGTGTATTTAAAACAAATGGTTCAAGAACTTGTACCCTCCTCCTAAAAGCAATTTATTTATGAAAATTATATTATGTTGAAATGTTTTTATCTCATAACAGAGATACATAAAATATTCCCTTGGCAACTGAGTCAAAGAGCAACACTGATATATATATATATATATATATATATATATATATATATATATATATATATATATATATATATATATATATATATACTTACTGGTGAAAAAAAGAAAGACAAATGCACATATCTTATTGGCATTTATCTGTGCCATGGGGCAATTCTTACATTGGGCACATGTGAGACAGACTTCAATTTCAAAATGGAAGTCAGAACAGGAGAACACAGGGGTATGTTTTTCAAGGACAGATTTCTAGTGATTTCTTTTATATTTGTCATTATCAGTGTTTACATACATTTTCAAGGGATGTATGTAGAGTCTGAGACACAATGTTTCTTTAGAAGTTGGATTTCATGACGACAAGAAATGAAGTACTACTGGTAGTTCTTTTGCACTCATTGATACAGTACACGCTATGTACAATCATCCATGCTCAAACATTGGAATGTACTACTTTATTACAGGTTCTTTTGTGCCATTATATACACTATAACATTTTGTAGTGATTTGTGTGATATGAATCATGCTCAAACATTTGAGTTACATTTACTATTTTAGCATGTCATATTGGTTCAACTGGTCATAGACCACATGAGGTTACGTGATAGTGCATTGTCTGTCATTTGTCCCTCCATTTGCGCAAGCATGTTATCATTGTTTCTCCTGAACTACTCAGAGGATTACATTGAAGATTCAAAACACACATTCATCCCATGATCTACGTGGTCTTCAGTGGAAATGGCACTACTTGTACATCCAATATGGCCACTCCTGGAAAAAATGAATTATCTATCAGAAAGAGCCAATTTATGGGCAAGGTTTTACCCGGTTGGTATCTCAGACCTAAAGAAATTTACATTATATTGCTATCACCACACAGATACTCTTAGATCTGAATGGAAAGATCTGAATTCACCAGATTGTGATAGTGGTCACCTACAAAGAGACTTTTTCAGCCAGTACAAGCTTGGTAATTTTGCAGAACATTAGCATTACAGTCCATGTCAATTGTAAGTGTCATGTCTGCCTACAACTGCACCCAGCTAGCTCATTTAATGACTTTAGGAGTTTTTGTGTTTTTTAACTTATATTCTATGTAAAGATATCAGGATTCCTTTTGTTGTTGGTCGTAATTCCTTTTGTTATCTGTCGTAATTTATAGTGTTGTCTGTCGTAATTCATATTGTTGTCTTTCGTAATTCATAGTTTTGTCTGTCGTAATTCATATTGTTGTCTGTCGTAATTCCTCACGCTTAGGATGTACACCATAAATTAACATAGGAACTAAAGTGCTTTGTTTGCTATATATAAAGAAGCTTCAGTGGAAATTGTATTATTTTTTTGAAAATTTGATCAGTTTATAGCTAAAATTAATATTTATAATTTAAAAGAAATTCCTATAGATCTTGGTTTTTGAAGAAAACTGCCATTTTTGGTTAATAATTACTATGAATGTAAAATTTGATTTCGTTTCACAGACATAATTATTTGTAAGTTATTAACGAAGCTATGCATGATCGAATATTAAATAATACATTTAAAGAATTGATGTCACTGATTGGCAGGAAATGATTTGTCTTTCACACTGGCTTTGTTGTCCTTGATTAATTGGTGTTTTTTAATCTACCAACAAAGAATTATAGCACAATTACCCGAAAATGTATAATGGATTTGGTCTCGTGGGGTCAGGGCAGTTGCTATCAATCTGTAATATTCGATTGAAATTGCCCTCAGACCAATATTATTCAAGCCATGGGATAGAGATCTTATGCAAACCTTTCCCAATTTCTAAATGAGGGACCTTCCCTATATGAAGGCCTGATTTAATTTTGTCAGCAGATTGATAATGTGTTAATAATAATATTGATAAAACAAAAGTCAAATCAATTGCAGTATTGCTTTATCTGTTTTTACAGTTGAATTGGTGTTATTACGTCATTATCTGTTTTTACAGTTGAATTGGTGTTATTACGTCATTATCTGTTTTTACAGTTGAACTGGTGTTATTACATCATTTTTCACCAGTAATTGTGATGATATTGATTTACTAAACATATCATCACAATTTTTTTTAAATTTTAATATTAACATTAACACATTATGAAGATGCTGACAAAATTAAATCAAGCCTTCATATAGGGAAAGTCTCTCAGTTAAAAATTGTGCAAATTATTCCATTTAAAATGTATTTTATGAGCGAATATAAAGTACATCGTGAATATGGCATTGTATACAAAATGTTTAGTCTGAGTTTAAATTCATAAATGCGCAGTGCTATATGCATTTGTATGCCTCGCCACAAAATTGTTTTGCACATAGTTAATTTCATGTAATGTGGTGGCGAATCTACGTTCTATAATACTAGTAATAATGATAATAATAATGTGGATTTAGCACAGTACAGTCTTTAGAAGCTGTAAATATTTTGCAATATTAGATAACACATAAAAAATAAACAATATTACAAAAATAAACATCATGAAATTTCAAAACAAAAAGATCCTGACAATAATTAAGGAAATAAATATTAGGTCTTTAAGCCTGTTCTTGTAGCCAGATTAGGTGAGTTTCCAGAGCACTCATGAATGAGGTCACGGTGCCCTTGTGTCTAAAATGTATGGACAATTCGTTCCACATAGCTGGGCCCTGGTATGCAAAAGAACATTGTCTGTATGACTTAATTTAACAGTGGAAGCAGTGACAATACGTGTCTGAAGAGGAATGTAAGTTTCTAGTTGGGTTGTACATATGACTGAAGTCAGATAGCTATCTGGACTGGAGCCAGGTAAAGAAATGAACGCTTAAGTTTATTAATAATCTTTACTTAAATTATTAAAAAGTACTGAAGTAAATTTAAAACAAAAAGAAATGTTGAACGGTCTGAACAATTTCTTTCCAGATAATTCTCAAAGTAATTACGATTGTTACCATTATTCCCAGAGAGAAAAAAGAGCTCCTTCCAGCCCTCAAAAATGAATGCAATGTGGAAAATGTATCAACTGCTAAGAACTAGATTGTGGAAAATGTCAAGATTGTCAAGATATGGCAATGTTTGGAGAACCTGGTATACCAAAGCAGTCATGGTTTGAGAGACTTTGTCCTGTGAGAACCTTTCCAGTTCTTGCACCTTTACCTCGACAAATTTTGTGAATGATCTAGGCCAGAACATATTATTTTGATGATGTCAGAATGTTGGATAAATAACTGAATACATTTTGCCAGCACGTTTGTTTTCATTACAAACCGATCCGGTGACTAGTGGTTAGAGTATCGGCCTCGGATGCGGGAGGTCGGGGGTTTTGAACCCTGGCCAAGTCATACCAAAGACTTATATAAAGGGTACTAACAGCTGCCTCACATTGCGCTCAGCATGAAGAAGTTAGTGTTAGGAATGGTCAGGCTGGTGTCATGATAATGTAACTGGGTGGGACATCATGCTACATGTTTGCGACATGATGCCCCAGTGCTAGACATCACTATAAACTGCCACACTACATACATCATAGCGATAAGACTGAAAACTTTTTAAAGCTATATTAAAAATCCAAATCACACACACATACACCTTTTCAGGACACTTTTGAAAAACTGCCACAAAGTACACTTTAGCTTCTCCAAAAGGTTTTACCTGCAAGTAACAAGATATCCGTGTGTTGTATTTATGTTGACTATCTGCATAAAGTACTTTTAATTTTCGAAAGGTCAGTATTATGCTGAGAGTCCAAATTATCCACAGTGACCATCTTGCAAATCTGACTGCTGCTCTCCCTGAATGGATAGTTACATCAACCAATGGTTTTCGGTTAAAGATATCTCATGCTGTCCTACGTGAGAATGGTGCCAATCTGATATCCAATATGGCTGCCACATCTTAATGATCTTAATATCACTGAACAGAAAGTAATACAGATATGGGATTCTTACCAAAAAGACTACTTATGATGTCTACTTGGTTCTAAATTTGCTGTTTGCAGATCCAATATGGCCACCATATCTGCCATCTTGAAAATCTTATTTATCGTCTTCTCTCCTCCCATATGAATACGGGTTTTTATTTAACTGCTTCTTTTAACAGACAAGGTTATTATGTGGATATTATTCCCATCATGTTGATCAATATCATTATTTCCTTGTAAAGGTCTAATTTTCTGTTCTTTATCTTGTAAACATTAAGAATTTAGTTGTGGAAAAGTCATGGGAGGAAAATCAGATCTTTGTAAGTACTATGTTTTTATTTATAGTTACTGGAATCAGTAGTTACAAGAAGACGTATTGCATTGAATATTTCAATTCTTATGCTCAAAGTGAAAATCACGGGTCAGTATTGAAAGGTGTCGTCTGCATTTGCTTTATGTCATAACTGTCTGAGGCACAGTTATCGAGTATGGTAAATTGAGGCTGCTCGGTTGGTGGCTTCTCATATTATCTAATTCAACTTTTGTAGCGTCAAGGTTATTTATAATTTGTTTACTCCTTTTTCAGCAATTTTCTTCTAATGCCCTTTCAGAAAGAGATATAAACATTGTTACTTTCCATGACTGCATAGCCGGGGTAATGAAACTTCATTACTATCTATGCCAGCTCAGTAACTTTTCAGATCTCTCTTCCAGAAGTTTCATTCAACCTCACGTTCTCAGGATGATCCTCAACCATTTATATGGCCTATTGCCAACAATCTGGCTTTTAAAGCTACAATCCATAAGCATGGTAAGTTGAGGGCAGCAAGATGGTAGGCATATGATATACCATGAGGTTTCTCGTATGAAGAAGCAGGGCATGCAGTGTTTTAGTAATGTTTACATGCAAGACCTAGGCTTATAAGACCTAAATATATCTCGGAAAGGATAAACCAGAGCCATATATCCAAATGTTTATAAAGCATTAGATAGGCTGTTTTAAAACCTCTCACAAATTGCCCAAAAATCAGACATTGTTTATCTTCAAAGAAATGTACGATATAAAGTAATACAAAAATGTAAATATTCATTTCATCATTTCCTTTCAGAATAAAGCTAGAGAATATTTCAGAATTATATTTACAGAAAACTTGTACAGTGAGATTTTAAATTTACAGAGGTTTTCACAGATGTGAAAAAATATGTCCTTTTCTAACCTCTAACGTGATGAGAGAGAGGGCATATGTTATCAGGCCTGATATTGAACTGTTTTGGGTCCTAACTTGGCTACACCATTAGCCTATTGTGTACTTGCAAACAATAATAATAATAATAATAATAATAATAACAACAACAACAATAATAATGACTTTATTTAAATAGAGTAACACAATTAGCTAAGAACTGATCTACCTTGAGACCCAAACACAAAGGAATTTATTTATTTTATCTGCATCTCTTATGCTACTTGGTGTTTTGGGTTTGGAAGAAGGAAATAGAGTGGGCATTTCTAATATGAACTGGAATGGTATTCAAGAGCAAAGTTCCAGAGTATTGGAAATTTTTTTTGAATAATTCCTTATTTGGTTTGGGAATTGTATACAGTTTGGTAGCCATGGATCGCAGGTGGTGAGTATTACCATGTAGCATGTAATGGAATAATGATTGTAAATACATGTTTTCAGGAGCACTTATATTGGATATCCTCTACATTAATTTAGCTTTTCTCAAATGGATTAAGTCTTTAATAGGTAATATTTTTAACTTGCCATGTACATTTTCCTTGCTTTCTTTCTGGATTGATATTAGCCAAAATTACAGAAATTTTAAAGTTGAATGCATTTAGCAATTAAAGTCTTATCACAGTTAAAGCCAGAGAAGTCTTTGTGAAAGGTCACTTCGAACTTTCGTCGTTCATCTCCCCCATGTCAGTGTAAACTTCAAAGGAACAATAGTTCCGACCCAATGAAATTGACCGGGGTATCTTAAAACGGTCTTTAGAAGTAAACATTTGAGCTACCGACCCTAACCGCTTGGTAGGAACCTATGTCCACTTATCATATTTTCAAAGGGAAAATTGTAATGCACTGTCGTACACAGATTCTGAGCTATCTAAATCTGATGAAAGAAATTGTTTCTTTGGCAAAGATTAAGGACCCTTGCCTACGATTTGGGTAGAATAAATTAGGGCGTACACTTTAGAGCAATCTGACTTTAAAGTGAAGACCCCAATGTAAATTCTTTAGTCTGAAATTTTCCTAGAAGGGGAGACTTAGTCGACTCGGTGGAAGTCTAAAGATTAGTGCTTTCTTCGTGAAACAAGAAAGGAACCAGTCGGTCGTCGTGCAAAAAGAAAGGCATGTTTAGTGCTAGGACGCAAAAGTCCTGAGAAAATACAGCGACGAGGTACACAATTTTAGTTTCATGTAATATTCTATTATTTGTTTGTTTGATTGATGCAAATGGGTTTGCTATGACTAGGTTTCCATATTATGTATCGTTTATTCAATTCATGGAAATGTGTTGATGCCAGAGTTGTTATGCAACTTATTCAGTTTCATGGAAAGTGTTGTT
This sequence comes from Sinohyriopsis cumingii, assembly GCA_028554795.2. Classification (NCBI taxonomy): domain Eukaryota; kingdom Metazoa; phylum Mollusca; class Bivalvia; order Unionida; family Unionidae; genus Sinohyriopsis; species Sinohyriopsis cumingii. Next base: position 103,298,722 of record CM068832.1, read on the forward strand.
GCTAGAATTGTTATGCAATTTACCGTTTTAATTATAGTTATTAGTTCATTGGTATAATTGATTGCATGCGATCCAAATGTTCATATATGTAGGATTTCATATGGATATGAATAACTTCCTTTGTTGTTAGGACCATACAGATCATCATGAATTAACAATAATTACCTAATTATGTCTGATTTTGTAATGCTTGGATAATCTTGTAGTTACGAAATGCCGTGAGTTACATTTCTTTTGAATTTCATGCAATAGTAATCGAACGGGTAGTAGCATACTAAAATAATACGGTAAAATTCGGTAGATGTTCATGTGGTAATTTAAGACTTGCCGCTGGAAAGCGAGGCCAATGTCCTACCGTACTAAGTCAGAATTTACTTGGTGTGTGGATAGCAACATGCTCTGAGTAACTTTAAGAGAATTGTATGTACATTTAAATAATAGGTATACAGTATTATGGGGTAAATTTGTCCTTAAGGAACAGCTTTTGGAGAGAAAGACGAGACAGTCCGAAGACAGGAGTACGGGGAAAAGAAAGAAAGAAGGACGAATAAAGGGACCAGGAAGTTCATGAAGGGGAGAACCTAGAGTTCAGGGAGGATGAACTTGGAGACATTGATATACGGTCAAAGTGAATGAAGGTGATGCAATCAATCGTGGACATTGCGCTCTCTTCACCTCTTGTTATGATGATGTAATAAATCCAAATTGGACACACCTGTTAAATTCTACTTATAAAATCTAACTTGAATATGAATTACCGTTTTAATTCGTCCTGATTAAATTTGTTATTTTCTTGTCAAAGGGGACTTGTATTGTTTATTTCTTCCCAGTATTCTCGCTCAGTTCGCTATTGAAATTCCATTCTTCTTTCACTCCCGCCGGGCTATAATATCGATGGCGACGTTACAATAGATTTTTCTTTTTGTCTACACATTTTCTAAACTTGTCATTTTAATTTATATTAATATCTTATTGAAGCCGTAGACATAGCCATTTTTGGAATTGTTATGCTAAACATATATTTGTATTGTAGTTAAATTTAATAGCTCCTCTAGTCATAAGGCTGAAATAAGTTTATGATCTTATCAGTATTCTGTTGGACATCACGTGTTCCAAATACGTATTTACAATAACTTCTGTGAACCCACAAGATTATTTTTTGCTGAGAATTTTATGAGACTGCTCTCTGGCAGACTCAGCCACCAAATATGGCCATTGATTTTAAAAAGAAAAAAGATAAAACCACTCTATAAAGACAAAACCATCAAAATAATTTGATCACGAAGCAAAGACTGTTGCAAATACTTTCAGCTCAAAGGTAAATAAATGCGAGAAATAAAATAAACATGATGATTGGTGACATAAGGTTTACCTTTTCTATATAATAGCCTGTTGATAATGGACAAACAAGTAAAATATATTCTTCATACCTGTCCACAGAAGTCAAGTATTAGGAGACTGAATTAAAAAATAGGGAGATTGGGACTTAAAATCAGAAGGTTTTTGTGGCATTTTTTGAACCTCATTGTCACTAAATATAAACTAATCTTCCAGGTCCAATACACGTGAAATTCTCAAAGAACGCGTCGCTTCTCCCTGTGACGTGCCCTATTTTCTCCCAAAATATGCCCTCTTTTCATATTCTGGTCTGCTTTGGCCAAACTGCACAATAGCGAAAGGTTAGTCTTAAATAAACAAGCAAGAAAGCCAGCATGACTAATCAACAGTTAATCCTTATCATTGCAATAATTTAGTGAAAAGGACTGGTCCTCCAACTTAATTTTGAAGAAACCATGACCTGTTTTGTTGTAACTAGCGGTACCTAGATAGCAGTCTCAGGCGACATGTACCATAAATGTGGCAACTTATGTTCCCACCCTTAATATCCCTTTTTTATTCTCAACTTGAAAGGCATTTATTACTGTTGGCTAAATAACATATTTATACTATTAAAAAAATCTTGAGCACATAAGCTGCGTGGTATGTTTCTCCATTCCTTCTTTTAATTTAATGATGGTAATTAAAGCTTGGATATATGGTACATTAATGCCAGGTGTTCTCTCGTGTAAATGTCTTTGGTGGGAATGGATATACTACAGCATCACAGTGATCATTCTTGAGATTGAAACTAATTGCTGACAATTTTATTGCTGTGGTTTATTGCTTGTTGTGGTTTATTTTCTGATTTTAGTATTGTTGTAAGGTTAGAAACATTCATAACTTGGGTTGAATAATGTTTTAGCTTAATATCATATTTATTGAAGAAAAAATGTAATAATCGGGAGTTCTATGCAAAAAGCGTGAGATAATATGAAATATGGAGGGGTTTTTTGTTTTGCTGCTAGGAGAGTTGGCAGGTATGATTCTTGCAGGTTTTCACATTACAAAAAAAAAAAAAAAGAAATGCAGGTACTACATATTTTTATGTAATTAATGACAAAGTTTTTGTCAAAGGTACTGTCTTTATTGCAATCAACTTTGTTAACCTAGTATTTCTTGTAGCTTATGTTTGATTGTTCACGGCTGATTTGCTTTGTTGCTTTTTCACTGTTGAATAATTTGTAATATTTTATGCCCACTATTTTCATTATATATTTAGCTGTATTCAGGGTCCTGGATCTATTCTGGAACTGAAAGTTAAGGGAGAAACTAATCCTTCCATTAAATAAGGGGACAATTTTTCTGAATATATTAGAATTCATGCAGAAATTAAAGTAGGTCTTTAAGATGAAATGCACAATTTTCGCATATGGTGCTGATGTTCAGCGATTTATTAGAAATTAGCATGAATGGCAATGTCATAGATGCTAGAATAGCCCCTTATAGTTTTAATTCACTTCTGACACATGAAATGAATATTTATTTAATTGATCTTTATTGGTTGTTAAAATATTGCACACTAGTGTTATTTGAGTGAATTGCTATTTAATAGTATTTTTCATATATTCATTGTATTTATAAGTTACCGTCTGTTGGGGTGGGGATAAAGTGTTGGATACCGTGAAGGAAGCATATATAACACAATGGCTGTGTTAACTGCATTTAATATATTTCTTCCATATTCATCACTGAGCTACAACACAACACAAAATTATTGTACATTTATCCCAGTTCAATATATTTTATTATGCCAGGTTGAATAAATATCCATGTAAGTGTGATGCATATTGGAATAAAATGAACCAATATCTTTTTTAGAGAGCCATAACTTGTGTCTTTCTCAGAGAGTGTACTTTTGTGTATCCAAACAAATACGTCATGTGTAAGATACTGTTTTGAGGTTTGGAAAGAAAGCTCTGTTGAATCCTACCCTGTTACACTCCCCAGCAGTATGTTTGTAGCATGGTCTCTGCACCTACTGCATAATCTTATGACGCATCAAATTAAGTTAATTTCTCATTGTTCATGAATCCAGCTTGTAAAATATGCAATGCAAGAATCAATGATTTAAGAATTCAGCTTGTGAAATATACAAGATCTAAAGAAGGAAAATTCCTGCTTAAAACAAATCCCTGCAACTTGTTCCAAAGTGTGGCAGGCATGGAGACTTAACAAGCAAAGCATCACCAACACAATGGTAATGCCTGTGTCTCTGAAAATTTTCATTTGCAAAAAGAACTTTTTACCTGCACTATATTATCTCCTAGAATTGTAAAGAACTTCAGTTTTATTTCTTGCGGTTATAACATGAAAGTGGTTTAGACAAAATACTACGATTTCATAATTGTGGAATAATTATCCAAATTTGTCTGGATTTTTTTTATAACCAACCAATCAGAGATTCTTCTGTGACAATAATAGGTTTCTTACCTAGAAAAAAAACGTAATATTGTTATAAAGCTATAAAACGTTCAGCCCAGTGAAAATAAATAAATTCGCAATAATTGTAAAGTAAAATGATCAGTATAATATGGTATCTACACTTGAATGCATACTGAAGGTAATGGTGTTTATACACTTTGATGCATACTCAGCATAATATGGTATGTATGCTGTGATGTATACTCATGGAATATGGCATGTACATTTTGATGCATACTCAGTGTATATTGGTACGTATGATGTGATGCATACTTAGTGTAATATGGTATGTACACTTGGCATACTCAGTGTAATATGGTATGTACCCTTTTATGCATACTTAGCATAATATGGTATTTACACTTTGATGCATACTCATGTAATATGGTATGTACACTTTGATGCAGATTTAGTGTAATATGGTGTGTACACTTTGTATGTAATATGTGTGTTCACTTTCATGCATGCTCATTGTAGTGGTATGTACACTTTGATGCATACACAGTGTAATATGGTGTGTGCACTTTAATGCATACTCTGTAATATTGTATGTACACTTTGATGCATACTCGTGGAATATGGTATGTACACTTTAATGCATACTCTATAATATGGTATGTACACTTTGATGCATACTCATGTAATATCGTATGTACATTTTGATGCATACTCTATAATATGGTAGGTACACTTTGATGCATACTCATGTAATATGGTATGTACATTTTAATGCATACTGATTGAATAGGATATGTACATTTTTATGCTGATTTAGTGTAATATGGTGTGTGCACTTTGTATGTAATATGTGTGTTGACTTTGATGCATACTCAGTTTAATATAGTATTACACTTTGTTAATTCTTAGAAAGGAAGTGGTTTAGATCAAATACTTGTAAAATGAAAAGTGTAGAAAAAATTAATGTTTTACTGTTAGATCTAAGGCTTTTGGACATTTTGTAATGGTTAATTATTGATTTGAATGACCTACATCTGGTGTGTAATACTAGTCGTTGTTTTATTTTGTGTTGAAATAAATTATAGAAAAGACGTCTTGAGGAATACAATTTGTTCCATCTGGGAACATATTTTCCAAAATATTTACTTGGACACATACATTAGTTTTTTATTCTGTAGCATAACATGAGAATACAAATATTCATCAGTGTTTGTTGTTTATTTTTTGTATGCAGATATGTAAATGATATTTTCTTGTCCAGTGCTAATACTAGATATATTTCATTGTGTGATACAAAAAATGTGATATTTTAAAGGGTAACACAGCCACAAGTTAATGTACGTTGTTGTTTTGTACAACCAGTTGAAATCTTTATATTATATACCTGAACTTTGAGAGGAATCCACATGTATAAAGCATGTTTTAATTGTCTGAATTTCCTCTTTTTTTAAGAACTGAATAAGTCATTTATATTTATTAAATCTGTTCCTTGTGTAAACAGCCATAACGTTTTTACATAGCTTTGTGTTCTAGCCATTCAGTTTGCTTGACGAAATCCAGTTTATTGTGCATGCATATTCTCAATTTGTCTAATGAAAGTTGAATGTTTTCAATAAAACCTAAGACCACCAAATTTCATCGTCCTGTGACACCTGTTAGTATCATGTCAGTGATACAGAGTAAATCAGAGACACAAATTCGGTTAGAATAGTAGTTTAGACAACAACATACTGATTGTATTCTACATCAGAATTAAGTAAGCTTATTTACCACATTGAACAGAACTAACTTTTTATAATGATCTTTAGATTAGATTGCAGATAATTATCTTACAGACATAGTTTACAATGTAACTCCTCTCATAACTTAATGATTTAGGCTTTCACCCCAAACATTATCAAAATCAGTTCAGAAAAGCAGACACAAAGAAGGTAATAAGCACATGTATTTTACACTGGACCACTATTTTAATAATTCTAATCTTGCTTACATTGTAATAATCTCAAGGTGCTCGTGTTAAAAACTTAATTCCAAAGTTCCGTTAAAACTTATAAGAATGATTGGTACAAGAATTGTGCAAACACATAAGTTGTTCAGAATATAGTATATCATGTTAATCAAAGCTTACATTCCAAGTTTGATCAAAGTATAATGCCTTAAAATTAGTAGCAAGCTCTGTCAACAGGTGTCAGAAGGGTCTCATTAATATGCAGAGATGCACGTATTATTGAAATTCCTTTGTGAACTTCATATCTGATCACACACTCAGTTTGATCAAAAGGTGAGCAAAAATAAGGTCACTTGAGTGCAAACAAGAAACTTTGTGATATAACAATGAGTGGTGGACTCAGCCACATGTTACGCTCGCTCTAAGGCACCAGAGTTCATATTCGAAAATGTTCTGAGCACAAAACAAGCTCAAAATCAAAGCGAGAAAACTTGTCATCTTCTGTAATTTTCATTAGAACCAAATTTGAGTCTTAGACCATTCAGAATTTTCAGAACTGGTTTCTCTTTCTTCATGTTACCTTTAATTATTGTTGATATCAAGTACGTTATCCAAATTATTGGTTTTGAGCTTAAAGAGTTTCTTACTCAAAATATTTTGAGAACTCAGAATCGATTGTACACAACTGAGTCAAAGCAAGGAGAATCACTGGATGCTTTACATTAGAAGCAACTTAAGAGGCAATATTCAAGAGGTATTACATGGCTTGGTGTTTACAGCACAACACCTTGATTGTTATATCAAGCCCAGTCAAGTAGCATAAAGTGCCTTGACCAAGGATTCATTATCATAGTTGATCTAGGTTGATCTGAGTAAGGCAAATAAACCCACACCCTTCTGGCTAACTAAAGTGTACACATTATGCAATGGTTTTTCTACTTTAAAAACTTTTCATAAACAGGTTTTATATGCATTCTTTCTTTCCTTCCTCAAGCCCTGTGATGATGTAGGGGTGGGGGTGAAATGAAACGATAGATGGCAGTGACCACTGGTAATTTTAGTTATGATCTTGCATGCAGGTGACCCATGGACTAGTGGTTGCTCTTTTCGTACTCAGGGCATTGGAATTGTTTGGCAGCATTCAGAGCAACTGGTCAGCCTCATTAGGTCAGCACTGTTCACCCCATACAGGTCAACTTGTACGGATTACCTGTACTTTGTACATTTTAATATTTTCATCAGTGTACGGACGTACAACCGTTTTGCAAGTTTTTTTCTTTCTTTACGTCTTTACATTTTGATTTTGTTATGAATTTTTACAATTTGTTTAGCTAATCCTGGGAGTCTAGACATAATTTTTTGTTCTTTTAAATTGAGCACAATCAAGAATCGTTTTGAGCAGTCCGCAAGCAATGAGGGGTTAACTAATATGCTTTGCGAAAATAACATTAGGCCCAGAGATCGAGACAGGTATTTTTTGGCACTATACCCTGTGTTAAAGAGATAATGTCTTGCATCGAATTATTGGTTTCTATGTTAAGTAACCCCCAAATCTTTCGTATCTGGCATTCTCTTAATTTTAGCATGTGTTTTAATGTGAGTAAAGGCACGACAAAACATTTAAATTGCCTTTCATTATTACGTAATCTACACATTCGTCTTTAGAAAGAGCAATGCTTTAAGCATTTTTAAGATAGTCTTGGGTTATCATGCTTTTCTTTAATACCATGTGTCAAAATGGCTCAGATAAGGAAGTACTGGAAATCCAAAAAAATGACGCAAATATTTTCAATTAATCAAACTTTTATTGCTCATATTTTTCAAAAATATTGACAAAAGTTTTCTTCTGAAAAAGTACAATAATATTTTTTAAATAGTTATAGGTCCTTTTTTATTTGTTACATGAACCTACAAAAATATAACTGATGACAAGCTGCATGATACAATAAAAACTGTGTAGATATATTCATAACTTTATTAGGTCCTAGGTCCAGCTATATTGGCCACCATGTATAGCCTATTGTGCGCTGAAATATGGCGTTAAAATCAAAACAACATCATAATATGTTCAGAAAACATAATGACCACAAGTAGAATTGTTCCCAGTGTCTACGATGAATAAATAAAAGAATGAAAAAAGATAATGAACAAAATGTATAAATCTCACTGGTCAACAGTGAAATCATTACTGACTTGAAAAGGCCCTAATCTGTAGTATTTTGGTGTGCCGAACACGAAAATAACCGTGAAAAATTTGTATTGGCTCTCGTTTTGAAGATATTCATATACCTCATTTTCTATGTTTCACTGTGTAAATTTCTCCAGTAGGACTGCAGCAACATCCGGAATAATGATGTAACATTGCATAATACCATCATGATCACATCATCCACAGTTGATTGCATCATTTTCTGATGCAATGCAATACTAATGCCATGCGGCTGCTGAAGTAAGTTGACGTCAGCAGTGTACTATACATGTGTAGGCCTATTATACTAATGCCAGGCGGCTGCTGAAGCTGACGTAAGCAGTGTACTATATAAAGCCCAATCAGATAGGTTCAGCATTTAAAATATTTTAGACGTTGTGCGAGACAGTTCAAGCTACTGTTACATAAAACTTATTATTTTATCCATTTACGTACAATAAAGAACAGTAATGCCTCGAAAGTGTGTTAATACCGCGGACAATTTTGCTATATTTGTGGGGAAGTGACATTTGCCAACCAGAAGAAAAGTATCAATTCTCAAGTGAAGAAGGCATATCATCTTTACTTCGGATGCAAGGTTGGTGACCAAGACAAGCCTTGGGCTCCGCATATATGCTGTGCTACATGTACAACACAGCTTTCACAGTGGTTGAATTGCAAAAGGTCATCAATGCCGTTTGCAGTCCCAATGGTGTGGAGAGAGCCAAGCAACCACCTAAATGACTGTTACTTCTGCTTGGTTCCTCCTCTTTCCGGCGGAATAACGAAGCGAAAGAAGTCGAGAATAGTCTACCCAAACATTCCGTCTGCATTGAGACCAGTTCCACATGGTGAGGGACTTCCTATTCCAGAACCTCCAGCAGAATATTCTCTTGATTCATCTGACGAAGACAAAGGTGAGTCGACCTGTTCTTCTCCTGGTCCATCAGCATGCAGTGATCCAGATTTTCACTGTGGTGCATCATCAACCCCACACAGAATAACACAGGAAGAACTAAATGACCTGATTCGTGATTTGGACTTATCAAAGAACAAGGCAGAATTGCTAGGATCAAGACTCCAACAATGGAATCTTCTAGAAGAAGATGTCACAATTACTGCATATCGAAAGCGCCACCAGCAATTGGAGCCTTTCTTCAGAAAGGAAAGTAATCTGATATTCTGTTCCGATATTGAGGGCCTCATGAATGCTTTAAAAATCACTCATGTAAATTTTGTCAAAAAACGTTGGATTACGCACCTATAGACCAGTAAATTTTGTCAAAAAACGTTGGATTACGCACCTGTAGACCAGTAAATTTTGTCAAAAAACGTTGGATTACGCACCTGTAGACCAGTAAATTTTGTCAAAAAACGTTGGATTACGCACCTATAGACCAGTAAATTTTGTCAAAAAACGTTGGATTAGGCACCTGTAGACCAGTAAATTTTGTCAAAAAACGTTGTATTAGGCACCTATAGACCAGTAAATTTTGTCAAAAAACGTTGTATTAGGCACCTATAGACCAGTAAATTTTGTCAAAAAACGTTGTATTATGCACCTATAGACCAGTAAATTTTGTCAAAAAACGTTGTATTACGCACCTATAGACCAGTAAATTTTGTCAAAAAACGTTGTATTACGCACCTATAGACCAGTAAATTTTGTCAAAAAAACGTTGTATTACGCACCTATAGACCAGTACATTTTGTCAAAAAACGTTGTACAAAAAACGTTGTATTACGCACCTATAGACCAGTAAATTTTGTCAAAAAACGTTGGATTACGCACCTATAGACCAGTAAATTTTGTCAAAAAACGTTGGATTACGCACCTATAGACCAGTAAATTTTGTCAATTTAAGCCTTGAAAAACTCTTTTCTCATAGAGATTATAACAATCATTTCAAACTCATTCATGGTGAATCAATAAAACGTGTATTATCCCCACAAATATCTCTCTCGTGTAATGTAGTAGAATAAGTAAGTATTCTATTTCTATACTTAGCAGTGTATTATTGTAAGTAATTACATCATACTGGAGTCATATATGTTCCTGTTGGTAATCAGAGTTACCATCTTCTTTTTTTTGAAATGTTTTGAGCTAAACCGATGAATCGTTAGGAAGAACACAAAGATAGAGTGAACATTGAAACTGTAACATCTGAAAATATTCAAGTTTATTTTTCGTGCACTGAAAATTACCAGGTTCTATACCCGAGAAAATTGCCAGGTTCTATACCTGTGAAAATTACCAGGTTCTATACCAGTGAAAATTACTAGGTTCTATACCTGTGAAAAATGCTAGGTTCTATACCTGTGCTTTGTGCTTGAGCAGATCCTAATCTCAACTTTCTAACCAATATTACACTGAAATTAGTAACTGCGGAGTGGTTAGCATCTCTTTTCAACTTATCATCAAACAATACGAAAATTCTACCAAGTATAATCATTACATAATAGCTCCCAACCTAGGTATTGCTACTTACAGTATTTAATTCAGGTTTGATACTACTGGGAGTATGAATACACTGATGTTGTATATTAATATGTGTAAAAAAATGTCAATTTGTTCTTCCGTTTACATTTTTTGTATATCTCCATACTCGTCTTGGTCTGCATAATAGCAAAAGCGAATTGTTCTGTTGCAGTTTAGCCATCAGCATGAATTAATCTGAACAACCATTACTTGCAGTAAATGTCTTGTTCAACTGTACATGCTGATACTGCTTCCAGGTTTTGGAATATTCAATTTTATCAAGAATATAATTTTCTTAAGTTGGTCAAATCTGATAAGTGTTTACTCTGATTTTATTATTTAAATCAGGTTGCAAGTCGATCTCGTTGATTTTATCTTGGTTTCTTTAATATTTACTGTGTTATTGGTATCATCAATCTATTTGTTTAATTTTGTTAAATCGCTTTTCCATTGCAAAGGTATTAGCAATAAACTTTGTTGTTTAAAACAGCTTTTTGTGTTAAAAATCATTAATTAACGTTTAAGCTCCTGATTGCTTTCCTTGATTTATTTCTTAAAGCTATTTTGCCCAATGTTGAGTTTATTATTTTAAAGTACAAAGGTTTTTACATATTTCATCATGTATTTCATTTCAATCTCTATTGCATCATCTATGCGGTTATCCTTTGGTTAGTTGTTTGTAAGTATTGTAGAGATTTTTATATTTCGTATGGTCCCTTGCTTCCTTTCTTACAGAATCTGAGTGTTGCATTTTATTAGAGGAGGTATTAAACCTATTTTAACAAGTCTTGTGCATATAATATTGTTTTTCTGTTGTCATAACGCCTTATGTGTAAGATCTCGCATTTTAGCAACTCTTTCATTACCACCATTATAATAAATAGATGTGTCATGTCTAATTGTCCTCTCCCTGTTTTAATATCTTTCAGATTACTCTCCTAAAAATCTTAAATATGTGACCATTAATATGTGTATTTATAAACTGTTTAGCAGCAGCAGCATTTGCTTTTCTGAGTCATTTAAACCAGTAATAAGTTTGCATTTTGTGTTTAAATCACATGTTAATATTTCACCTATATCTGTATCTGCCTTTTCATCCTGTGAAGTAAACTTGTTTTACTGAAACCCATTAATGACATTTGTCTTAAAGACGTCTCCAAACATTGTTCCTAGTTACCTACAAAAAAGTAAAATTCACTTTTCCATCTTCTTTGTTTATGCTTATATTTAGTTTGTTGACTTTGAAATTGATTATAATAATGCTAATTATCAACACTTTAAGAAATATAATCACGATAGAACATGTTAATAGGTAGAGATTCTTGCAAAGATTAACCATTAGAGTAATGTTTATTTGATTTAGTTGATATTGGAAAATGTATTAATATTTAGGTTTAAAATCTTGCCATACACTCCTTGTCTTAATTCGTGTACATTTCAAGGTGATATATGCCATCATGAGTTGAAACAATCGTTTGTTCATTCTTTTCATTCCTGTAATAAACGTTTGTTCTCAGATCACGAACAAAATCTGTTCTCCATAATGAAATAGATGGTGTGCCATCTACGTTATTAAACAGGTTGTTAAAATATATTTCTTTCTCAGAATGTTGTTCTGTTGTGATATAAACTTATCCGTTTATGGAGAATACACTTATTCTGTCTTAATAGTATCAATCAATATGATCCCCGCCGTTAAAACGTCTTTTTAGTATATCTGCCTGGCTGCATCCTTTGTATCCTTGTATATTCATTAAAAATAAATTGAAGTCATCATTATCACTTATTGTCTTACTATGTCAGTTATACTGTTATAATTAAACATCCTGATAGTCAATAAATGGTTTCTTGCTCTGTTGTTTTTCAACTTTTTCTTTCACCAAATATGATAAATGCCAGAGGATTATTGATAATTATTGTTTATAATCCTTCAATTCCTACACGAGAAACTCGTATCCCTTCCCATGTGAAACTGTAGACATGCTAACTTCTACCCACTGAAAAACACAACTTTAAATCATGCTTGATTTGTATTACTGCCAAACATGTTTGAAATATTCAATCTTTTAAACCAAATGATTCTTCATTTTGCATATCTAATTGATACTTTCATTTTTCTTTGGCAACCTAAAATTCATACCATTATCATTTTAGAAGTCTGTGTCTTATCTTCAGTTTATATGTATAAAACGTCTGTTTAGTTTACTTAATTAATATATCTGAAAGCATGGCTTGTGTTATTAATTCAATTGTAAACTGTGAAAATGAAACATGAACAGACTTTAACAAATCCTTTGACATTAAAACTGGTGTTAATTATGTATTAGTTTTGCTATTTATTACTGTTAAATTTAGTGTTTCTCTTTTCTATAGTTTGTCTGTATGTGACAAACAAATCACATTTAATATGATGATTTGATTTAACCTTGTAATACCTAATGATTTTTATCAGCTGCTCTTTCAAAAGTTCCAGCTAGTACATTCGTTTTTATTCATATTATTATTGAAAAAAATTCTTTAACTTTTAGTAAACCAAAGTTCCGAATCGCACCATTCTTTATCAACTTATTTCGCAATTTGTTTCTTCAATAGTTGCATCAACTGATCTTTTCTAGTAGTGCCTTTCATTATCAACAACTATTTGTTTATCTATTCTTTATCTCCAATAACAAATTTGTGCAATTATAATCTTTTACAGATTATATTATCCTGTTTCTTATGTGTTGTCGTTGGTTGCATTAAAATAAATGTCGTAAGATAAATGTGGTACATATTTAGACAACTCTCATTCCTATTTATCTGTTAAATAACAGTTGCTGGCATCCATACAAACTCGGTGCGAGTGCTAATCTTTGGCCTGGCCTTATTCGGAAAATAAACACACAAAAAACAATTGTGGCTGGATTTGATTGTACGATGGTTAATGTGCGTTCAGCTATACGTGACTGCACCATCCGCAGAAGTTCTGCGTGTTATAAGATACTCTGTGATTTTTCAAGCGCGCTTTGAGTCTTCAAAGATATATTCATCATCTTGTCTACAAATGATGATATCTTCTCCATTGACAACTACGACCTGGATGCGAATAATCTTGTCCTGTACGACGATGTTTTGCTTTACCGGCATGATAATCCCAAAGAGAATATTTTCTCGGGACCGCCACAAGACACTCGACGTGATCTATGTCACACAACGTTCCGGAAACGTGAACAAAGGTATTCGGAACATGTGCAACATGTAGATGATTTTTCATGGGGTTAACGCGCGTGACTTTGCAAACATTCATTGGACCTGGCATGCCGTTGATTATTAGTAGGAGAAGTTTCAGAATATGTTTGAATAGGTCACACCTTATCAGTATTGGCATATAGTTTCCTCACTACTGATTTCACAGGTAGACCGTAAAATTGTCGCGATGGTTTGAACACAAATTTATAAAATAATTTAACGACCTCGATAAATGTTCGCAATGTTGAAAAACTGAAACCCGCTAGCGATGTCGTAGCAGAGTACGCAGACCAACGCCGTAAAGCAGGCCATTAACGACTGGTACTTCGCGAATATAGTATTGTCCATTAACGCGTCAGAGATAAGTCTGTGTCGCGTCATTCCGTACGGAAAGACTACTTCGCCAATCAAACCAACAAAGAAACTGCAGGAACGACCACGCAAATCGCAGAGGGGGCGCTTGTCAGAATGCGGACACTTCAGTAATACTATATTGGCCACACCAATGCATCCGAAGTCACACAACAGCCTGCGGTCAAACTAAGACCCATGAGAAAAAGATAAAGAAGCACACTTTTGAAGCATTCAGCAGCGAGCCTGAACAAGACAGCGCGTGTGAGTCAACTATTATGTCCGCGTATGAATCAACTGATCAAAAAGAAAGTCCTGACAGAGTATCATAGAAAACCAATCCCTATCCAGAGTAAAGGAGATCGCCGTCTCAATACTTTACCGACGAATGTCGAGAGGCGATGCTCAATACCAATAAGAATATCGCAATTCTAATAACTTCCAACTAGAAAACAATATTGCGAAACATCAGCTATATCTATTAGTGACTCGCAATCAAACGTTCCAGCTGCACCTCCGTCCACTGCAATAATGTCTCGTTGGGCAGTTAAATCATCAGTGAGGTTTCTCAACGACGTCTGGCTCAATTAGCACAAGCCAATGTCGATTGAATGAATGCAAATGTGGCAATGGGAGAGGAGCGGATTCTAGTTGTATCGCAAAATACAAAACCCATAATAAATAAAGAATGGCTCAATTCAAGTATGTCTCCGAAATCTGTTAATGGCTCAACTCAGAGTTGTCTCTGAAACCCGCGAAGGACATAGACACACCTGTGTTGCGAGATGAAAGCATTGAAAAATTGCCAATATTACGCATCAGAGGCTAGGGCGCCAGGGACGCAAGAGTCAATAAAAATTCAGATTCACGACACGTCTCAGTGCTTTCACGAGCCGACAAAATAGTCGGACTACGTTAATAACATAATCATGGTGTTGTTCAACAGCGTACATTATCTCATTGACAGAAAGGAAATTAAAGTCTGTTTGGATCAAGTTGATGTTGCCACGACCATTCTCTGACTATCTCGTATCAATTTACGCCGGCTGCTTTCGTGGGCTCACAGCCTGCAAGTATGCCTCATCGGCTGTTAAAATTCATGGGCCGAAACCACAATATTGATAAACACATGCTTGCAAATTTCGCAGAATGTATTCATTTATTACTTTTCTCACTAGCATCTGGACTAGTTAATTATCACATGTCGGACTCGCTTTTGACCTTGAGTATAAATGAAATGCGGTAACTCTACAAAACAAAAGAAGAAAATGTCTTCGACTACCTGTGCGGTTTTGGAGTTGAAAAAGGTCTTCAGCTGTCTCATCGTCGTTGACAGAACAGAAGCGAATCTTCTCATGCGTCGGGTGGCCAATTTTTAATTACACTCAATGAAAAAGAAATCAATCAAATGCTTCGGAAGAGTCTTTAAACGGGTTGAACGTGAATCGAACACCACACGTGGAAACAGGCATCGACAACTGGATTAATCAACACTACCTGCAACTGGATTGTGTTGCTCACTTTTCTATTTTGACTCGTGCCGGCTTGTGTCGTCAAGTAAAAACCTGATTATTGACATTGTGGCTTTACCACACGACAACAAAGTCATCTGCCGATGTTTTACTCAATGCTGCCGTTGCAAACTGAAATGGATGGCCTGATATATGGACATCTCACCGCAGAAGCACTGCATGCACTCGAGCGCTCATGGACCTCGTATGCTCTTGTCAATTTCGCGTAGTCAAATACACGATCGCTTAGAAACTACTCTTAACGTATACAAAATGCAAGTTCACATTTACGGACAGGCGAGCGCAGAGACAGCACGCAGCACAGACAAAGATCTGACCAGATCAGCCACCAATGCTGGACTGGTCAAATTGGGCGATCGAGACATTGTTGTCGTTGACCCAAACGAGCTGATGAATTTCAAGATCGATCCAAAAACTGCAACCCCCCAACGAAATTATTGTGAATCCACATGGCACCACCGGAAAAATGCCTCGCCAAAATCGCAGAGAACCAAGGAATCTTTGATATGTCAGTGGCCATTATCAACGACTACACTGACATAAATGCAGACCTCAAAGTTGGAAAATCTGGCGATGAAACAAGTGGAGACCTGATCATGAACCGGAACTGAATCCGATGGAGGCAAAAAAAAAGTGATGCCGATGCTGCAACAAAAGGCTGCCCAGGTACAATCAGCCCTGCCCTCGCCAATACACGTAGTAACTTCATAAACAAAATACTAGAACAGCTGACCACCGAAGGAGAGGAAAAAACTGCAGCATACTAACAAATAGTCTAGTTCCCTTTCACATTTTAATGGTACGCGAGTCCCGACGTATTTATTGTATCAAGTTATAATAGTGGGTGGGGTCAATTGACAACATTGATAAACAATCAGCCTGGTACACGAGTAATAATACGTAACAAACTTGATATTATTTTTAAAAATTTCATATATATGTTATCAGTGAATTTCATTACCTGAGATGAAATTGTCTGAAGCATTCCACATAATTCCAGTATGTTACTTAGCTATCTTTTGTGTTTTATCATTTATAATGGATCCTAAACCGCATATGTTGTTGTTGCAAAATTAACCAACGGGATATTGAATCAGCTGAGCGATAATGATCACTGATTGTACTAAGCATGGGTATCATCAATGTAGTTTTAGATGAAAGTGGTGGCAAACCTCAAAAAAAGAAAAACAAAAAAAAATCAACAACAGGAACACAAAATTTTACCCAGTAAGATCTTTTCCATGACTGTATGGCACTTGTGCTAGTAATGAAAATGGCTTGGTTGGAAATGCATGCATACGCTGAATCCAGCCACCATTCTTCTGGGCAAAGCCAGCACATTAAGGAAATTATAATCCACTGTGACTTTAATAATAGAAAGAACTGTGATGGACTCCCGAAACTACTGATATAAAAGAATAATCAAAACAGCTAAGAGATGAAGTGACCAAGAAAACCATTTTACTCACAAAATGCAAATTTGCTTTTTGTCACATACAATTTGCAGACCCACAGCAGCAAACAATGTCTGCTTTTTCACTGAGGTAATTGCAACCGTCGTAGACACACCAGATTTGCTGTTGGGGCTAAATCAATAGTAATTGATAGAAACTGGAGTCTGCTGGTTTATTCTCATGACTACACAACATAATCTCAATGAAACCAATAAACAATGTTCAATGGCCATCAAAGATAAAATAATTACCATAGCAACAATAACAACAACCATAGCAGAGTTCCAGATGTGTTGGAAGAAATGGAAAACACCCAGTGACAGATATGGGCCTAGGACACTAGCTTCCTAGAGGCAGAACCATAACAGGTAAATTAATTTGCATGCAGCAAAAATTGCGTAAATGCATACTGGAATCTCCAACCTGTACTTGTGCTTGCAAAAATTATAAAAGTCATGGGGTAATGAAGACACAGGCCCAGATCAACAACCAACATTATGCAACTACTACTCATCTGTGACAGTACTGAGCATGTATTTATGGTGGTAAAAATGACACAAATTCATTCTCAGTTCACTTTTTTATTTTCAAATAAGAGAACAAAACTATATTCATTTTTCAAGTGCATCCAGAAATAAATAATGTTTCATCATCACTAATAACTGATGTAATCAATCCTTGTTTCCTTCATGCAGTTTCTCTCTAACCAAGACCTGACCAACAAGTAATAGTATCAGCTGACTGACCTAATTAACCATACCCTACTTATAAATACATTATATAAAATCAAATTATTTCCTCCTCACACTTACAAGTGTGAATTAGCATTAACATTTAGTGCATCCTGAACGTTCGATGAAAATGGCTGAAACATTTTTAGATGTGATGGTGTAAATCTGCATTTGATACATGCTGGCATTTGAATAGGATGTTAAGCCTGAACATCCAAGTTGCTATTGTGTACATAAATGGGCCAGCAATGGCATGGATTAGCGGTCCATATTAGGGTTTCAGTGCCATACAGCGAGATGTTAATTGGAAGGAACTGACTACATATATGATATGGATTATATATTTACTGTGTAATGTGCATACAACAGTTTAGAACCAGGTCTGTTATTATGTAATATACCAACAGTACAGAACTAGATCTGTTTTTATATATATATATATATATATATATATATATATATATATATATATATATATATATATATATATATATAAAAACCTTCATAGACCTGATTGGATGACAAAGAAGCTATACAGAAGCCCAGTCACAGCACAGAACACTTCTCCCGTGGCCACATTTTCAGTGATATAACACTTATAGCAATTGCTCACAACTCCAAATGGAGTTCCAAAACCAGGAAAGAAAAGGAATCTTACTGAATACGCCACCTTAGAACCAAGCGGTTTAAACAAAGAAGACTAGAAAAAGACAGCATTCACAAAGAAAATGATCTTTTTGCAACCGACATGTTTTCAATAATTCTCTAAATTTGCTTATTAGTCACCCAATAGCCTATAATTACAACTATAACAATGAAATATCTGGGATATAATTTGTGCATAAATAAATTAACATAAAATAACAGATGTCACTAAGGCTCATCGATTTCTAGGTCAATATAAAATATTTGCCAGCATCCGCAACAAGTCATAATGTAAAGTTTTGCAAAGAAAATGGTTTTTCTGTTTTATTTATTTGTTTTGCATAGGTGTCAACTTGTACGGTTTACCCATAATTTGTGCGATTTTTTCTTTTTGTTAAGTTTTTTCCGTTAAAAAAATTTAAACTTAAATTATTTTTTTTCGTTTCGTGTGCATCCGGGACTCTTGGCATAATTCTTTTTCAGCATGAGAATTCAGTGAGACTATGGTGGCCCGAAACAACCAAATCATACTCAAAAACACGTTTTTCCTTTGATAATGAAATAAGTTTCATTTACGGTTAAACTCCAGTGTGATCTTTTCTTTATCGTGTAGTATGTGTGTTTTCTTATTTTATACATTATTATTTTATTATTTATACTTATTACTATCAAATGCATGAAGTTTGGATCAATTTTCATACTTTACGTCGTGTGGCAATCATGTTGGTGTAACCGTACTTTGTCTGACTTTTCTGTGTGGAGATAGAGTTGGTTTATTAAAATTTTTAACAATATACTAATTAAAAATACTGATTTTAGCACCTATATTTTATCGTGCTGTTATCATTTTGAGTTAAGTTTGTCAGACAGGTAATGCAAACAGGAAGATGCATTTGTCCAACTTTTCTGTGAGGAGATAAACTTGGTTTATTAAAAATTTTAACAATATACTAATTAAAAATACCGATTTTAGTACCTACATTTTATCGTGCTGTTATCATTTTGAGTTAAGTTTGTCAGATAGGTAATGCAAACAGGAAGATGCATTGTCATAATGGCGAACGTATTACAGATACTGAGCGACTCGAAAATATGTACCACTGCCAATTTATATAAAGTTTGTGACCAAAATTGGCACACTATGTAGCAAATTCAGAACTTTTCAAACACCAGATATGCAATTTTAATAGACACAATCAACAGCTTATGAGGTATAAAGTTCCGAACTGCTACTTTGTAAACTTTTTTATTTCTAGATTTCAATTTTTGAATAGCTCCTGGAGTAATATCTTAGGGTTTATGGGGAAAAAATAAATTTGAATTGGGAGATTTTCCTCTATCACATGTCAAATCTATAAAAATAATTAAAAATAATTTGTTTCTCTCATCTAGATGAAATATTCCATCTGTCAAATAGCTGAGCCTACCTCAAAGAAATGCAGGCTTGAAGACTGACCGAGGTAGTGGCAAGTTTCAGGCTGATTGGATTAAATTCTTCCCCGGCATTGTAGATGTATCCAAGTTAGGATCTTCACTTGTGTTTTGTAAAATATGCAGAAAAGACATTAAAGTGGTGGTGTCAAGCATACATGACCTGAAGGAACACTTCAGGACAAAACTGCATGAAAGAAATTTTGAAAAGAAGAAGGGAGCATCCATCAAAAGCCAAAACAGGAAGATGATTGTGTTATTAGTAAAAGGAATTAAATAAATTTTCAGAAATGTCAATAATTATGTAAATATGTGTCATAATAATTTGTGTCTAGCATTTGTTGTTTTAAAACTGTTGATCTTATACAATGCATGAATACATTTTTTTGTGCAAGGTTTTTTTTGGTCTGGCGTACAGGTTTTCATCTCAATGGGTTGACACCTGGTATCTTGTCTATGTTTTGTATTTGCCTTTGAAAAAGACTCATTACAAGTCAAAAGTGCTAAGGCTAGTTAGATACAAGTTTTGCACTGTTCGTAGTTATTTTATATATATATATATATATATATATATATATATATATATATATATATATATATATATATATATATATATATATATGTATGTGTGTGTGTGTGTGTGTGTGTGTGTCTGTGCCAATAGCACAGACCCAGCTCTGTTTTTATAGTTTACCAACAGTACAAACCAAGGTATGTCAGCAGAGACCCAGGTCTGCAATAAGATGTATGAACATTGCTGACCGAAATCTGTCATTACATAATGTACCAAATGCCCAGTGTTTATGAAACAACACCAAGCTGGCACAATGGTTTATGCAAATAGCAGAGACCATGAAAATCTTTGCATAATATACCAACAGACCAGGATCAGTGCAAACTTCACAGACCCAAGTCTGTCACTGGATAACAAACCGTAATGTCAAGGTCTATGCAATCGTCACAGTCAATGGTCAAATTTAAATGCTCCAAACGATTAATCTATGCAAATGTCACACCCAGATAAGCCACAGTATAATATATGAGCTGCTCTGGGTCTACGCCCACAAAAAAAAAAAAACTGCACTGAGGTGCCACTGTATAATGTACCATATATGCAGATTTGTTATGGTACCATGTACCAACTGATAAGGGTCTATGCACACCATATGTACTGAGCAGGATCTATGCAAAAGTTACTGACCCAGATCTGTCCTTGTATAATGTACCAACAGATCCAAGTCCAAGCAATCATTACACACCCAGGTCTGTCAATATATACTGTACAAAATCAGCAAGGTCTATGAAAGCAGCAAAGGCCATGTATCCACCAATCAGTCTATACAAATAGCACAGACCCAAATCTGCTCTTATATACTGTACCAATATCACGCCCCTAAGCTTATTGTATAATGTACAAAAATATCAAAACTAAGTCTGATTATTTGAATTACTTGAAGAAATTCATTTTTGAGATCAAAATATATCTTCTTGCTTCCCCCAACCACCCCAACATAAAACGAAGTCTCATCCTATCACAGTCACTAGAACACAATTGGGTCTTGAGACACTTTGAAGGTACCAAAATACAGTTTGGACTTCATTGACTAAATCTTGTTTTTATTATTATTTTTAAATTCTTTATGTGTGTGGTTTGGATTTTTCAGTCATATCGCTATGATGTCTGCAGTGTGACAGTTTAATATTATGTCTAGCACGGGGGCATCATGCCGCAGATATGTAGCATGATGTCCCACCCAGTCACATTGTCCTGACATCAGGCCAACCAGTCCTAACACTAACCTCTTAATGCTGAGTGCCAAGTGAGGCAGCTGTTAGTACCATTTTTATAAGTAGATGCTCTAACCACTAGGCCACCGGAGTGGTCATTACATTTTTTAAACAAGGTAAATGTGACATCCTGATGGAAATATATCTCCTCCATTAAGACGGCATATAATCTGCAGTTGTCTTATCTGTTGTCCGATCTTAGTCAAAACTGTTTGTAGTTAGTACACTTTCGTTTTCAGAAAGTTAGGCAATGCACAATAATCCATAATATATTAAGAAAGAGATATAAATGAAAATGCAGTCCAGATCCAAGTCGGAAATAAATGTGAAAAACAACACACAAAAACCTGATTGAATTTATAAACCTGTTGTTCATGGACTGTAGTCACAGAGGCACAACATTAAACAGTGCATGCACAGGAATAACAAACAAGAACTCAAAATGAATCGCAACTGTGACATTACACATATAAGCATTTGTGAGCTCTCTCCAAGGACAGACCGCTTCGGTGGCCTAGTGGTTAGAGCGTCCGTCTCAGAAGCGGGAGGTTGTGGGTTCGATCCCCAGCCAAGTCATACCAAAAACTTACAAAAATGGTACTAACAGCTGCCTCGCTTGGTGCTCAGCATTAAGAGGTTAGTGTTAGGACTGGTCGGCCTGGTGTCAGGATACTGTTTATCTTGTCAATCTACTTATTGCTGACTCTATCTTGTCAGTCTACTAATTGCTGCTGTTTATCTTGTCAATCTACTAATTGTTGACTTTATCTTGTCAATCTACTAATTGCTGGCTGTTTATCTTGTCAATCTACTAATTGCTGACCATCTTGTCAGTCTACTAATTGCTGCTTATCTTGTCAATCTACTACTTGCTAAGTTTATCTTGTTAATCTACTAATTGCTATTTATCTTGTCAATCTACTAATTGCTGACTCTATGTCGTCAGTCTACTAATTGCTGACTGTTTATCTTGTCAATCTACTAATTGTTGACTGCTTTATCTTGGAATGTACCACCTAATTGTTTCCTGTTTATCTTGTCAATATACTATCTAATTGTTTAGGGCTCTTTAAACATACATGGTATCCAGGGAAAGCACATTTAAAAAAATGTATGCCCTATTACTCAGGTTACTCAGAGTTCACAAATCTAAGCTGCATCCATAGGTGATCACACACGAAGGTACATTCCTCTGGTCCCAGTTATGTTTTACCAGAACAGCCCTTACTGTTTATATTGTCAGTTTTGCATCTTTTTATATTCTTCCAAAAATGGTTTGGAAATGCAACTGTAAATGTTTCAAACTTATGTAAGATTATGCAAAGCAAAGAAAAACTCAGAAATATTCCTAAGACAATACCTAATCTGTATCCAGAAGATGAGAAAGATCACTGTTACATAAAAGTGAAAATATTTTCCTAGCAAAAGACTTCCAAAGTTACTTCAAAATATTTAAATTAAATGTTTTGATGTTTACTTAAATAAAGTTTTCAGCATAACCAGTTATGTCACAAGAAAAATTGGCAGACAGCAGAAAGTATTTCGCCACTAAATGATATTTGTTATCGGAGTACATTTTTTTAAATATTTAGCATTTGCTTACTGTTCATTTTCCCTTCATTTTCTGTCATTCATCATTCTGTTGGCATTTTAAATAGGCATGTAAATGTTTCAGAATCTGAAATATTTTTGTTACCATATGGTCTTATTAAAAGCAAGAAAACAGAAAATAAATAAACTGAAAATACAAAAATGTTGGCTCTATACCTTTAATTTCCTTTAGCATTAAACTGTTATTGATAGAATCCAAACTTTAATAAGTAAAACGAGTGCAACATACTGGCAGACAGGATAATTTATCTGTATGACATCTTGAACAACACCCAGACAGGATGATAATTTATCAGTACAACACCTTCAACAACACCCAGACAGGATGAAAATTTATCAGTATTACACCTTGAACAACACCCAGACAGGATAATTTATCAGTACAATACCTTCAACAACACCCAAACAGAATGATAATTTATCTGTATCACACCTTCAGCAACACCCGACAGGATGATAATTTATTTGTATCACACCTTCAACAACACTCAAGCCTTGAAACTTAAACCGATTTCCCCCATTTGTTACAGGTAAAAAAATGCACAGGTATGTTTTTATTTTCTTGTTCAAACATTCATCTCCTTGCAGAATTGTTAATACATTTATCCAGCAAAGGACATTTTTACATGGATGAACATGTTTGTCACACATCATATAGTTTGTCCCTTGAAATAAACATGCAATATACAGAAGTGAAATATATACATGAACTTTGTAAAGAGGGTTCATAACTGATCTCCTTAATTATCAGGTGTATATGTTATGGATGTGTCCACTAAACATGTTTTGGTTTTATCATTTTCTTTCTTTAAGAAAAAAGTTTTATCCCACTATAAGTTCTCCAAGATTTGTCTTAGTTACAAATGACTGTTTTTGAGACAGGATGTTGTTTCATGTTTTTATTCCTCTAAGTCTGTTCACATCTCTCTTCATATTTTTTAATAAGAACATCAGTCACCGCAACTTTTGTTTTTTAAAAAGCATTCTGAAAGTTAGAAATTAAGATTTTGAATTTTTATGTGCCACAACATTATAGTGTTTCCTCATGGCGTGTTTATACAATAGCAAATTTGTTTTGAATGGAAAATCTTTTGTCATAAAGTCCCTAAATCTGAAAGTAAACAGACAATATCCCTTATGCTGGCACCAGCTACTGTCAAAATTGACAGTGATTACCAAAATTTCTTAATGGATCATTATTTCTCAATAAATATTTGGCTGCTGATAATTTCAAGGCATATCCTTAACTATTTGCCTATTTTCACTAGTTTCGAAGATGTGTCAATAACAAATGAGACTCAATGTCTTATACAAACAAAATTGCAAAAAAACGATTTAGCATTATACTAAATATTTATTTGTATAACCCTTTTTAAAATCCAGAAATTGAGAGTCAATATAATTTTAAAAAATGAAGATAATGGTTAAACACTGAAATTGTATGGCAGTTAAACAGTGAACTTGTATGGCAGTATGGTTCAGATTGGAAAATACCTTAGTAATGCCCTTTACTAACAAGCATAAAGATCATACACATAAATATTCTTCTATGCCAAAATAGAACATTGAAAGATTTAGCACCCATTTCGCATTTATCTGAAAACAACCTGGGAAAGTTTTAGCACCAGTCTAGTATCTCAGCATCTGCAAGACAATTACCTCCATCATTTCTTCAAGGAATTTGTCGACCCAAATTTCTAAGCAATCCGAACAAAAGGGAAGAGACACCATTTCCAGATTCATAAGTTTACCAGTATTTGTAAGAAACCTCAATACAAAATGGCATTTGGGCCCCAATTAAAAAATATTTGTCATACAATACACAGTATTCACCACAACACATTTACCTTATAAAGCCACTCAAGTGTCGAGTCCAACATCAAAGTACATAAACTCTGATCTGCAATCGCATAATGCACCAGCAGATCAGGGTCTATGTTTGTTCTACTGGTTAAGCCTAACAAACTGCACAGACCCAGACCTGCTGAAGCATTATGCAACAGCAGATCTGGGTCTGTGCAATTTTTGGTTTTACTCAACTTGTAAAAAGTGCACTTAGTAGTTTATCAAATAAAATGCTTGGTAGTTTATCAAATAAATTTTTCTGTTTAGAATGAATGCCTTTAGTCCATGCAATACAAAAAGGTTTTTTTTTCCTACATTGATAGCCCTGAAAAATCTTGAATAGCTACGAGTTAAAACAATTTAAAAGATGCTGATACAGTTGCCCCCAGTATCAAACACAATAAAAACACACACTAGTCACAGATATAACAGCTTTCTCATTCCCTTATCAAAATAACATTTTCAATGCATATAAATAATTTACATGACATGATTCATGCCCATATATTAAAACAATTGACAACAAAAATCATATTTTAACAGAATCATCTGTTTCATAACATGATCAAGTACAATGGTTGTTACATTCCCCTTCTTAGTCCCCATCCCCACATTTTCCATGTCCATTACTGTGACAATATACATAATCACACAGCTTTCTAACACACAATGCTTAGCATCAAATGGTTCCTTGTTTATGCCGAATAGTTATTACCACACAATTATTCATTTTATAATTGAATCAGAAATTTTATAAATGATTTCATATTCCGAAAAATCAAATTATCCACTTAATAAGCAAATTTGAAAATAGCATGAGACTAGAATTCGAGATTGTTGAGCCTCACCTGCATCAATGCCATAATACATCTACCTGCAACCCTCCATATCTGACTTGCAAAGCTTCAACAAAAACCGACTGAATCTGATGATACATCACTGCCAGCAAAAAAGT
The DNA here is from genome assembly GCA_028554795.2 of Sinohyriopsis cumingii. Lineage (NCBI taxonomy): Eukaryota > Metazoa > Mollusca > Bivalvia > Unionida > Unionidae > Sinohyriopsis > Sinohyriopsis cumingii. The sequence continues at coordinate 103,324,667 of CM068832.1, forward strand.
AATTCCGACTTCTCACATGCTTGTTTATGACAGCCAATAATTAAAACAAAACAACAAAATATAAAAGATTTCACCACAATCTCCAGCCAAATTATTAAGGCAAAACTGGATTTTCTTTTGTTGGATCCCAATTAGAAACATGTCCCTATGCCACTGATGTCTGATGTGATGCAACTACAGGGCAAAGTTCCAAGTCAAACACAGGCCACATCTACTGAAGTCAAACATGGACCACAGCTATTACGGCAAAACAGGCCACAACTTGAAAAACAAATCTGCCAAAAAGCAGAAAAAATTAAGCATGACTTTGGTGTTGTTAACATAAAACTCTGCACTCATTATAGTTTCAAAACAATGTGTTGTTCAAAATTTACCGAGTGGAAAATTATGTCAAAATGGAGTCTATAATTCAATAACATTTGTAGAAAGGTCAAAATAGGAAACTTGAACCAGGTCTTCTTAATGCAAAGTTTATTAATCTGATTTCAATCCATTAAGTCCTTCAAAATTCTTGATCAGAAACAAAATAAAAAGGCCAAATTCTACGATAGAGGACCGACATCAACATTTTCCCAGAAAAATATGAAAACAACCACGTCTTCTCAATGCAAAGCTTCATACTAAATTTGATTTTAATCCATGGAGTCCTTCAAATGTTGTTGGAAATGAAGTTGTGAACATGTTCTTGAGTAGAAATGAAATTGAGAGTAGTTTTAAATGAAATATGGGTCAAAACCCTGTCCATCAAGTTCCGTTTAAAAGCTTGTTATCATGGTGTCATGGAGCAGGACATAATGGCATCGAACGTGAGGGGATAGGGCACATGAACATGGATAATGCCATATGCCAATGCCACAAATATGTTGGGGAGCATAACAAAAATCAAAAGAAATTAGCTGAATGGAATGGTCTTCCAGTATAGCAACATGAGCATAGCAAATAGCAGGCAATGTGCTTACAAAATTTCAAACTCTCAGATTTTTTATCTTCCTCTAATCTTCACTGAAAATAGATTTTATCAACAAAAATTACCTAGATGAAAATTCCTGAAATTAGAATGTTTTAATAGATGATTAAAGTTCCCAAAATATATGGCCACACCACATCTCAGAATTGAGAGAAGTTGGGCTTAATGACACTGAAAAAGATACAATATCGATGTATGCTGATCACACAAGATGAAGCCTTTCAGCTTTTCTACTGTGTTCATGTAATCCATGCTATGACATTGGCAAGGACTGTTTTGATTGTAATTTTAAAGAAAATAACTAAAATAGTCAATGGTTTCACCATTAATAAAACAACAATTAATCACTTCTTAGAAGTAGTTTTGGTTGGTTTTTTCCCCTTGATGATTTTCGGTTTATTCTTGATGACTCCTGGCTTTTTCTTGGCAGACTGAAAAAAAAAAAATGGAAATCAACTTGATGCTTTATCTTCATGACAACAATTTCATCACAAATCAATATATCACATTCACATCATTACCTCCCTTTGCTACTACTCTCCACGTCTCACAAGATAATGCAAGGATGAGTGGTGCATAATCCCACTTAATTGCATACAAAGAAAAACACCCAAACAAACAAAGCAAATAAATGAACAAATATGAACGAATGATGATTGAATTACAAAATTATTAATTTAAGAAACTAAATGTGTAAATGAATGGAAAAAGTACAAAAGTGTCAGCAGATTAAGATATTTTTTTATCTTAACCTGCTATTTTCTGATTTGATCTCAATAAATATATCAGCACTATTTATCACCTTTCTGAAAGTTAATAACACAGACTGTTATCTGTGAATTAGGACCTCATGACAAAACCATCTGAGACCATCTTTATCACAAAGCTTTTAACAACTGGTCCAGCACTAAGCATTTATTTCAACAATGAACCTATTTTGGTTTTGCAAGTTTTGTCATGTGTGTTTAGTGTACGAATTTCATGTCAGTGTGATTCAAAACATCAAATGGTCAGGGAGATTGAGTATCAAACAATGCCATTTTATGAATCGAACTGATACATTCACAACTTCCAAACAATGATCATGTAGTTTCGATGAAATTCATTGTAGCAAAATATTTTAATCCGAGATTTAGGACCAGCTAGGCTAGACAAGTGGTCTTCTGGTGGAAACCCATGTCAATATGACTTTCCATTCAGGAGTAGCGATAGCAAGATTTTCAAGATGGCTGTTAAGGTAGCCATATTTCAGATCAGATTGCCATCATTCTCATTTAGGACCAACCAGAAAGAATACAAATCCTTTTAGTGATGCTGATATGACCATCTATTTAGGAGGAGTACCAAATGCAAGACAGCTACTGTAGCAGTCATACTAGCTGGCCTAGCAGCACTGTTTTCATTTAAGACCAACTAGACCTTGAGATGAATGTGTGTGTAAAGTTTCATGGCAATCCTCCAAGTAGTTTACGAGGAGTGGCAATAACAAACTTGTGTCAACATCAGAAAACACGTTATGCCACAAGCTTTCATAGACTATGACCATCAGAGCTAAAAACTGACTACATGAATTCATAAGATTCTATGGACAGAGAGATGGATGGATGGACACTAGGAACCCTCCACACCATACCTATATAAAAATACAAGTACATAACTGTAAGTTAATAAGTATAAGTTATAACAAATTTCTCTAACACTAAAGCAGGTTTCATTTAAATTATTGGTCAGCGTAGGACTTAACAGGTTAACCTTATTATTTTGTTGTTTATTTTAGATTTTAGAAGTTGTATAAAATATGTGTAAATTCAGTGGTTATGGACTATATTTTCTTGTAAATTTATGTCAAATTCTCATTAATCTAACATATGTACCTTTCTGCTTGGTGAGGACCTTATTTTGGTTCTCTTGACTGGGATTGTTGGTTTGATTATGGTGTCTCTATTCTCCAAGTCTTTAACTTTATAAATGCGAACCAGCCAGTGTTCTGTTGTGTATGCTTCCTCTAAATGTGTCAACTCGAAGTTCTTGTTTCCAATCTCCACCCCTCTTGTCCGGTCGAACCCTGGAGGACTGCGGAAATCCAACTAAAATGGAAAATCTTTGCTGTGTACATTATTAATCTGACTAGTCTTGCTTATTTTTCCAAAATGAATCAATTTCACCAGCAATTATACATATGCTAGAAAATAAAAATATGTCCGAGACAAGCTCAAATTCATAACTGTGACCTACACCTTATAGACAGATGGAGTATAAATGCAACACATCTAGGAAAGGTATTCAAGGGAACTAGTAGTTACTACTTGAATACTACTACACGCCAATACAACATTTTGTTCCCAGTAAAAATTCCCCAAACCATTAACATATTATCAATTCATTTGATTAAACTCAATAATGAAAATGTTCTGCCCTTATTTAATTTTCTATACTGTGTGTGTGTGTGATTAGGATTTTTAATGTAGCTTTAAAAAAATTTCAGTCATATGGCTATGATGTCTGCAGTGTGGCAGTTTATAGTGATGTCTATCACTGGGGCAACATGCCACAGACATGTAGCGTGATGTCCCACCCAGTCACATTATCCTAACACCAGGCCGACCAGTCCAGTTAGTATTAACCTCTTAATGCTAAGCACCTAGAGAGGCAGCTGTTACTACTATTTTTGTAAGTCTTTGGTATGACTCGGCTGGGGACGGTTTGAACCCACGGCCTGCTGCCTTCGAGGTGGACGCTCTAACCTCTAGGTCGCCCAAGTGGTCAATTTTCTATACTGAATAATGGCCATGTTCTGCCCCCATTTAATTTTCTATACTTAATAATAGCCATGTTCTGTCCCTATTTAATTCTCTGTACTTTATAATAGCCATGTTCTGTCCCTATTTAATTCTCTGTACTTTATAATGGCCATCTTCTGCTCCCTATTTAATTTTCTTGATATGACGTCTTATCTTATGAAATACTGTTTCATTTCTGACATTTTTGTGCTGCCTGGTAGTCATAAAAACTGCACTCTGAAAAGAAAAACAAGATCCAAATTTTCCATGTATTACATATTAATGGAACTATCCATAAATTCTTCACTAAGGGTGAGGAATGGTGGTGGTGGGGGAAGAAAGTAGCTTAATGGCCTCTTTATCACAATATATGTCAAATCATGCATAGGAAATACAGAAAAAGTGCCTTTCTCAAGGACACAACAAGGCTCATGACCTGGCCTGGCCTGGATGGGTACTGAACTTGTGATCCTTAAAGATGTACCAACTCCTAAATTAAATATAATTTTTTATCGCTTATGCCATGAAACTCTATATTAGGATTTAATTTATAAAAGAAGACTGCCATGTTCCTGGGAATCAACAATAAACCCATCCATGCTTGACATATGTTTGATACAAAATAGAAATCTAAAAACAAACTGTCTGTAAAACGGCTGGATTTGTATATTCAATGACACATCAGCACAACCAATCTTGAAATTTATCCTGATGTAATTTTTCATAAAATGGAGTAAGAAAAGGGCCATTATTCAATAAAGTCTGACTAGTAAATGGAGTCCTACTGTTTCCAGAGATTCATTGTTACTTGGGCATTTAAATCCAGAGATTTTAGCAATCATAGCATTTACACAACTTTGTACCCCACAAAATACAGTAAATTCGTAATAGGTTCTTTTCTGACCCTCAGTACCAACTATTCAAAAGGGTTGGTTACTATTTCAAGTGAACAAACAAGAGTCCTTGATAGAATTGATGAGAATTTCCAGACAAGACCATTTCTTCCTTTTAATTGCTGAATGTTGAGATCATCTCTGATATCCTTCAGTGATAACATTTCCAAATTAGCTGCTGTGGGGGTCATACTGGATATCAGGTTGGCACCACATTCATATAGGACCAACAAGACGCATGTCTTTCAGTGAAAACCTTATGTTGATATGACCATCTATTCTGAAGTAGTGACAACAAGATTTTCAAGATGGCCAGCATGGTGGATGTATCAGATGTTTGTGCAGCACCGTTTTCATTTATGACCAGCTAGACCATGGAATGAATGTGAATGTAAACTGTTGTTGGAACGTTCAAAGTAATTTAGGAGGTGCAATGATAACAAAGTTGAGCTAACAGACATACAGGCGACAGATTTCAGACCATCATGTAAGCTATTCTGGTCAATGAAAAGTACAGCTAACAAAAATCCACACATGGTATTTTACCTGCAACTCTCCAAATCTGTAGTAGGATAATTTGTACATCAAACAATTCAGCAATGTACTGGATCCGGCCGAGTCTACACGGAATTCTCCCTGAGGTGTGAAGTAGTCTGACTCCTGTAAAAAAAAGATTGAAGCATTCTCATAGACAAACCTGATATAACACTTCTTTTGAAGAGCAATGTATCTCGCTTGCGAGCCAACACTGATGTAGATACTTGTTTAGACTTTCAGAACTTTAATAATTAACGTTAATTTTATTAGTCAATGACAATGTTCCTTTTCAGTCAAAAGGATGCGTTTGGAAGGCCATCTGCTATTGCAGGCAAGATAATAACAACTTTGATTCGTTGTCTTAAAAAACTTTATCAAAGATGAGGTTGAGTTCACTGTAGATCATAAGCTCTGTAATCCCATCTGCAATACAGGGCTAAACTATTATTGATCTTTGCATTAGAATGTACTTCAAGAGCCTGTCCCTAATTCTGATTGTCTTTCCACTTTATTCCTTCTTTACAGATAGCCCAAAGTCTAGTTTTCTTCCCCCAGCCAACAAAAAAAAAAACACCTTTAGATTGTTCCAGTAGAATCCGATACAAATGAATACCAAATTGGAGTGACATGTTCACCTGCTTTATCTGATTATTCTGCTGCTTCACAACATGGAACCTGGATCAGTTATGGCATTATAAGCCACAAACAGGAAAGACATGCAACAATGTTGTAAAGATCTTCAACAATCCTAGACTTTTATGTCAAATGAACTCACCCTTATATCTCTGGGATGCTCTCCTTCAGCTATCCGGACCATCCACAGGAACTTGTTGATGTCATCCCCTGAGTAACCAATCACCCCTCCAAATATAACCAGTACATAGTCCACATCTAGCATCCGCATGATTTTATATGCTGCAGTTTCATTGGATGACATGGCTTTTCCAACCTGTAAGGACAATCAATCAATTAAACAATTTGTGAGTTTTGTCTTATATTTTTGTCGTTATCTTTTCTCAGTTATTTATTTAATTATTAAACTGCTTGCTTTTAATCAGTCATATAAATGACAGATAATCTTACATAAGTGTGCAGCAGATATGATATCTATGTAACAAGCTGAAAAACAGTTGTGAAATATCAGTCATGAAATAACACTGTATGCCATGAAATAATTGTCATGAAAAAACACTATGTCATGAAATAACACTGTATGCCATGAAATAACACTTGTCATGTATATTTTTAATTTGTATTGTTTGTTTCTAATTTTTCATCATTATGTATTATGTATACTTGTATTTTGAACATAACCTTGTCCAAAATCAAGTTCATTGTGTTCCTAACTTTTATTTTGTAAACAAATAATACATAGTTAATATTTCTCTTTGAGTGCTGGTTAAATATTAGTATCATTATCAATGGAGGTAAATATATTTATTAGGATCCAAATCAAGGACATTGGAATTCTCCCATGATAAACCTGGTCTACCTGATGTTCATCACATTTTTTGCTATAATTTTAGTAACATATAGTTTGACTACTTAGATTGTTCTTGAAATAAACTTCTGATCCTCATCCTGGTTCTGCTTTTGTGTCCTATTATTTTTTATATAATGTTGTTTACTTATTCTTGCATTTAAAATCTGTGAGAATCAGTCTTATTGGCTTGCTCAGTATTTCATTTCTTTGGATTTATTCAAATTATTATTTGCTCATCTATAATATTCTTGGACTGGAATATTAATTTGTAATTAAAGCGATTTCAGATAAGAATATTAATGGATAATATTAGTGTCATACATCAAAAGACTTAGCACATCACCACACTACAGGACACAGGCACAGTATATTCAGCTGGAACTTTATATATTTGGACTTGTGATAAACCCATTAGAGACTTTATGTTCAAGGAAAGTACATTATTTGTTTAATTTCACAACAATTGTTGATTTTCACTATTTTCTGTTACTTATTTTAAGGCCACTGATTTGTAATACACTGTATGCCATGAAATAATGATGTATATCATGAAATTACATTGTATGCCATAAAATAGCACTGTATGCCATGAAATGACTATATCATGAAATTACATTGTATGCCATAAAATAGCACTGTATGCCATGAAATAATGCTTTATATCATGAAATTACATTGTATCCCATAAAATAGCACTGTATGCCATTAAATGACTATCACGAAGTTACATTGTATGCCATAAAATAGCATTGTATGCCATGAAACGAGTGTATATCATGAAATTACATTGTATGCCATAAAATAGCACTGTATGCCATGAAATAATGCTTTATATAATGAAATTACATTGTATCCCATAAAATAGCACTGTATGCCATTAAATGACAGTGTATATCATGAAATTATATTATATGCCATAAAATAGCACTGTATGCCATGAAATGACAGTGTACATCATAAACTATTTATAGTGAACCAAACTGTATTTAGCCAGTTTCATATATTCCATGTATAATGAAAAGAACTTGTGATTCACTGTATCTCATATATTGAAATCTCATAATCTGAAACATCTTAAAGTCACTTTTTTCAGCTTTCCTACCAACCTTAAAACAGTATGATAAGGTAGGGCTACTTTTTTTTAAATGTAGGGAAAAAGTAGATTAAGGATAGTTTAAGAATAAAAAGTATGAAATTTTGGAATATTACTGAAGAAAAAAACAACAACAAAAAACCTACACTTGACTCATCTTTACAAGCTTGAACAAATTCGGGCCTTTACTAGATGTCTATAGTCGAGGTTTCTTCAAAGCAACATATTAGTAGGGATGATCTGTGTGATGAAATATTTGCATTTCTAGTTTATTATTATTTGTAGCAAAGAGATGTTCCAGAAACCTCATGCAGCAAACTCAACTACGAGCTCATGTTAATAAAAAAATATTGAGGCAAAATAGAAGCCTTTAATTGTACGTTATGCAAAAGTGGAAACTTTATCATACGTCAAAATAAAATTGCAGAAAGTAGGTATAGTCTGGTCTTTTTGAAAAAGTATGTAAAAACAGAAAGTTTGTCCAAAAAGTAGGAAAGAAAAGTAGTAGAGAATAACTTGGGCCACTGGAAAAAACTATGTTCCTCAATATAATTTATGTGTGATGTTGCCAGGTTCACATCACAGCAAAGGACGCTGATACCGTCTCTACCTGCTTACAGAAAGAGTCCAACTACAAACTGCATAGACCTTGATCTGAAACTGCATAATACAGCAGCAGATCAAGAGAGTAATCAGTATTACAATCAAGACTGACCCTCATCTGCTGGTGCATTATGTGACCCCAAATCAGGGACTATGTAGTTTTAAGTTGGACTCAACAAAAAAAATATCACACACACACAAAGTTAATAGCTGTTTTCACAACTTTATGCCCTGTACAATATCAATATATACATAACAGTAAAAGGAAAAATCCTTTATTCAGTGGACAAAGATTCAGGTAACTCTGTCACCTGCCCAGAAAATAATCTTTACAAAATTTATTCAAATTTCTATCTTAAACCTATGGGAAATATTAATATTTTCTAAGAAGTGTCACTCACTGTCAGAGCACTAAAGGAAATAATAGTATACATGAAAACACACTGAACTCATGTGAATGTGCATGTAGAAAAATTGTAATAAGACATTTACTAATAAACTATTAAACTCTGACAAGAAAATTAATCAGGAGAAAGAAAAAAAAAAGAAATTTCTTCCAGCAACATAACAACCCCATCATACTGCCTGACACCGTAACCCAAATATAAACGATGTTGATTAATGGATGGACAGACAGAAAGATGGACAGGAGTAGAACTATATACCCCTTTTATCTTTGTAACAGAGAATTAAAGTACTGGAAAAGTTGATTAAATTACATACTGTTATAAAATATCAGTGGTATATGGTGTGGTATTCTAAGCAAGAGACCCTCAAAAAGACTGATGCTCTACTGTGTGAAAAAGTTTTCCTGGAATCAAGATAAAACCATGCAAGTTTACTATTGATTTCTAATTTATAATCGACTGAGTCACATGACTTTCACATAAACTAAAATTATAATAAGTAGGTTTGTTTTTTGTTGTCAAACAGATTTCATTACTAATGGAAATTAAATCTTAAAGTGTTTCAAGAGAAAAGTATGTTGGTGTACACTAGGTTGTATTTTTTTTTATTAGATATAAATGCAAAAGATACATATGAGAAAAAAAATTGTATTAATGGAAGCAAATATATGAAATGCCATAAAATAATGCACATGTTAGCATATAAATTACAAATGTTTCTGACACCTGAAACTGTGTAACTATTTCACCAAACATACCAACTTGCTTCCAAATATTAAAGACTTTAATGTGGTCAAGTTTCCAATCAAATGCAAGATCACCTCATTTTTTTGTGGTTCTTGGTAATTATCCAAGTTGTAAAAGATCTTGATTAAATAAGCCTCTATTTGAAGTCTGATCAAAGTCAGGCCAGAAGTCCAGTTTGGACATTGCCAAATCTTGAACTTTTTCATAATGGTAATGATACATTTGTATAACCAAACCTTCCAAGTCGGAATGAACTCTAATCAGAAGTATGACCTCCTCAGATACAATTATCACTTTGTTATTATGTATGGATCTCACAAATTACTGAATTATTCAGAGATCTTGATACAAACATCCAAGTTAAAACTGATTAAAATGGGATTTCCGATCAATAGACCTATTCCATTATGTAAGTATAAAACCTCCAAAAACATTTTGGTCAAGGTATTTGGTCTTAGAAATAAAATAGGCAAAAGTCCCTTTTGTCATTTTAGCTGAAGTAACCTAAACGTTTGACTTTCTAACCCCAAAATCAAGTCTTCTTTCTTACCCAACATGTTAAGTCAGAAATAAACTCTGGAGGTAAATGGTAAAGAATTTCAATTTATGTGCGGAAAAGCGAGTTCTTCAGCCAGAGACCTTGACCCATGAAATTTTGACCCCCATATCAAAATTGTTGTCTCCTCTACCACAAGTGCAAGTCTGTTACTTTGTTATATATTTTTTTACAATGTAATGAAGTCTAATACTGATGTGCTTCAGTTACATGCTTAGAAACACCCATGTAAGTAGGTTGCACAGTTCTAAGCATCATTTCTTTCATGGACAGTCAAGGCAAAAGAAAAAAAAACTTAAAACTGTATACCCAACCTATCTATTTTCAAACTATACACAGACACTGCATCGTACTACATATAAGTCAACATCAACCACAACCATGGGTGAGGATAGGAAAAAACTTGCAAAGGGCATGTTGAAGGGAATCCTGTAGTGCCCCAACCCTAAAAACTAGAGCCCCTCAAAGGGACTGATACTTTACTGGGTGAAAACAATTTCCACAATTCAAGATAAGACCATTTCCTCCCTTTAATCATCAAGTACTGAAACCACCTATAATATTCTTCAGTGAATGGAGTTTCTAATCAGCTGCTGTAATACATACACTTGGCATAATTTTCATTCAGAACAATGTAGACATTGGAAGTGTCATATGTTATAATGAGATTGACCAGTTTTCAGTAAGATGTAATAATATATATCAACAACTGCTATTGTAAAGCCTGAAAACGTAATTAAAAGTTTGAGGCATTGACGATAAACATTATGTTTAAATGAAAAGTTTGTAAAGTACGTGTAGACTTTATTTACCACTAGTACAGTTGCACAAACTCTAGTTCCAAACCCTATGCAGCTCAATGGCTTGCTGCAACCTCTCAACTTGATACAATTCTTGGGGAAAAAATGTCATTTCACATGACGATGGCAATCCTATCTCCTGACATGGGACATACTCAAATTGGCATGCGATGTTCAATGAGCATAATTGTGTCCTTTCCAGCTTTCTTTCACAAGAATCTGAATACTCCTTTTTACTCTTGTGTTGATTAACACTTTTCTAGAAGCTTATTTTCCCTTTTGTCTTAAATGCGCATTGCTTTCTGGATGCCATTTAAAAAAATTATATAATCAACAGTTTGATCATGCAGACGCTTTGCATGAACAAATAGGTACAGTTTAAAGCCTCTGGGATACTGCTGTAAAGTGGGTCTGGTTCTCTGACTAATTTCACTAATTCTAAGATGAAACCCAGATCAAAATAAAACATGGATGTACCAACTGTCCTGATTTTTCGTCAACGATCATTTTCCATAGTTTTTGCTAGCATGCCATAAGTCCGTATTTTAAGGGTAATTTTTGTAAGACTTAAGGCAATATTGTTAGAGTTGGTTGGTCTGTAAACCCATAAAAACAATTACAATATAAATAACAATCAAAACAACAAATTCTATTAATAGGTTAAACATGTGCTTTAAAACATGACACACAGCAGTAAAGCAATGACCCCTTTTCAGTAATGGATCAAATACCTGTACATAAATATGTTTGCAAAAGAGCCATATGAAATTAGAGATGTTCACATCAAATATTAAGTTTCATCTTGTTTTCTTTCAATCAACTGTTATACATTTGATAGGCAAATTCAGGTAAAATCATTTATTTTAGTTATGAAGTGTGACTGCATTATATTCAGAATCACGTTATAATCAATGGTGTCATGATGATGGAAAGCTGCATTTCTGAAATTAGTATTTTGTGTGTGTGTGTGTGTGTGTATGTGTGTGTAACTCATTTAGTGAAAGGAAAAAATTTCCATGTCTACAGCCATTCTGTATATGTGTGTGTGTGTGTATATATATATATATATATATATATATATATATATATATATATATATATATATAAGAATATGACTCACCAAGGCAATATGACTATTATTCCATGTATTATTATCGACTAAAGTCGTTCTGTTGCCCATGCCTGCTATCTGATACCCATAATCCCACCACGACATCACTCGGGCTTTATCATGTGTGTTCTGGCGTAACCAAAAATAAGCTTCTCTGAAGTCATCCAAGATTGTTCGGCTTCTGCAAAATTAACAACAATAGTTATTTCCCCCATCTAGACTCAATAATTTAAATGGCCAGTAATATGTACAAAATATGGTTGGCACATTTAAACCAAGCCTTTAGGATCTATCAGATTTTATTTTGATTAGGCAAAATTATTTGCAACACAGAGATTGTTCTCGATGTCCAATATACAGAGGGTATAATTAGCTACATCAGAGAAATTAGACTACATCACCTCTCATGAGAAAAGAGACTTGTATATGGTTGAAACAATAAATAAAAAGGTGTCACTAGACCAAGTTTCCTATCAGAAACTCGCCCCATAAAACGATGATACCCTGAATGAAATTGTTGAAAATATAAATATCGATCCCATATATAAAAAATCTTCTTCAAAGAGAATGCAGAAATATTTTTCTACATCTATTCAAGAGACTTAGATCACAAAAAAGAGCCATTTTCCAAAGTTTGTCGCAGAAGTACCTTAGCTGGCAACATAATGAGTATGATACATTAATGGTGAAAATGGAAAATCTGGCCTATCACAAGAAAACTGTACAGATTAAACTTATTTCCAACAAAAAGAAGTTTCCAATATTCCTTATTGCACATCAAGCCATATCTATTTTCCAAAAAATGCCATCAACATTAATAAAGTAAACATTAATGCTTGTATGTGAAATGAAGTGTTGAATCCAAAGGTACATATTTATCTATGAACTTGAAGATATTTTTCTATTGTTAAAACAAAATTTTCATATTGCAAATTAAACCAGATCACTGCAAGGTATGCACATTAAACCTGCCCAACATAACAAGCCTTTCTCAATAAGGCATTCAACATTTTTCCGTAATTCAGACCAATGTTTGTAAGGTTTAACACAATATCATGTACTGCTATTGTCAGCCAGGAAAATGTGCATTTAAACAATTTAGAGTTGTAATCTGAGGCTGATGTTGCAAAGGTAACATTAGATTCAAGTAAAACGTTTGTAAAGTACACTTAGACCTTAATTCCAACACAGTCTAGGATTCGGCTAATGTGGGTATGTGAGAAAGATTGCCAATAACTTCTTGTTGGTTGTTGGTTCTTCCCGGAGTTTTCCCGGGTTCTTCCTCCACCATTAATACTGGCCACCATACATAGCCTATCATGTGCTGAAAAATGGCCTTAAACCCCCACAACAACAACAACATGCCAGCATCTGGACTTGATTGTATCTTCATAATATTTGCTGTATTCCACAAGTTCATAATTTAAGGGTCATGTCAGTAAAACATAGTCAAATCACAAGGGCTGACAGTTCTGTAAACTATACATTCCGTCTTTAAAGTAACTGGATCTGTCAAAGGCTGGACAAACTATTAATAAAACAAGCAACACATAGTTGGACATCTAGAAGGCATATTTATATCCATAAAAAATGTCAACAGAATATTGTGGTCTCACCCAATCAACCATGGCACAATTCAACTAAAGTTACTAGTGAACAATTTGCTCATGTAAATAAACCCATACCTCCCCAGCATCACTAAAACTACTTCAAAGCTGGCAACAACAACTCAACTCATTAACTCTTCTGAAATAAAGGCATAAAAATGATTGGTCAGCACATCTTCTGATAATCACATGTACTATGTTTCACATCAATCCACAAAACTTCAAGAACAGCTGTTTTTACAAACTGCTGCAAGTAAAAAAGGGCAATAACTCTTACAAAAAGCACAGAGCACAGTATGATGTCTATGAACATCTTCATGTGACAATCATTAACATTTTCCCAAGTTTCACAGCTATCAATCACATCTGAGTGATTCAGAAGATATACCAGATATTGCTTTAAGCAGACAAAAAGGGCAATAACTCTTACAAAAGTACCGGGAGCAAAATGATTCTGTTGATAGATGCATCTTCTGGTTATGATCTTCACCAAGTTTCACAGCATTACATCAAAAACTTCAAAAAATGTTTATATAAACACACAGCTAGCTTCAGTGCAGCTAATGAAAGTCAACTTTTTCATATCTTCTTTTGTTTTGATAGATTTTCAAGTTAGCAATAAAGAGTATGTTACAGCAGTATTAACATAATGGAGGGGGCCCCGAGTGGCCAAGTGGTCTAAAACGCTGTCCGTTACGGATCACTGCCATCTCACCTCTGTCTGCGTTGGTTCGAGTCTCGGATTCAGTCAATGTGGGTATGTGAGAAAGCTTGCCAGTAGCTACTCATGGGTCAGTGGTTCTTTCCAGGGTTTTCCCAGGTTCTTCCTCCACGATTAATACTGGCTGCCATCTATGGCCTATCGTGTGCTGAAAAATAGCGTTAAACCCTATAACAACAACAACATAATGGAATGTTTCAGTAGCATGAACAAAGAACTTTACTGGTCCCAGATGCCAGGCTATGGAATTTACTCTGCCCTAAGATTCTGACCAGATTTTTCTACCAAGTACCAAAAGTGCAGAACTGGTAACCAGTCTGCTATGTGCTACAGTGTAATTAGAACCCTGAAATTCATCACAAACATTGAAGACAAACTGTTACTGACCTACCTTTGCTTGAGAAACAGTTTACTTCCCAAAATGAATGCACCCATCAAGTTTCATCTCTGAACACCTGCTTAAGTTCCAGACCAATGGAGCTATACGTAATTACTTAATGCTGGCATCCAAGCCAATAATAATATGACAGTAGCACCCTTGCGGAAAATGAATGGTACCTACCTTTGAGAAAATGATACATATCCCTTAGAATAGTTTCAACAACTCACATATGTCAATCTGTTTTACAGGTGAGATAAAATCCATACAAGTACTATAATTCGTTTTATAATATTACTCACCCATCATGATTGTATGAAGCCAGTACAATGCTAGGACTAGAGTAAGCGCTACTGGTGACCCAGGTACAGTGGACAGCAAATAACATCAGCATCAGCAGCAGGGCTATCACCACAATGCTCTTGATATTCATCCCAATGGCCTCCTGGTTCTTGGGTTTCTCCTCCTTCTTATCTTTCTTAGGCTTCCCTACCTGTCAGAAAAGAAAACAGAAATTAAATAAAACTTGTGAGATGGCAAGCTGGACAAATATTAAATCTTACTGTTAGACTGGGGGGAAGTTTGTATTCTCCTGTGATAATTCTATACTTAAGAATCAATGATAATTCTGTTCTTTAGACTCAATAATAATTCTAATTTTGAGAATCAATGATAATTCTATGCTTGAGAATCAATGATAATTCTATGCTTGAGAATCAATGATAATAGTATGCTTGAGAATCAATGATAATTCTATGCTTGAGAATCAATGATAATGGTATGCTTGAAAATCAATGATAATTCTATGCTTAAGAACCAATGATAATTCTAGGCTTGAGGATCAATGATAATTCTATGCTTAAGAATCAATGATAATTCTATGCTTAAGAATCAATGATAATTCTATGCTTGAGAATCAATGATAATGGTATGCTTGAGAATCAATGATAATTCTATGCTTAAGAATCAATGATAATTCTATGCTTGAGAATCAATGATAATTCTATGCTTAAGAATCAATGATAATTCTATGCTTGAGAATCAATGATAATTCTATGCTTGAGAATCAATGATAATGGTATGCTTGAGAATCAATGATAATTCTATGCTTAAGAATCAATAATAATTCTATGCTTGAGAATCAAATAATAATTCTATGCTTGAGAATCAATGATAATGGTATGCTTGAGAATCAATGATAATTCTATGCTTGAGAATCAATGATAATAGTATGCTTGAGAATCAATGATAATTCTATGCTTGAGAATCAATGATAATGGTATGCTTGAAAATCAATGATAATTCTATGCTTAAGAACCAATGATAATTCTAGGCTTGAGGATCAATGATAATTCTATGCTTAAGAATCAATGATAATTCTATGCTTAAGAATCAATGATAATTCTATGCTTGAGAATCAATGATAATGGTATGCTTGAGAATCAATGATAATTCTATGCTTAAGAATCAATGATAATTCTATGCTTAAGAATCAATGATAATTCTATGCTTGAGAATCAATGATAATTCTATGCTTGAGAATCAATGATAATGGTATGCTTGAGAATCAATGATAATTCTATGCTTAAGAATCAATAATAATTCTATGCTTGAGAATCAAATAATAATTCTATGCTTGAGAATCAATGATAATGGTATGCTTGAGAATCAATGATAATTCTATGCTTAAGAATCAATGATAATTCTATGCTTGAGAATCAATGATAATTCTATGCTTAAGAATCATAATTCTATGCTTGAAAATCAATGATAATTCTATGCTTGAGAATCAATGATAATTCTATGCTTAAGAATCAATGATAATTCTATGCTTGAGAATCAATGAAAATTTTATACTTGAGAATCATTAATTCTATGCTTACAAATCGACAACAATTCTTTGCTTGAGAATGAACAATGCTTGAAAATGAATGATAATTCTATACTTGAGAATCAGTAACAATTCTATGCTTGAGAATAAATTCATCCCCCAAATTGTACAAAATATTTGCAAATATTTTATTCTCAGAGTCTTATCAACTTAGAAGTCAACACTTTTAAAACAAAAATTTCATATTTTTGCCAGAATGTTTTCCTTGATGAAATTGATTTTCTCAGTTCTCTAATGATCCTTAGTGAAGAGAGGCAAGAACATTATGGCTTTGAAAGGGCACATTTTTTTTTATCAAAAGCTGTCTCTCCATAACAACTGAATCTGATAGATGACCATGTGCAGGGTTATATGTCTGATTTAGACATTAGGGAGTAGTAGACGTGAGGGTATTTTTTTAGATGCAAGCGGATTTTCTTTCCTTTTCCCTTTAAATTTCAGTCCATTTTATTCAAAGGTATATAATTTTATGGGCTTTTTGTCAAAATTGTAAACAAACCTTTTCAAGGCATCATTATTATTGTCTAAATTTAAATAAGTTACATACACATTTACATCAATTTCATTAGTTATACTTATTTCTAGTGATACTAAAAGCAAGTAATATTGCCATTTAAATTTCAAAAGTTTATGTAGAATGGATGATCAATTGCATTCTCAGTAACTATTATCTGATTATATCCTTATATTTCTTAACAGAGGCCTTCATTACAGTCACTAGGCTCCCTTCACTTCACATCACGTCACTTGGCCATTGCATTCACAACTTTGCTTTTGAACTCCCAATTTGTGTCAGAACTTAAATGTACTCAACTATAATGCTCATACACTTCATACCTGCTTTCTATGGTGCATGTATGGAGCATCAGCTGATGTTTGTTATCATAGCAATCCTCAGGATCAAACTTATAGAATAGAGTTTCAGTTAACAGTGTCCCTATATACCTAGTGTCAGCCCCTTGCAGCTCCACATATAGGTGTCACACACTCTTCACAACCCAAAAAACTTCCCCAAGTCTCTCTTTCTGAGGCATTCCCATAGAAAAAATCCAGACCTCAGCTGGTCCAGTGTGCTGTGATGGAATTTGCCCCCAATTATGCCAAAGATTATTTTATATGTACAATAAAGTTTCTATTGAACATATGTATTGTGTGTTACTTAAATGCATATTTACATCAATTTCAATATAGTTAAACTTATTTCTAGTGATACTAAAAGCAAGTGATATTGCCCTTTAACTTTCAAAAGTTTATGTAGAATGGATGATCAATTGATGGAGTCATCATGACGACGATGTCAAGACCTTTTGTAACATTTGTCATATTTCAGTAGACTTGTGTGTGTGTGTGTGTGTGTGTGATTTAGGTTTTTAATGTAGCTTTAACAATTTTTCAGCCATATCGCTATGATGTCTGCAGTGTGACAGTTTATAGTGATGTTTACCAATGGGGCATCATGCCGAAGACATGTAGCATGATGTCCCTCCCAGTCACATTATCCTGACACCAGGCTGACCAGTCCCAACACTAACCTCTTAATGCTGAGCGCCTAGCAAGGTAGCTATTAGTACCCTTTTTTAGATCTTTCTTATGACTCGGCCAGGGTTTGATCCCACAACCTCCAGCATCCGAGGCGGACGCTCTAACCACTAGGTCACTGAAGCAGTTATATTTCAAGACCTTTGTAACATCTGTCATATTTCAGTAGATATGAGTTATACAATAAGACAGACTTTTAGAAACAAATGTAATATTATTTATGATATCAGCTGACTTTTAGCATTTTTAAATGGGACATTCAATACTACTGAAAAAAAAATTATCTCTCACCTTGTCATACAATTTATTATCATTTTTATTTTCTGGTTCGTCTTCTTCTGAATCTTTGTTATTAGCTTTCATTGAATCATCTTTTAGGTAAATCTCAAAGGTTTTCGAGAATGCTACAGCTGCCAAAACGCAGACTATTGGCGTCAGGGTTAGCATCAACCGCACCATAACGCCAGCAAAATAGCTTGCAAAAATGGCATATAAGATCACTGAAATGTAAAAAGTTCTCAGTAACATATTGGAAAAAACAATGACACTCAAATTTTATAGCCATGGTTTTAAATAATTTTAATTTTCTGAGAAAGAAATCTAAGCAAATATTTTTGTATTGTAAAGTCTTTATCCAGAGGAACTAATAACATCATTGATTTTGGTTTCTCTCAAACAAATTCTAGATGTATAATAGAAACTATGATGGTCAAAGCCATGTTGAGCACAAACATGCTTTACAACTTCAATCATCCTAATCATGAAGTTATCATTACAATTTACAGCAATATGACTGGTCAGGCCCTTTCGAATATTTCTGGGTTAATACCTGTATGAATCCAATTGTTTTAATCCACACCCACCTGCATTAATTTTCTGTACATAATACTCAATGAGGAATACATTTAGAATATAGGATCAATCAAATTCAGAATTCTTGCACAAGATTTTAATTGTGAACCAAATACTGAACTGCTTTATCAAATGAGACATATTAAATGAATAAAAAGACCTTGAACCTTCATGTTCAGAATCCAACGTTTTAACTAACAGAGGTAAGCAAACACTTAAGATATGAGATATTAGTTAATGTACAAAAGCCTGTATAGTCTTTGTAAGTAAGATTTTAATCATGAACCAAATAAATGAGATATCTTTGCTAATGCTACAAGTAAAATACACTTTGAATGCTTACATATCTTGATGTGAAGACATAACGGTACCATACAAAATGGCATTTTGCACGGTGATTTGTATTCAGTCACAAACATCGATGAAAATGAAGGAAAAAAAATCAGGTTTTGCCTGAAAACAATGGAAGTCTTTGTGTACGATAATTTCTATCATTCAAGTATGGATTTTGATTTTTTAACCAAAGCGGTGGTCTCTTCTTCAACCATGAATTGGGCATGGCTTACAAAAAACAGTGCTTTTCTCATATTGGCTTAGTACATATCATAGATCTTCACCATTCTGCATTACTACACCGTATAAATGAAATTAAAAAATATGAATAAATAAAAGAATGTTATAAAGTTATGAGTTCATTTAACTATTTATGCTGTTGAATTTAATTACAAGGACTGACCGTTTATTTTTTTCAAATTCAACAACGTATGAGCCAAAAAGATGCAGTGCAAACTGTATGAACCATCTTGCGTCAATACATAACCTATACAGAACACTAAGTATAGGTTGCTGAACCTCGATATACTATCCATTTCCTCAGTCCAGACTGATTTAACAATAGTTATTCCTCGCCATAAAGTCCCTCAATGTAATGCAACTCATCATATGACACTGATGTGTACATCTTTTAAAATCCCATTTAACTAAATCAATTTGAATCTTATAATTGCTACTTACTTTATTTAATTTAATTTCAGTTCTTGGCTGATGAGAGCAAATTATAATATAAGTACACTACCTTGTGTGTCTTTCTACACAAGACAGCCTAAATGATAAAATGATAAAATATCGCAGCACGTGATGTCCTAACTTAAAACATGGTTCATCTGTACGGTTCCCACAAACTGTTTTAAAACTACAGAACACTCATGTATTTCAATAACAACTGCTTACCAAATACTCTCTCATCATTTACTTCCTTCACACAGTACCACACACCAGCTGGAAAGGCGCACACGAGAATATGCAGGTCAAAGAAAAAGGAAACCCAGGTGGTAGGCTGGTGTTCTGACACAGAAGCTATGATTGGAATATGGATTTTAGCATAGCCTGTATCCCACAGGGAATAAAACCTTCCACTCCATGGGTGAATATAACCTAAAAGAGTAAGAAAAATAAGATTATTTTTATTAATCAATATTTCCATTAGAAACAATTACTGACAGAAAAATCTCGTCTCCTCGAGAAAAAAGAATTAAATATCCACACCCCCGAATCCTACGTTACTGCTGCAGGAACTGTTGGGCCATAATGACTTACTACAGAGGCAGAAAGGTCGATCAAGATGCGTCCCAAAGTTGCAGGTTCCAGAAATGATAGCATATATAAACGGCATGCAAAAGCAGATGTAGCCATGAGCTAGATGCAAAAACTGAATGTCAGTAAAAAATTAAATATAGGAGACAGTGACAGTCAATATAGTACAACAAGAACCTCAACTAAGAGGCTGCTTGAATGAGCTTAAGCTCTAGCATTACCTAACGACATTTACAAATGCTACCCCTACCCAACAACTGCCGATCTCCTAACTCTGGTTTCCACAACATAACAATACTACATATTACTTAATTTCAATAAACCGCAATTTTCAGGCATTTCTCAACATCGTAATGACCTGTGATCCTCCTCCTTAGTTCCTGCAACTGAACTTTAATATGGATTGTTAGACTTCAAACAAATATGGCATAATACTTTTAAATGATGAGAACTTCAAAAATGGAGTTTTTGGAGTGTCGTAGCATTATTTACTAGAGTTATGGCCCTTCACTGTTAATTCTGGTTTCTAAGCTTTACAGTTATAAGAGCTCAAACAAGTTTGATTTCCAGTTTTTCGTATCCTTTATAGGAATTATGATCCAATGACTGCCCGTTCTTTAAACTTTTGGTATCTCAACAGAACTTTACTTTGGAAGTTAGATTCGGTATGTAGCTTTGTAAGATTTGAAATGATTTGTTTTCCAGTGTTCCATACAATCCTTTACATGAGTTATTGACCCTGTATGCCAGTCCTCCTAAACTTTTGTTCTTAGCACAACTCTACCAAGGATTGTTGGATTTTAACTGATACTGGAGTGCAAGTTTTTAAACACATGTGGTCTGAACTAAAGAAAAAAAAAAAAAACCTGAAAGATGGCCACAGGTATCATCTAGTCAGACTCCAGAAGCTATAATTTTAGCAGATTTCCCGGCTTGTTTTTAGAGACTAACAAGAAACCAATTCTAATGGGGAAATATTTTATTTACTGCAGGATATAATGCTTGTTAGTTTATTATAATTTCTATAGTAAGCCAACAATAACAACAACAGATGTGATGTGATGTTATTTGGATTTTTAACGTAGCTTTAACAATTTTTCAGTCATATCGCTACGATGTCAGCAATGTGGCAGTTTTTAGTGATGTCTAGCACTTGGGCATCATGCCGCAGACATGTAGCATGATGTCCCACCCAGTCACATTATTCTGACACCAGGCCAACCAGTCCTAACAACAACCTGTTAATGCTGGGCACCAAGCGAGGCAGCTGTTGGTACCATTTTTGTACGTCTTTCGTCTGACTTGGTCAGGGATTGAACCCACGACCTCCCACATCTGAGGCAGACGTTCTAACCACTAGGCCACCAGAAACAACAATAGAACAATTAACGTTAAAACATTCCAAAGCAGTGTCGGCAAAATAAAGAGCTAAACTGCAGCGATACATATACATTATGACCTTATTGTCAACGTGGCACCATAGAATATTAACAATCTCTTTTTCTTTAATCACAATTTTCTTTGTATATAGTCCATATCACACATCCTAGGATGTTACTTTTTTCATATGTAGCCCATCATAAAACTTCATTTCAGTTCTCATCCTACAGCCATTCCTGCAGAATCTTTTCTTTTACTACTTTTCTGAAAAACTGATGCCAGCACTGCACTCTAACATTCAATTCTGAAACCATTTTAAAATGATCAGAAGTGATTTTTTTTTATAGAAGACTTTCACAATATGATATTACACATATAAGTGACAAGTTATTTACGTTTGCCACTCATCAAGTTGAAAAGACAGTCCTTGTTCTGATTAGAACCCATCCAAAACGGGTTTCTTTGCAGACACATCCAGGAGCTGCTTCTGAAATGTCATGTTGACAGATACTAAAGATGGTGCAAGATTCGTATGCACATGTTCTGCTGTCCTTTTAGCATTTCAAAACAGCAGACCAGAGGCGTGAGCAGACCAGAGGCTTCCATGAACGGTACACTGCACATAATGCACTGTGGAATGCCAGCCAATGAATTTCATTTATTTTTTTCATGTATTAATTTGAGTACATATTTTGAATCTGCTTCAGTTCAGATGTCCTTGAAGATGTCTTCTTAAAATGCCTGCACAATTCCTTCAATACATCTTGAAATAAGTTTCATATAAGTAACTTGCCTCCTCTGCAGCCTTTGAGGAACACAGGTTTAATCTATGTTCCACACTGTGCACTGACACGAGACAGGGCAGGGGGGAGGGGCCTTTTCTCTGAACCGAGTTGCAACACTAGTTTTAATGCCAGTTATAATTGAGGACCCATCACTACCAAACCCTAAAATTGCTAAAATCATATCACTGCCAAACAATTAAATCTTACTGAAAGACATACCTCTTTCTTCAAAACTTTCTCTAGATCACTGATAAGAACATTTGCTGTCATATGTACTTCATTCATGTGCAAGAAAAAGTGTTTGTGCACTAAAATCATCAATAACCACTTTTGCATATACAACAAGCTTTTAACTGACATAAAAGTCAGTGCTTCCATCAATCGTATCATTGATAAATTCTCTACACTATCTGTTGTAATTAGATCTGCAAAAGAGTCCATGAATTCATCTCCTGTGCTGGGAGATTCATAGTGTGTATTATCACCTGATTTAAAGGACTGTAATGCTTCATCTGTTAAATTTATGCAACTCAATATTTTACAACTGGCAGGCTCTCATGGGCTATGTAATATGCTGCTCACATGGGACAAATGACGTCATCACTTATTTCTGCCATTTTTGAAGCTGCTGACTAGAATTCTTTCCCTAAAAGCTTGGACATGATCTGCTGATTCCATATGCAGAGTCAAAGTTGAAGTAAGAAAATTTTTGCAAACATTATTGTTAGTAAATGGATTATGTTTCTTACGTTCTCAACACAAAACATCCCCACATCACTCCTTTTGATCCTGTCTGAAACCAGTTTTAGGTACTCAGCCACTTGCCTTCAAATTTTGGTTCCTTGTTTCTCTTTTTCTAGGCCTCTGGTTCACCTTTCATGGGCCCTGATGACAAGGTGACAGCTATTTGTGTCATCTGTCTGTGTGACATCTTTATTTCACATCAAAACATGAGCTTTCCTCTTGCTCTGTGGTACTGACCTTTGCAGGCAATCTTACCGTGCCATTTGTAGCTGATGATATTACCACAAAGAAATCAGTTATCTTCCATTTCGGCATAAACTCACTACTTGTTACACCATATAAATTTCTGCTGCTACAGCTTACCAATGGATCTCATTGTTATACCCCTCTAGGGGCCAATTAAATCAGAAACCCTGGATAGTTTCTGCAAGAACTCTAGACTGGTCTCTTGTTTTACTTATATTTAATATTCATTATTACACATTATGGGCATTATCTATATATGAGCTGGGCACCAGGCAACAGAACAAGCAGCCAATCTCAATCTTATAGACATTTGTACTCAAACACTATATCTACCTTGGTATAGCTTGACTGAGATCACCTGCAAAATGGATGACCAAGACTCCATTTGATGAACATGTATTATGAATTTTGGTGTTTAAAAGTTTTAAAAAATACTGCATGGGGTACAGCACATTGTAGTAACCACAATAAATTTGTGTGACCTTTCCCCCATTGCTTTGAGAAGTTGTCTTACTATCATTGTGAGAAGTGTGCAGTCCCATGGCTTGGCAATCTCTCTATTCAAGCCACCAAATGAACTTATAAACTCTAGTAATTACCTGCCCATGTTAATCCGACCACAGCAACAAATATGAATCCCGCTGCAGCCATTGCAGCAATGATGAAAAAATATTTAAACTCGGCTTTTGTAAGAAAAGACTGTATATACTTCAGTGCCCCATAGGCATTCAGCAAGGCAAATACACCTGTAAAGAAAAGAATACAATATCTGAAACATACATACCCTAAACAAAATAAAAATGAAGATGTGTGTATATTGCTACAGAAGGAAACTACTTCTGGGTTGCTATAGCAGCCGTTGGTGCTGTTCTGATTCATCTAGTTACTCAAGCATCACTCATTCAACCAGTCTGATTGGTTAATCAAGTATAGCTTTTCGTGATCAAGTTTCCTTATGGTACCGATAAATTTATTAAATTATTACCACCGAGTTTGAATAATGGCAAAATATATAAATTCAATAATACAGTTATAGAAATGACATTATAGACTATCCTAAATTAATGAAAAGACAAAGAATAGTCTGGTTGACTCGTGCTTTTCAGCCATTTTCAAAACTTATTTTGGGATAATAAAAAATGCCCTGCTTTAAAAATGGCAAGCAAATGTGAAAGTGAACTCTCTGAATTTCCTGGAAGAAACGATTGAAAGTGTGGGCCTGCTCTGTGTTCCAGAAAAGATGGTCCAGTAAATAATGACAATCTAACCCTGACAAAAGCGATCTGCAAGTTTTGTAAAACAGAATACGTGTTCAGTGGTTAGTAAAAGACACATGTACACAATCTTGAACAAAAGCATTTTTTTCTTGTTTTGATTTTACAATCTTTTCTTGATGAGTTTTGCTATATTATTTACAAAAACCAACAACATTTAAATGTTGTCTTGTATTATAATATAGGCCTAAAGGGTCAAATACACTACATTTACTTATATTTTTATAAAAATGTTCTGTAAAAATGTCCAAATAAAACAAACATTAGAGTAAAGGGCAGGTTTTGACATGTTTTATATTCACTTATCATTTTGGATGTGATTTAAATAAATTACACAAATTTATTTTGGTACCAGCATCTAATGTTTCTTCCAAGAGGATTTTCAGCCTAGCAGGCAATCTTATAAAAAAAAAAAACATCTCAATCAAACCAGAAAATGTGGATGTGATGGTTTTTCTCCACGAGGATATGAATTTGTACAGTCTTGCTCTGAATGTAGATAGATAGATAGAATTACTGTATCTACATGTATTACCCTAGTCAACATGCTGAAGACTCTCAGTTCAAAGTTGAAAATCTTAGAGTTTTGAGTTATAAAAGACAACTGTTAATGTATATCATCATTAATTATAATCATGGTTAGGTGGTTCAAGTCAATTATAGGCATGGTTAGGTGGTTCGTCATTAATTATAATCATGGTTAGGTGGTTCATCATTAATTATAATCATGGTTAGGTGGTTCAAGTCAATTAATTATAATCATGGTTAGGTGGTTCATCATTAATTATAACCATGGTTCGGTGGTTCATCATTAATTATAATCATGGTTTGCTGGTACATCATTAATTATAATCATGGTTAGGTGGTTCATCATTAATTATAATCATGGTTTGGTGGTTAAAGTCAAGCATCTACTGTTTAGTCATCACGTCATTTACACGACAAATGATTTAACCTGTTCACCAGTTCTTAAGTTCTTGTTATAAAGAAATAAAAACAATTTTGATCGTTTATTTTTATTAACCTGTTCTTGTTATAAGCAAATGAACAGTTTTCGTAATTTCTTTTTATTTAAAGAAATATAACAATCTTAAATAATTAAGTCCTATTACAAAAACTTTGACAATATACCAGTTAGACCCGAGCTACAATTGATGCACTATTTGAATCATTTATGCCATGCAGCTGCCATATCAAATTTATTAATAATTAATCATCAATCGGAAGGTGTAACCGATGATCAATCATGAAATTTCAACTGATTCCCAACACTAAAAGATAAACATCAGCTTTCCATTTGTACCAATGGACATAAAGAATCCAGACAGACACCGGTAGTATACCATAAAATTTATTGATTTTTAACTAATAATTTATAATTTTACATCTTTACCAAGAAAGAAAAAATTAAATGCACATGATCCTGATGTATCACAATGATATGATCCAGAATGTCTTTGAACAAGTCCTCAATAATTCCAAAGCAGTGTTAGTCCAAAAGTTAATGAACAGTTTGCAAAATCCAATATATTTAAATAAATCATTCCTCTCATAACTGAACACAACTAAAATTGATTCCACTAGACTGATATTAAAACAGCAATGAAGTCTGACATGACCTATTTCATATATATAATATATATATATATCCCTACTGTACCTATGTCACAACAGAATTGAAAAAACTCAATAATGATGGAAAATTACACCCAAACTGCAAATATGTTTGCTTCCAAAACCTAAATTTCTACAGAAAAAGACCTTGAACTCAGATATCAGTAAACTATTTATAACCTAAAATACAATACAAGATTCAGGTACAAACTAGCACTTCCCTTGATTATGGGCAATGGTCAAACATTCAAATTAGATATAAATATATAATCATATGGTGAATAACAGTTGTTTGTGGTGCACTAGATCCTTAAAGGGATTATGCAGGTCAGTGACTGATTAAGATAATTGCAATAAACTGTCAATGAACAGTGCAAGACATAAAACACACAAGACAAACAATAAACACAAAAAAAACCATTGAAATTACAAAGTTTACGTAACTATTTCTACTGGAATAAAAGCTTGAAAATCTCCTCACCAAATGTTATGATTCCAAGAGCATCTGTATTTATACACAGCACAAATTCTGTGCTAAATGCCAACACTTGACCAAGCATGTAAAACTAATGTACACACATGTACTAGCTTGCCCCCCAGATGCTATGTAATCCACTCCAAGCTGTGACCTAAGACACAGGGGAACAAAATGGTTGTGATTAAGTAAGACTGTGCCTGTGTATGTGCCTTGATGCTTTCAACACTGCAGACTGGTCAAGCAGTCCAGGAACAAAACTTCTTAAAACACTGCAGACCGGTAAAGCAGTCCAGGAACATAAACTCCCCCAACATTGTAGACCGGTAAAGCAGTCCAGGAACAAAAACTCCCCCAACACTGCAGACTGGTAAAGCAGTTCAGGAACAAAAACTCACCCAACACTGCAGACTGGTAAAGCAATCCAGGAACAAAAACTCAGCCAACACTGCAGACTGGTAAAGCAGTCCAGCAACAAAAACTCACCCAACATTGCAGACCGGTAAAGCAGTCCAGGAACAAAATCTCATCCAACACTGCAGACTAATAAAGCAGTTCAGGAACAAAAACTTTCCCCAACACTGCAGACTAGAAAAGCAGTCCAGGAACAAAAACTCAGCCCAACACTGCAGACCAGTAAAGCAGTCCAGTAACAAAATCTCCCCCAACACTGCAGACTGATAAAGCAGTCCAAGAACAAAAATTCCCCCAAAACTGCTTACTGGTAATGCAGTCCAGATACAAAAAATCCAACACTGCAGACTGGTAAAGCAGTCCAGGAACAAAAATTCCCTCAACAATGCAGACCAGTGAACCCGTATCACAAACACGTCTTGTTTTGACGATATATTCGGCAATTGGTCAATATTAGGGGTTCCCCAATTGTAAATAATTATTTCATAGTAGGACTAATCTGAATACCATCTGGATGTATTTGGACTTTAAGACAGGTTGTTAACAAAGCTGTTTTTCTTATTTTTATTTGTTAATTTTTTAAGTCACCAAAGTAAGTTCAAAATGGCAATCTTGTCGGTTGGTGAATCTGAATTGTCTAGGGTGGAAATAACTGACAATATGGGAATTCTGGTCTTGTAAATATACATGAAGAAAGCGAAAATTTGTAATAAGAATGCATGGAAATTGTTTACAATAGTGATCACAATGAATACTTCGAAGGCTTTGAACTTTGCCAATTTATACTATACCTGAATTTTGTCAATGGACTAAATCTCAACTGGATTGTAATATTTACACAATTTCCAAATGCACAGGCCCAGCATGAGTATTTGATGGCTACTGAACTCCATTTGATTTTTTAAAGATATTTTATAATGATTATTAAATTTTGGAAATACCGAGATTTTCAAATATGAATGCACACCATTAGCGAGTAATTGACCCCCCCCAAAAAAAAAAACAAGGTGTGTGGAATTTTGTGTTGTATTCTCTGAAATAATGGCTTTATATATGTTATATGTTGATGCAAGTTATGTGTTTTAACAGAATTGGTTAAAAAGTGAGAACTTCTGGCTCACTGGATCCACTTTTGGAGAAATTATGTCACTTGCCATGTTTGTCCATGTAAAACGCTACTTGTATTTCAGTGATGATACAGTTAAAACTGCCCAAAGAACTATCTTGGACTTTTCTTAAATTCGTCTGGTGTAATCACGGTCAAGGAACATGTTCTTACTCCTATTTATTTCCATAAAGAAGACCATAAAACTGTGTATAGTTAATTTTTTTAACACCTGTATAAACAGTGTTACCCACATGTGGCTTTCCCTGAAATGTTACATACTACAATGATTCAGATCAAAAACAGACCACGTATTACTCTTTAAATGCTTCATTTAATAGTTCTGATTCAATATCATGAAATTTACCTTTAACCTACCTTTTGATTTACCTGTATAGTCCCCTTTATGATACTAAACTTGTTTATGAGCATATTTAAACAGAACTGAATTGGTCTTCCTTACAATCGTACCATATATGTATTCCTATCAGAAGAAATACAATGTTTATAAGTCACTGAAAATATGTTGCCTACATTTATTAAACATTCTGAAAGTTGAATGGTAGTCTTCTGTTGTAGGTACTAATGCCGAAAGGGTTAATTAGTGTGGATGCCAATGCTGAGAGTAGTACAATATATTGTACCTTGAAGAGATCAGCAAAAAAGTCCTTACCACCCACCTACTTGGACATCAGAAGTGGATGTGTGGATGTTTTGAGTAGTATGGAGTAACTTGTCCCGTGGTACTGACTACATTTTTAGTACTGTGTTGTAATATGTCCCTTGGTACTGATTACTGTGTAGTAATATGTCCCTTGGTACTGATTTGAGTACTGTGTAGTAATATGGCCCTTGGTACTGATTACTGTGTAGTACTGTGTAGTAATATGTCTCTTGGTACTGATTACATGTTGAGTACTGTGTAGTAATATGTCCCTTGGTACTGATTACATGCTGAGTACTGTTTAATAAGATGTCCCTTAGTACTGATTTGAGTACTGTGTAGTAATATGTCCCATGGTACTGATTTGAGTACTGTGTAGTAATATGCCCCATGGTATTGATTTGAGTACTGTGTAGTAGTATGTCCCTTGGTATTGATTTGAGTACTGTGTAGTAATATGTCCCTTGGTAATGATTACATCTTGAGTACTGTGTAGTAATATGTTCCTCAGTACTGATTACGTACCTGCTGAAGCCATATGTTCACTTGTCGTGATGGGGTTGAAGCCAACAAAGGGCACTTGCATGGACAGAATGAGACCAACTATAAAGAAGGCATTATATGCTGAAATGAAAGAATACATTCATGATTAAACACAGTTAATAATAGTTATACAAATGATATTATAGACTATCCTAAATTAATGAAAATTAACATATATATTCATTGGTATGGAATGCGGAAATTCCATCCAAATGGTCTATTACATCCACTGCTATGGAATAGGGAAATCCCACCAGTCAGTCAGAATCTGTATGCAGGAATAATACTTTGTACATTAGTGCCCACAGATTCTGACCCATGCATAGGGTTTTCATACCCACTGAAACCAAAAATAGCAGATGTCTATGTTTTTCAGCAGATGTATGGAAATAGTTCACAAGTGGAATCATTGTAATGAAATTGCCACTTGTGACAATATAAAATACACCCACTTCATGACTGATTATTTCTGTACATTTCAAAAAATGTAGATTTTCTGTTATATATTTTGAAATGGCAAAGAAACTTTTCTCCATTCCGTGCCAGTGTGATAACAGCTTCAAACACTAGTTTGATACCAAAAAAAATCCTAATTTTTCCCATACTTTTAGGACCTCATTTAAAACTAACCACGGACATATCATGCTTCAAACAGTACATTTTGTCAAAATAATGACTGTATTATGAAAATGAAAAGATTGTTATTTTTTGTTATCACAATTAATGCATGGATTGATAATGCTGGGTTGGTATAACGTAGATAATGTTCATAATGTTGCTGGTGGTGTAATGTAGATTCATCACAAAGCAGTTATATCTAACAGACTTCACAGGTGGCCTAGTGGCTAGAGCATACGCCTCGGATGCAGTAGGTCATGGGTTACAACCACAGCCGAGTCATACCAAAAATGCTACTAAAAGCTGCCTCACTAGGTGCTCAGCATTAAGAGGAAAGTGTTAGGACTGGTCGGCCTGGTGTCAGGATTTTGTGACTGGGTGGGACATCATGCTACATGTCTGGGGCATGATGCCTCAGTGCTAGACACAACTATAAACTGTCACATTGTATACATCATAGCGATATAACTGAAAAATTGTTAAAGCTACATTAAAAATTCAATTCACACACAGACTTATATCACTGAACAAAAGATATGAATGATTGCAAGTTTACTTGTAAAGATTTTCATTCTCTTTTTGTTTATTTCTGCACTAAAATAGTGATTTTGTATGGCCTTAGCATACTTGCACTTTAGTAGCAGACACTGCACCCAATTTTCGATTCTCACTAAGTTTTGGATTGCAATCAACATTAATCAATGCTTGATTTGTCCATCATTTTCAAATACAACTGTGATTCAAGTTAAAATTGATACTTATTTAATCAGCAGGTTTTTCTTAAACATGTGTGCCATTTGTCATAGAGTATTACATATATATAATTCTATATCATTGACACATATCAAGAGGTTATGAAAGTTCAGTCACTGAGAGCTTCAAAGATTCATGTAGAGGACTTTATAGAGAAGTACAAACTTGAAGTCTACTTTTTGCTGGAGTTCATTTCTATGTACTTCTTGATGGCACCTTGATGATTGCATAAATGTACACTAGAGGGTCTACATAAATGTACACTAGAGGGTCTACATAAATGTGCACTAGCGGGTCTACATAAATGTACACCAGAGGGTCTACATAAATGTACACTAGAGGGTCTACATAAATGTACACTAGAGGGTCTACATAAATGTACACTAGAGGGTCTACATAAATGTACACTAGAGAGTCTACATAAATGTACACCAGAGGGTCTACATAAATGTACAATAGCGGGTCTACATAAATGTACACCAGAGGGTCTACATAAATGTACACCAGAGGGTCTACATAAATGTACACTAGAGGATCTACATAAATGTACACTAGAGGGTCTACATAAATGTACACTAGAGGGTCTACATAAATGTACACCAGAGGGTCTACAGTTGACACATTTTAAGATCTGTATGTCCCAATATGGAGGGAGATCAAAAATGATCAAAGGAAGAGAACTGAAATAGGTCTAACTATGGACATACACATTAAAGGGCAGATGTATTTCCTAAATGAGAAATATATTAGTTCCAAAAGTGATATCCCACTGTGACAATACATCTGGCACATGTAGGCCATCCACAAAGATTAGTCCAGGAACTTATTCCTGAATAAAAGTTATTGTGTAAAAAGACATTTTTCTTCAAGATATAATTACCTTGCCTTTTAGTCCAAAATCAATATGCCTTTTTAATAAGTTAAGTGCAAGCCATCCACAGACTGTGGTCAAGATACATCGTCTCTAACCAAAGTTACCATGCAAAAACCATATTTCTTCTTTCTGTCAGTGATCTTGTTCATTACTGTTTGATCCCAAAACCGACAGGCTTGAATCATAACCAAAGTGAAACCCTGCCTCTAACGTTGTTGAATGTATAGTGTCAAGAACAAAAATGAAGTGCAGAAACAACCTCCCCCTCATTTTTCGGTACAATGACCCTGACCTCATACCTTTTGACCTCATAATGAACAGAACGCTACCCTATTCAAAGTTCAAGTCATTCACAAAGTTTAGTCCAGGTCTTTTGGGTCAAATTAAATTTATTGTGCATAAACCATGTTTCTTCTTTCAATTACATGAACCTTGATCTTTGACCTCTATACCTCAGAATAACTAGGCCTCAATTTTTTCTCCAGAGGGAACAAGCCACCCAGTCTCATTCAGGTTTGTGAGGCAGAACTAATGTTACTGAGCAGAAACCACTTTCCTTCTTACAGTCACCTCTGAACCCAGAATGTATAGGCTTCTTCCTTATACCATGTGCAAGTTACAAAATGATGAGGACTGCCACCAATATAATCAAGGCAATGATCTCCTAAGAAAAGCTACAAATAACTGTCATAGACAGGAGAAGTATGAATGGCAACAAGTTACTGTGAAATGAGTATGAATGATGACAGAATGGCAACAAGTTAATGTGAAAGGAGTATGAATGGCAACAAACTACTGTGAAAGGATGAGATGGTGTGCATATATTAATATCTAAAAAATGTAAATTAGTTCATAATTTTTGTCCATTTGCATTCTCAAAAATCAGATCAATGAAAATTCTCTTTTGAGGTCAAAACGACTGACCAATTTTGAAAATCTCCTGATCTGTCCTGACCGGTCTTTATCATCACATGTATGTATGGTTGATATAGTGTTTAGTTTTTTTCATTCCACAAAATACATATTTGTCCAACTTTCAAAGATAATGTTTACAAAATATGTGTTTCCATCAAAACCAATGGGTAATTACAATTCTTTCCCAACAACCTGTTCAGTCTCTTCTGCATTTCACAAAAGCTGATGACAGATGCTATGCTACAATTAAAAAAATGAATTTCAATCATTATTTTTATTTCTCTAAAACTTGTATAGTCATCCATATTTTCTTTATTTCTACATATCAGGCAGGGGCCCCGAGTGGCCGAGTGGTCTAAAGCGTGGTCCGTTACAGATCACTGCCATCCCACCTCTGTCTGTGTGGGTTCGAGTCTCAGATTCAGCCAATGTGGGTATGTGAGAAAACTTGCCAATAGCTTCTCGTGGGATGGTGGTTCTTTCCTGGGTTTTCCCAGGTTCTTCCTCCACCATTAATACTGGCTGCCAAGTATAGCCTATAATGTGCTGAAAAATGGCGTTAAACCCTACAACAACAACAACAACATGTCAGGCAAGGAAAACTGAACTGCTGTTTTGTAGACTTACAAGCAATAAAGCATTCAAAGCTACATACTGGTATCAGTAATTCCTGTGGTCAATTCCCCCTTGCCTCATTTGGAAAGTCTCACAAGACATGTGATTTGGGTTACCAAACTGGAGAATTTGCAACAATGTTCAAATTCAATGCAACACCAATGATAGAAAAATGATACTGATGCATGTCTGTGATAAAAATAAGTACTTACCTACATATATTCTTCTAGAATATCTTCCCATGATAAGTAATACAAATACATGAAGGGGGATTAGGTTAATAATGAAAACATAACCTCCCCAGGCTGACACCTGAAATAAAGGGAGAAATGGAATTACTCAGATGGTAAGGCTCACCTGCAAGCACCGTTTTTCACATAAAAATAACGACTCAAGTAAAGCTAGAAAGTTTACGCTGTAAATGGACAGTCAAATATAGATTTCAATGACCACTGTGTAGTAATTCACCATCAACCATCACTTGGATCATGTCAGGTTTAGTGCTTTGTGGCATAACAACACAAATAGGCTATTTAGTGCTGAGGTGATTGGAGTAAAGTTCCTACTAATATAAAACTATACACATACTTCAAGAACACGGAACACAAATGCAACTCACAGAAGCCCCAAGGTCTTTTCTTACCCAAAGGTACCAAGCCAAAACAATTGGGTGTGGGAGTCACAATCCTTAAATGTGAAGATATGTTTTATAAACATAGAAATTCCATGTCTGAGTGAAATTATAACTTGTTTTAGCATAACTAGATCTATATAACAAAACCCTATTATTAGATACATGTCCAATCTGTATGACAGTTACACCGACTGTGGTCCATTCAACATGTTCTATTTGTGGCAAACTACCAAGATCGACATGAAACTTCGATTCCAAATTACATCCTATTTGCCACAAACTGCAAACACGAGAAGAAACATTGATTCCCAAAATATGTTCAATTTACTGCAAACTGCCCAAAAAAACATCAAAGTTTGATTTCCAAATTATGTCCAATTTGCTGCAAAATGCAAAAATGGCATCAAACTTCGATTTCCAAATTATGTCCAATCTGGTTCAAAATGTCAAAACAACATAAAATTTTGATTCCCAAATTATGTCCAATTTTGCTGCAAACTTCCAAAATGGAATCTAATATGAAACACAGACCAGAATAAAACACAGACAAGTTAGCATCTGGACTTGACAGCAACATTCGTATTTCCACTGTTTTTGTTTCTTATTCTTATGATCAATTGTAGTGGTTGGCAGTTGCCACAGAAAATATAGATACAGCATGATACTACTAATACCAGTATTCTCCCCTGACTGGTAAGATGTCGGCAGCCACAGAAAATACTGGTATAGCTTAATGTCCTTGAGGTCAATTTTCTCCAGACTGTGCCCATGCAAATTAGTTTTACAGTAAAATTTGAAAGTGTGCATAACAACATCAGTAACACATTGTAAAAGGTAAACCAAATTAGATAATATCTTATTGTATGCCATGACCTGACTATAAGGCACGTGCACTAAGTTATAAAGAGGTATAAGATTATCACTAAAACAATGTGGCAAGCTTCTCATTCATGAAGATAACTTCATGTTTTCAAAGAGGTCTTAAGCAACTGAATATTAATATTTGGGTCACTGGATCTAACATAAATTTAGTACTACAAATTCAAAGACTACAGGAATCAAGGGAACTGAAATTAATGAAGATGCCAACCATGACTTTTTGCCTCAGAATGTTACCAGTGTCCGAAGTAATGGTTTGGCCTATCAAGCAGAAACAATCCACAAGAAAAAGGAATAATCACACTGCTTATATCCCCAATTTAAAGGCCAGCATAAATGAAACATGATGAATCCATCTTGTTAAAAACTCTGTCGCATTTTAAAAGAACCATCAATAATAAAGCAACTGTATGTATAGGTTCTGTTATTCCATTTTAATGGATGTGTATGGTAAAAAAATTATTATATTGAGCAAGAACATGTGGTAGTAACAATGATAATTTAATATCAAATAGTACGAGTTTACTAGTGATGTAAGGAAACTTAAAGTAAATATTCACAATATAAGGTAAGTAATAATAAAAGTAAACAATCAAATGATAGCCAGGGATGTTCAAAAAGCACCATAACAGACCTGCCAACCCTGACTAGTCCGTCTCAGTAAGGAAGTTGATTTTTTGCCGCAAGTTTGACCAGTTTTCAGTAAGGTGTAACAAAATATCATAATCTGCTATTGTAAAGCTGAAAGCAAGTTTGGTATTCGAAACATGCAGCAACAAGAAACATTATGTTCAACTGAAAAGTTTGCAAAGTATGCATAGAATTTATTTCAGACTTGATTTTTGTCTTCCATAAAAAAGCTGAAATTTTTTAAAGGGGGGTTTGGGGGTATTCAGTGCCCTCAATCCATGGGACCAGAGGCTCCCATCCAAAAACGCATTTTACACTAAAAAAAAACTGCTCCTGGTGCAACTCATGATTATAAAATAAACCAAAATAATCATTTGAAAAACTAATAAATTTACCAAAAATGTTCAACTTGACTTCAATAATTTCACAATATTTATAGTCACAAGAATTTTTTCTCCAACACTCTTTTTGCAGCTTTGGCAAAGATTTCTTTAGTCTTCCTTTTTGTCACCACCAACTTTTTTGGCTCAATGTGCAACTGTCTCTTTTCCATCTCAATGAGAACCTTTTTCCTTTCAAGCTGGTGCTTGTATTGGTGACATGAAGTGTGCATGTTCTGACAGAGGGCTATATCTGTTCTCTCATGCAAGAAATCTTTCTTTTTAAGGTAATTAATTGCACTTTTTCCAGATGCCTTCTGAGCTTCAATTTTTCCTTATGCAGCTTCTTTTGTAGGTGTTGTTCCAAGCTCTTCCAACAGCGATTACCGTAATTCAGATCTTTATTGCACAGGTCACAAAATGCCAGTATTCTAGTGTGCAGATATCTTATAAACTGACCAACCAAATTTCTGTCAACTTTTTGCTCCAGCCATTCCATTTCCATACATTTTTTAAACCCTTCTCTAAACTTTTCGTGTCATGGTTTCTCTCAACAACTCAAGACACCATGTTTTGAAAGCATGTTTCTTTTTTCCATTGCCATCAGCTTCCAATACACGAAGATTCATTGGATAAATATAAACCTTTGACCAATCAGAATACTCTTTACTAGAGTCCTGTGCTAACTAATATATGGAACGAATGATTTACAAGGGTCGTTGCAGAATGGGAGCAGAGTTTTTAAAAAACCAGATTGGAGATGATATAAAAAATGGATTATATCAAGAAAAATCAGATTCAAGTCAGGAGAAAAGTGGAATTCTGCTTTAAAATGGAGAAAAATCATGTCTGTTATTTACCAATTGTACAAACATTAGTTCTAAACCATATGCAGCTCAATGGATTGATGCCATCTCTCAAGGTGACGTAATTCTGGGAAATTCTTTTACCATTTCACAAAACAAATGCAATCATATCTCCTGCCACAAGACATACTCAAACTGGCTTTTATTCACAAAAATCTGAACATTCCTTTTTATTCTTCTGTGTTGATTATTAAAAATGTAATGATGATGCTTACTAACTCTTTCGTTCTAGCACCGCTTGCTGGATGCCATTTTTAATCAACAGTATGATCATGCAGATGCTTCACATGAACAAATAGGTGCAGTTTAAAGCCTCTGAGGTGCTGCTGTACAGTTTGGTTCCTGGACTAATTTCAATAATTCTAATACGAAAACCAAATCAAACACGGATGAACCATTTATCCTGATTCTTTTAGCAACGATCATTTTTCTGTAGTTTTTGCTTCAATACCACAGGTCTGTATTTTAAGGGTAATTTTTGTTGTTGTTGTTGTTGTGGGGTTTAACGCCATTTTTCAGCACGATAGGCTATACATGGCGGCCAGTATTAATGGTGGAGGAAGAACCCGGAAAACCCCGGAAAGAACCACCGACCCACGAGAAGCTACTGGCAAGCTTTCTCACATGCCCACATTGGCTGAATCTTAGACTCGAACCGCCGCAGACAGAGGTGAGATGGCAGTGATCCGTAACGAAGAGCGCTTTAGACCACTCGGCCACTCGGGGCCCCTGGTAATTTTTGTAAGACTTATGGTAAAATGGTAAGGGTTGGCAGGTCTGCCATAAACATAGCCCCTTTTCCTTCCCCAAAAACTAAAAACCCTTTGCCTTGCCCCATAAATATGGCCCCTTTTTCTCGTAAAGTTAGTAAGAAAACTGCTACTGTTACCAATACTTACCATATAAAAATAGGACAGGGCTGTGCAAATAGACCAAGACAAAGAACCAGTTTTTACAGATTTTATCTGCAAATAAAAAAAGACTTATTATATAAAACACTATATATTCTTAAAAGGAATACATCTTATTTTTTACATAATTCATAATTAGATAGTGAAATATATTAGAGAAATAAATAAACCACCACAATGGTGATAACAGTTTTATTGTCACAGTGGCGACATCACTTTTGGAACTATTTTCTTTCCCCGACTAGGGAAAAATTATCTGTCCTTATGCATGTTATTCAATCCCGTATTTCCATAATTAGGCCCATTTCATTTTCCTTCTTCGGCTCCTCTCTACCTCTTGGCATCTGGATGAAGAGATCTTAAAATGTGTCAAGATGAGACCTTCTAGAATTTATGTAATCAATGATGTGTCATCAAGAAATGTCGAAAAGCGAACTCTGAACAACATACATGTTGCTATTCGATATTCCATGTCACCCATACAATACAGTATAATTATTAAACTTTACCACAAACAGTACTCATTTTTAGGAACAACTCTTCAATACAGTAATAAAATTGGTTAAACTGCAATTCTAACTCTCACTACAATCATGACCATGTTTGAAAATGATCAAGAAATTGGGCACTGATTGCAAATCTAAATTAAGTGAAAATTTGGGGTACCAAGCTGGACATGTATGTTTGTCAATGCAACACAGAAATTCATACATCTTAATGCAGAAATAAACTATATAAAGAACTGAATCCTTAGAAGTAAACTCAAAATCATTACAGTCTTTTGCTTAGGTATGTTACACTCAGATGTATGTCCCGTACAACTGCACACGATGCAAGAAATGTGCTAATGAAAACAATTCTCTTCATTTTCACATGACAACAGTTATAAATATGAAAAATACACAGAACTTTAAGCATTATATTTAATAAGCATCTGCTGCACTATATATATCTTAAGAACATATCAAGTACACTTTTACAATTTATCTTATGAATGAAACAAGCTGCATCATATTGATAATTTAATTAAATAACTGATGTATTTTTATTTAACATAATATATATATATATGTGTGTGTGTGTGTGTGTGTGTTTGTGTACACAAACACACATATAATTCGTTTACATTTAAAAAGAATCTATTTTAGTGGCCGAATATTCCATAATGATAATTTTGTTGGTACATATTTATGTTGACTGTAAATGTTTTAAGACTGTATTTAAAATAAAAATGTTAAGTAAAGCAAGGTTTTCTTTACACTTTTCTAATATTACATTGCCATAGTGGAACTATTTCATTCAATTTCCTGAAAGCAGATTAAAAGAAATATAAAAATTATTCCCAGCATCTAATGACTGCACTAATAGTAAAGTAATAATTACAATGAAAGAAATGTTAATCATATATCTATCAATCCGAAACTTAATGAGTTGATAATTTTATTCAAATTCATTGAGAAATTATCTTCATATTTTACTGGATTCACATATTATCATGACCTAGCCCCAAGTCATATTATCATGCCCTAGCCCCAAGTCATATTATCATGACCTAGCCCCAAGTCATATTATCATGCTCTAGCCCCAAGTCATATGCCCTTGCCCAAGTCATATTATCATGCCCTAGCCCCAAGTCATGGAGATCTGGTGGACACTACTATGAGGTTGTGTTCTGTTGACTCTGCAGTTCACCAATCAAATCACAGCATTTAAATTTCTTGAAGTGATACTCACCATTTGTAGACTATCATTATTAATGATAATATGAAATACAATGTTTTATCGAATAGGCTAAAAAAATAAGAGAATTCAAATGGTCACCAACTTTTATTAGTGTCTGTCAGATCTCCACATACAACTATGCAGACTTTTAATCAGATTGGACCTTACTTCTAAATGGCTAATGTCTGAGCACAGACTCACTTCTAATTAGCTAATGTTTGAGAATGGCCTCACTTCTGATTGGCTGATGTTTGAATATGGTCAAACTTCTAATTGACTGATATTTCAGCATGGCCTTACTTCTAATTGGTTAATATCTGAACATGGCCTTACTTCTAATTAGCTAATGTTTGAGAATGGCCTCACTTCTGATTGGCTGATGTTTGAACATGGTCTCACTTCTAATTGGCTGATATCTGAGCATGGCATCACTTCTAATTGGTTAATATCTGAACATGGCCTTACTTCTAATTGGCTGATATCTGAGCATGGTCTTACTTCTAA
The DNA here is from genome assembly GCA_028554795.2 of Sinohyriopsis cumingii. Lineage (NCBI taxonomy): Eukaryota > Metazoa > Mollusca > Bivalvia > Unionida > Unionidae > Sinohyriopsis > Sinohyriopsis cumingii. Next base: position 103,364,771 of record CM068832.1, read on the forward strand.
CTGGCTGACATTTGAGCATGAAGCAATACATCATCAGAATGTTTAATCAAGTCTCAAGCTTCATCATGAGAATTTGTCAAAAACACGACGCGAGTCATGATGAAGCTTGAGACTCATGATGAATGATACAGGAACAAATACTCACCCAAAGAAAATAAGTAAACATCAGTGCAAATATTGCAATGCCTTCATTATCATAGCTTCCTGCCACTGACCTGCTGATGTAGCCAGGGACTGAAAGTAAACAATTCCATATTATCCCTACAATTCAATTATATGGTAATTACAATTCAAGTATATAGCAATTGCAATTCAATTATATAGCAATTTTAATTCAATTATATAGTATTATTATCAGATATTGTACATCATGTAACTGACCTCGTGGCTAAGTGTGGCAACTATCAATGAACCATCTCAAAACCACAGAAACCAACCTGTAAGCATTCTTGTCATTAATCAATGCATATATTTTATGAATCTAGGCAGCTTGTCCAGAATGGACAGGATGGTCATCAAAAGTAACAAACTTCTATCCAATCATATTGCATCTTTCTATGATATCATACATGCATATACAATCAGCAACAAGTTAAGTCATGCCAATGATGATGGTAAATAGAACTGATATTTCTCAGTTTTGAATTTAGTGGTCTCTACACAGGAAAGTATAGTTTGCCACTTAATGTATTATGTAAAGAAAGCAAACTTATTCTGGTTCCTCTCTGCATGCAAGTTCACAATGTTAACTGTTTAACAATAGAGTCATGTTAATGCAGACCTGCCAGCCCATATACATTTTCTGCAAGGAAGTTTATATTTTTGTGTAAGTTAGACCAATTTTCAGAATGGTGTAACAAAATTGTTCATTTGGAAAACATGTATCTTAAAAGTTCAGATGAGTGATCTGATGCAGCAAAGTCAGCATCCACTATGTTCAACCAAAAAGTTTGTAAAGTACTCTTTCACAATAATGACCAGCAGTTCAGTTTCAATAACTGCAGGTCCAAACCCAATAGAGGTCAATAGATTCTTGCAAGATTTCTCGACTCTACATAATCACTGATTTTCTTTAATTGCATACTGCACTGGCAATCATCTCTCCTGCTGAAAAATGCACTAAAATCAACTTGACATGATGTTAAATAAATGTTTCCTGCTTTTTTTCTCCAAGTATAGTCAAGAATCTAAATATTTTTTCTGTTATGACTCTGAACTTTGTAAGAGACTAGATACCCCATCTGCCATCAAGGTGTTTTCATTTGTTAAAAGACATTTATAGATGATAAACAAAAGCTTGATCATGCAGATTAACATAATAGGGTATATGCAGATTAAAGCATCTCAGATACTCCAGTCAAACTTCTCTGGTTCCCTGACCAACTCCACTACATATAATATGAAAATTCAGATACTCCTGTCAAACTTGTCTGGTTCCCTGACCAACTCCACTAAATATAATACGAAAATTCATATCCACACCAAAACCCGGACAAACCAATATCCAGATCTGAGCACAAATACTTATATTTTTTTGTATTTATCATTTTTGTGCAATTTTTTCTGTGATTGCCTATTTCATGCAGATGTCGGTTAACTTCATAATTTGCTCTGAATTTTGATCACGTGGCGGGTGGTCAGCTGACCATAATAGGTGGTGGGCAAAATATGGCTAATGCTTCAGCATCAGCATCAACTTCTGTAACTAATTCAACACCATTTATCAAGTTGAAAAATGCATATTCAACAGCGATGCTGCCGCAGATATTGACAAAATGTAATATTGGAACCATCCTGTCTTATTTTCTGGAAACCAGGGCGGATTTCAAACCCATACGAGAGTAGCTTTGAGCTGTTTACATCTGGACATGTGCATGTGAGTAAGGAAACGGTGTCGAAGTAAACAAATGTAATCCTGGGAATCAAAGAGCAAGTTGTTCAAACTATTTCTGTGCACCCGAAACGTCACTATAATAAAATGCGTTTCATATGAGTTTATCAGATTTGTTTTTGAAAGTCTGTGGATAATTTACATATAAATTTCAATCATTTAATTAATTTTATTTCTGAAATATTTCTAAACAACAATGGACGCCATTTTGTTATGTACATGTACCCACCAGCGTTGGATTGGCTGGAGTATAAGGAACTCGGGAGGTTATTCGGTTAATTACGGAGCAACCCAGTTAAATTTGGTATGAAATGGGCTATTTAAGGGTCGTTTCAATAAGATTTGTGGTCAAATATTAAGAGCTGGCAGCTTTGGAAATATGATTATCCCTTGAAAAAATATAATTCTAGGAAAACATTAAGATAATTTATGTGGCTTCAGTATCTGATCTTCCCGTATTTAATTATCTGTTTCTGAAATGTTGCCTTGCGCATTATATGGGGAGTTAAAGTGTGCATTTGGATTACTAGGTCTGTCCTTACCCTTTGGGGCCCAACCCTGTTGTCACAACTTGGAACCACTGAGTTCCCCACATAAAGGAGCTACAGTTACTCAGAGCTTAAAGTACTGGACTCATTACTAGACCGTAGCAATCAACCTGATTAAATTGCTTTTATTCACGTTTTGTGCAAAACTTCTAAAAATGAAGGGTGCATGCTTCATTGAAGACACAGTGATTGCCAACTTTGGAGGACCAAAGAAATGCCTGTTTATGAATGCAATGGCAACTTTAAAGCCTAACATCAACAACAACTACTTGAAAAACAATGTATGGACTGGAACTGGCAAACCGTCTATATAAAACAAAGGATTCGTGCAAGTTGGGACCTCAGGCTTCTGTCAACATATTTAATTTTTATCTCAACGCTGAAATAAGCATGACAAATTTGGTGGAAACAACAGACCATGGGCCTGGGACTTTGCCTTTTCATCAACACTGGCAATTTGTCAACACAAGTGATGTTGATATAAGTGGGTAGGACTATATAAACTAGTACCTAATCATTCAGGATCTTGCTTAGACATTAGAGAAAACTAGGAATACAAAAAACTGGAACAAGAAAACAAGTGACAAATCTATTTTTGAACTTGCTTGATCTGGACATGTGACTGGGAAAATAATCTGTAATGTTCTGTCTTATTAAAACAGAAATCCAAGTGGATCTTTTAGCATCAGAAATTCAACTGAAGCAGATGATTTGTTAGCCAATTTGTAAACTTATTATAAATAGCTTGCATTTCTTTCAACTGCTAAAGTACACAGGCTATTTTCCTTATTTCTGCTCCAAAATGTTTAAACACCACTAGGTATTTTAATAATTGAAATACAGCAGTCAAATAAAAGGTTCTTTTCTACAGCTGTGCTTCAAGAGTAAATAAAGGGCAATCATTCTGGCATTGACAATCTTACCAATAGCAATGAAGCAGGCAGCAAAAAGTCCTGCCCCTGCACTCCAGATCTCACGTGTGAAGAAATACACAGCTAGTGCAGTCATCCCACTGAAAGAGATTAATTCATAATCTGTCAACTTGATTCTTATACAACAAGGGTTATCAATTATCAAAGCTTCTCTCGTAATAAAGAAGCTACATTTGGAACTTACACTACTGTGAAATTACCTGATGAAGTCACTCAAGGTAAGTCTACACTACTGTGAAATTACCTGATGAAGACACTCAAGGTAAGCTTACACTACTGTCAAATTACCTGATGAAGACACTCAAGGTAAGTCTACACTACTGTGAAATTACCTGATGAAGACACTCAAGGTAAGTCTACACTACTGTCAAATTACCTGATGAAGACACTCAAGGTAAGTCTAACATGTACCATTACTCCCTTAAAGTTCAAGTCCAACTGCAAACTGCACAGACCCAAAGCTGCCATCGCCGATCTAGGTCTATGCCAGAAATTAAACAGCAGAATAGACCCTGACCAAGATCTACATTGACTGCAGTTGGGCACATATGACTAGTAAAAGTAACACAAGGGGTTTATTTATTGTTATCCATTATGAACAGGAGTCCTCGATATAGAGGGTCTCTACTAAGGCATGATTTAATTTATTTTGACCAACACGGATCTCGTGTAAAGTCGTGCATGAATTAAATGGATTCTCTCCCATCCTGACAAGTTATGGATGTCTGTCTACATTTTAACTCTTTAAAAAAATCTTAATATTTGTTTCCATCAATTAAATCATGACTCCCTCACTTTAAAAAAAATGGGTAACGGATAACATCAATATGTCTGTCCATCCATTACCACATCCCCATAACTAGTTAGTTATGTTGCCTGTGTGGTGAACATCTGAGATTGAGGTGTCGTCCTTGACTCTGCCAAGGGATCTCGGAGTAGAGGGTAAGAAAAGGTCAAATTAACCAAAATTTCAATACAAGAACATTTTTAAATATTTTCAGCTGCAAAATTACTTTATTTATATGTGGACCTTCTTCACATATTAAACTCTTCCAAGCTCACACCCACCCACCCACGGCTTAATAGACCCACTAAACCTTCCTCCATGTCCGAAGAGGCAACTAAGAGAAGCTACCTGGGAATCATTATTTGATGATACTCATGCCGAGAAGGTCTTGGATTTTATAAAAGAATTAAATTATCAAACATCCAACTTTGTATTTTAGGGATTTTATTCTTTTTTGCCTTTTTCTTAGTATTGGGTAATAATGTACAATCATAGCATATATACATATGTGCACATTTTCTTACTCATTAAATCAGGGTTCATACAGAATTCTGAATGATAAATTCAAAGATTTTTCGCAAAATTCCAAAGACCAAAAACAAAGATTTCCAAGACCATTATTTGCTAATATTTTGTATACAAGTTATGGTATATGAGAAAACAATGAATGCAGAATATTCCAATAATGTTTAATGAAGAAATACAAATGTTCGTTTGTTACTGTGGCAGCAATGAAACTGAACAGGTCATCAAAAGAAAGAAACCAGGAAAACTCGACTACATCCGAATCTAACAACCTTGGACAAATTTTATTTGTGACTATGGAAAGAAATTAAAAATATTCCCAAACTTTCAAGGTCTTGGAAATGCTACCTCATCTTTCCCAAACCTTCAAAGACCGTAGAAACCCTGTAAATGAATCTGAGATCTTGATGATTTATGCCTGTATTCGGAGTAAAATCAAAACTGATCAGGTATGCCTTCAGTGGATATAAAATAACAGGCTGCAAGCCATTAAAACCAAGAGTCCAACATACAGAAGAAAATAAGACCCAATTAAATGACACCCCATCGTAAGCACGCAGGTCAAAAACGCGTCAACAAATGCCCGCAGCGAAATATGCCCATCAAATGCGTGCCGTCAAAAGCATGCAGCATAAACTATAAGCCTGAAGTCTTATTATGACTTTGATAAATGTCTCATTTCGAATGAAATAAACTAATAGTTTGAATCACTGTTTCCAGTGAGCAGACATCAAAGTGTATACATATCAAAGTACTGGTTTCAATCACGGTTTTCACTGAGCAGATATCAAGGTGCGTATTTACACAGTATAAGCCATAAAAACTATAAATACCAAATTCATTTTGTAAAAATTTAAATATCATATCTAACCACTGAAAAGACTGAGTTGCAGGAGAAAGAGCACATAACTGATGGATATCGATATAGAAAGACAGTAAATGCCGACAGCAGTGCATCGTGGAGATGCTGTAAACGTGATTGCAAAGGGCAAAATAAGGTGATTGCACTGGACACAAGCACTATGCTGTCTCAGCATAACCATGCTCCAGATCCAGAAAGCGACGAAGCGTAGAAGACCACTGCAGAGATCCATCAAAGAGCAATGTGAGCTGTGCGCAGTTTTGTCGGTGCGCGCTAACAACGGGATACCCAATTAAACACTAAGCTGTGAGTCTAGAGGCTGAAGATCCTGGATACAGGAACTGTCACAGCATATTAACCACAAGTGTGAATTCTTTCAAACACTCCTATGTTAAAGCAGGTACACAGTGTTGCCGAGTGGTCTATGGTGCTCACCACTACAGATCACTCACATTTCATACATGTCCTCGTGGATTCGAGTCTTGTTTCAGCAACTGTGGTAATTTAAGAAAGCATGCTAGTACTTTCCCACAGGATGGGGGTTCTTCCCAGGTTTGTCCTCCACCAAATATAGTGGCCAGGATTTATAGTCATTCAGGGCATTAAATCCACAAAACCAAAACCAAGCCTATATTACACATTCAATGTATGAGCCCTTATTTTTCACAGTGGTATTAGATAACAATTCTGCAAATAACCTACCTGAAAAGAGGGGCTAAAAAGACACAGACTTCTCGGATATGTATTGGGATGTTCAAAAGGTCCAAGATCCAGTAGATGGACCCTGAAGTAACCATCAAGCCTGGATACACCTATAATAACACAAAAATTCAATATAGTGAAATCGGTTTTGAAATACTATTTTTATGGGAAAACACCAATCATTCCAGATTCTTCATGCATACATACAATTTATATACAAAGCGATAACTTCTATTGAAAAATAACCTGTTTTTATACCCTTTTTTTGTTGGCAGATGGACTTTTCTGTTACCAGGTGGCCAAAGAACCCAGCACACACAACATATTTACCCATATTTGCTGTCACATATCCTGCAAGCAAATTAGTACCAATCTATATGTGAAGTGATATAAGCAGTACTGATCTGATGTGCAAACATTTATTGACCCTGATGTGCAAATAGACCCTGAAGTGTAAACATTGTGGACCTTGATGTGTTAACAGAATTGACCCTGATGCGCAAACATATTTCTGTCACTGCACCATTCACAATCAATGCTCATTCAATCTAGGTAGATATAAATATAGTACACTAATGATTCTATGCTATTAGATTGCATTCCGTTTTCTTTCATCCCCATGACTGCAAATACAACTTGGAAACTTTTCCCATCTGAACATCTATTATGTCAGACTCTCAGTTTAAAGGCAGTCTGATTGCCAAAAGTATCTCACCTCCTCCCACCTCCCTTTCCTGTTTTTTGTCTTCTTACTTATCAGATCAGATGCAAAGAACATAGAGTTCTTTTTCAATGGTCCCAATCAAAGTTTTGCACTTTCAGAATCTGTACACAAACAAAGTCCAAAATTTCAAAATCAATTTTTTTTACTCTAAATAAATTAAAAAGAATGATGAAGAAACAAAAACAAAACCTTTAAACAATATGGTAATAAAAGTGTTAATAATAAAAAAATATACCAAACAAAAAAGCGTGTGGTTGTGATTTGGATTTTTAACACAACTTTTAAAAAAATTTCAGTCATATCACTACAATGTCTGCATTGTGGCAGTTTATGTATAGTCATGTAGCATGATGTCCCACCCAGTCACATAATCCTGACACCTGGCTGACCAGTCCTTACGCTAACCTCTTAATGCTGAGTGCCTAGCGAGGCAACTGTTAGTAGCATTTTTATATTGGTATGACTCGGCTGGGGTTCTATCTCAGCCTAAGCGAGGTTAACTTTTGTAACTAGACAGTGTAAAAATTCATATGCACAGCAAACAATAGGAGCTAAGAGATTCTTGTGTATTGTTCTTTCCATACACAAGTCCATTCAGGGCCCCCTAAACATATGTTTCCTATTGTACTGGTTTTAAAATTAGGGTACGTACATAGTGTTTTTTTAAATAACATTATATACAGTGTGACCCTGGTATAGCACACTGCGTTATAACAAATTCGGATGTAACAGCCATGGAGTGGGCTCTCAAAATTTCATATACATGAATTTTTCTTGTATGCCCAAAAATTCTTTCCTAAAAGTATGAAGAAAAAAAAAATGGAAAAAGTTTATTATCATTTTGGGGAAGAGGTCATGTAGCAATAATACAAGATGAACCTGTCGTGGCTCCTAGGATATTATATGCATTTTTCTAGTACATGAAAAAAGCTTTTTTTTCTTCTTTAAAGTACAAAAAACAACATGTAAAAAGTTTATTCAGGGAACACACAGGGCTTTGCCATTGTCACAAATTGCGATTTTTTCTCCCTTATTGGCAACAAAATATATCATCTGGCGATTTTCTTTATTGGCGACATTGTTGGCTGTTTAAACTTGTATATACAACCATTGGTTTGGAATGGAGAAATTCAGAGGCCCCATGAAAGGAAGCTGCAAACTTGATATAAAATGCACTGAACTTTATATATTGTTACATAAACAAATTCTTTGTTCATATTAACAAACCATCTTAACAGTGCACTGTTATATCATAATCCTCTTATGTTAATATCTAGCATGAGTACTGTATGTTTTGAGATATCAGCTTTTTTTAAAATTTACATTTCTGGTAGCAGAGATCAATTGGATGAGTCATTATCTCATAATCTATCTTTTGTCCAATTTTTGGCTGCTCGCTAGTAATTAATATATTCACATAGACTGACATTTGTGTGTGGATGTAAGTAAAATTCTTATTCTTTTCACTCTGAATTAAATCCTTCAGAACACTCACATTTTTTGTAGTAATCCATCATCAGACCAGAACACTTGCATCTTTATCGTCCACTGACCCTTTTTTTTAAATTTCTGGCAATGCATGGAAGGCAACATCAATCAGCTACCACAAATGTAAAAAAAACGAAGAAAAAAAAAGGAAAAAAAATCTTACTGGTCTATTCAGTAGGCAGGGAGGAACAGTAACTACAGTCAACCATATGATGGCCAAATCATTTTTTAAAAATGTACCCAGATAAACAGTTGCTGAAATTTCAAAGAAACCAGATTATCTTTGAAGCACCAATTGTTGTTGTTGTTGTTGTTGTTGTTGTGGGGGTTTAATGCCATTTTTCAGCACAAATTAGGCTATGCATGGCAGCCAGTATTAATGGTGGAGGAAGAATTTGGGAAAACCCCGGGAAGAACCACCGACCCACAAGAAGCTACTGGCAAGCTTTCTCACATACCCACATTGGCCGAATCCTGGACTCGAACACACGCAGACAGAGGTGAGATGGCAGTGATCCGTAACGGAGAGCGCCTTAAACTACTCGGCCACTCGGGGCCCCCCCACCAATTGTTATGAAACTTACTAAGCAAATGGAATAAAAATCAGTCTCAATCATGCAATAAAAGTTTTGTATGTTTCCGCCACAGTAAGAATGGGCATTTGTTTGGTTGTCCAAAGTTGTCCTTTAGCAGTGACTTCAGTACAGTAGTCCCCCTCCTGAACGGTCCCCTTGACCAGCGGCCACCCGCTCCTTACGGCCATAACCCGCTGGCACCGACGAGTTTGTGTTCAAAAGTACCCCTCACGAAAGGCCACCCGGCTAACGCGACCAGCATATTAGTGCAATAATATAAAATTTACCCCTCACAAGCGGCCGCATTTTATTTGAATATGTATCCAGAACCAGTATTTTATTCATAACGTGTGTTAAGTAATCCGATTTCTGTTTCCCAGTGTAAGGTTGTCGTTACTGAAAGAAGTTTTGAGTAAAGTACATATACTACTATGGTTAATATTATATCATTTATGCCTCACGAGAAGCCAAATTTATTCCATAAAAACCGAGAAAGACTCGAGGATCCTTGCAGAAAACTAATGTCGGAAAGACTCAGATAAACAATATCGTAAAAGATAAGGAAACAATTTTGCAGAAGTGGGAAGGTGAAAAGGACGGAGAAAGGAAGATTGTTTGAGCCAGGAGATGTTTGTATCCTGATTTGAATGACAAGAAAAAGCAACAATTTTGTCAGCTGAATTGGGATATGACGACTTTACCGCAAGTAACTGATGGTTGCACAGATTTCAAGTGCAACAAAATATTAAGTGTTCTGTCCTTAGTGGAGAATCAGCTGATGTTAATAATGAAGTTGTCGAAGACTGGAACAAAAGATTAAACGATATATGCAGGGGATATGACAGCAAGGATATTTTTAGTTGTGACGAGACTGGTTTGTTTTTTTAGACTGTTGCCAACAGAGTGACAGATGATGTGATCTGTAACATAATTATAAAGACAGTTTTAAAACTATATCAATGGTTATTCATAACATTCTTTTAAAAATGATGAAACAGTTTGTTTTTCATTTATTTCACAACATGCATGTGATATTTTAATGAAAATATTAAATGTTTTAGAATTAAATGTACTTGTGACTTTCTTCATATGTATTTACTATTTGCATTTGTCATCCCCCTCTAGAAAGGCCACCCTCATTATAAGTCCACTTCCCTGCTGCATTAGGGGTGGCCTTATAAGAGAGGGACTACTGTAATGCATGCACCCTTCATCAAAGAAAGCTAACTACAATCTTCAATAAAAACAAAGAACCTTTATTCAAAGGCAGTCAGTACCGAACATAAATAAAAGCAGTGGAGTCTGATGGATTGTTTCATTTTCCAAAGTGACTGGAACACTTTTACTGTACCATGAATGTTTCCTTTTTACAGGAACAAAGTTTATACTTACAAACACTACCAACAGTGGCTTAAAATGCAAACTTTTACTGACTTGGGACGTACTGAAAAGTAAATGTCCTACATTATTTGTTATGTGATTGTGCTATTTGTTTTCCACTGAATTCAGAACTATACGACCTCTGACAAAATTACTGAATATTTTAAATGTGTGTGTGCATATTATATAGATGGAATTACTTGTATTGTGGATTCAATGTATGTGGCGAGATTCAGGGTTGAGTACACGGTGTTGATACTCTATTCATGCTATACATTAGAACTGTATATATAAATAGTATACACGTATATGTACCAATGCAAGGTTCTCTGAATAAGTAAAATATACATGCCCTCTGTTTTCACCTCAGGCATATTTCTTATTTAATATGCATCAATTTAAGACGATAACTGTGCCAATGATACACGTATTTTTGCATCCGCATTTATTACATAAACCCCACATACACACAAATTTTAACTGACTCAGTTGCTTATAACACCGTTCAGTCTATAACACTGTCAGGTTCTATGGCTCTCAACTACTGTGTTATAGCAGGGTCACACTGTATATTATAATGATTAGTACATATAATGTTCTAAGCTGTTCAAGTACTGTGCAAAACCAGTTCAATTAGATTCACAAAACAATTGTGGAATTTTTATATCTTTTTACATTTTCAATTTTTTTTTACCTTGGGTGGAAAAAGTGCTAGGGCCAGCACCGAAAAATGGACAGTTGGCAGACCAGAAACTTTTTGGGGGTCTAGAGGTTTATGATGTAATAAATTCATTACATGTCAGCTTACCTTGGGCTATGGGTATAAAGGTTTCATAATAGGTATACTGTGAGAAACCAATCTGTATCTAATATTATGCATTGTTGACTCTGCCAAGTTGTTTCAGACCTTTTATAAAATTAATCATCAACACCTGCTATGCCTAGTTTCCTCTGACCTGTTCAACTCTGTCTTTGATATTTGGATACTTACTATGCTATGGAGGCAGTCTAAATATCAAATACTGGGTAGGAAAGGTATGAAAAAAATGAACTAACAGCTGGCATGATTAACTTCCAAAAGCCCCATCATTTAACTGAATTTAATTAGAGAAAACATACTTAACATAAACCACAACCATTAATATCTGATCGCCCCAAGCTAAAACTGAGTCGTCCCTGTCTGCCAGGCAATTATTACTGCCAATGCCCAGGTGTTGCTAACGTCCAATGTACATACAAAATAATATTAATTGATTTAGTACATGGGGAACCAGGAAGTGAAATTTTGAATCTGTTTATGCTGTAATATACACGTATGCACAATCTTAGATCTCTGACAAGCTGTAACAGCCACAAAGTTTCTGCATTCAATCCAGCTTTACAGTAAAAGCCAAAAACTTCCCTGCTCTGAATAAGAATTTAGGCACTACTTAATATCCTGATTTTCCTAAACGCTCAGCAGCTATATTACCTAAGAAATTAGAAACACTCTATATATATATATATATATATATATATATATATATATATATATACATATATATATATATCCTTCCTTCACAAGATGGGGAATCAACTAGACACATGAACTCTTTACTCCAGGTAGTGACTGCAAAGAATGTGTTGAAAAGTCTACAAGAATTATACAAACTTTGAGAAAATCCAATAGTTTGTTGGGGAGGGAAGTGCATTTTCTGATACAAGGGAGAAAAAAATAAAGTAGAGTAGGCAATTTACTTTGATGTTTTAAGGTACATCAACACTGGATAGTTATAATGTACCAAGTCAATTGGAATAAACAGCCTTGCCCACATTCTCACCATGATAAAGAACCCTAAATTATTAAATACCCACACATTCTGGTCACAATCTAGCATGTTAAGCTACTTGGACAAGGACATGACTGCCACAAGTGTGTGTGTGTGTGTGTGTGTGTGTGTGTGTGTGTGTGTGTGTATGTGTGTGTGTGTACACATACACACACTGGTGTTTCCTTTAAAATGTACAACAGATGGGGTTTAGAGTAAAATATTTAACACTTATAAATATGATTTGAAGAAAAAAAACTAACAGAAAATTAGCTTTGTTTCCAATTACCCAACCGAACTTATTCTTTATTTAATGCTGACCCAACAAATGTTTCTGCTTATGCAAAAAAAAAAAAAATTAATAAGGTATTTTCTAAATGTTGTGATCAGTGGAATTTATTTAATTTCATTCAAAAGCAACATTATCCGACGTTATGCTCATAAAGTTGCTAACGTTATCTCCCATTATTTGTAACCACATACTGGAAACAGACCAGTAAGCATGACTCAATAATCAGAGTTCATTTTAGGCAGTGGACTTGCACCAATGACTTTTCGACTTGCACCAATGACTTTCATCTTTGATGCAAGGATGTTCCCTCATGGTACTATAGTGTGCATAAAAAAAGACTCCAGAAAATAAAGATAAAGTACAGTAACTGCTGATTTTTAAAATGACCGAATCATGGGCATCCCAACCAAACTGAATATAACTAATCCATTGCACAAGACAAAAAATTTCATTTGCTGAAATAAACATATATAATTTCTATTAGCTTGGGCACCAATGAAGAACACATGCTTGATAATCATTGATAGAAAAGTTAAAATCTTCAACAATAACACAGCTGCATTTATTATTACAGTACAATCATGGAGGGAAAAATAAAGATACAGGTGACCAAAACAAAGGGGAATGGTTACTTGAGAAAGAGGAATTTTAAACCAGTATTGAAGGCTCATGACAGGGGAAGTTGATACTGATCACATATGGTTGGGTTGTGAATTTATTATTTTTTACAATGAAATAATCACTTTTCCACAATATATATGTGTATCATATGGATTTTTAACATTGTTTTAACAATTTTTCAGTCATATCGCTACGATGTCTGCAGTGCGGCAGTTTATAGTTATGTCTAGCACTGGGGCTTCATGCAGCAGACATGTAGCATGATGTCCCACCCACTCACATCATCCTGACACAAGGCCGACCAGACCTAACACTAACTTCTTAATGCTGAGCACCTAGCGAGGCAGCTGTTAGTACCATTATTTTTTTTATCATTACAAGTCTTTGGTATGACTTGACCGGGGTTCAAACCCAAGACATCCTGCATCTGAGCCAGACACTCTAACCACTGGGCCACCAGGAGCGGTTCCAGCATTATACATACATGCCAACCCCTGGCGAGGAAAAAGTGTAATCCAAGTGGACAAAAAGAGTAATCTGAGCAGAAAAAGATTAATCCACATATGACATGATAAAAATTCAATGAGCATATGTACAAAATGATTTATTTATCCCTCTGGACTTTTAACATCAATTACTGCTTCAAGTTTTCATATATAACACCTTGGGCTTTAAAAAGCAACAGATTCTCATATTGCATTTCAAAACACTTTGCACCAGCTGAGAGTATAAATTTTTTGCACACCAACAGAGCACCAAGTGCTGGGTTACAGAGCCTGGATCTGAATTTAGCTTTCATAACCTGACAAAGAAGAGGAAATTTATATCTTACAGTTATTGGGTCTTTTAGCTGGGAAATAAGATGAAAAAAATCAACTCTGTCTGCATGAAGTACATTGTCAGGTAGAGTGCCGACTTGACAGAGACAACCTGATATATACAATGATGTTGACATTTTTCAAAGTATAGAAAGCAAGTCCTTTATAAATTCCAGTCATCACTGGTGCAGTATCAGTATGTTTATTCAAAGCATTATCAAGCAAATAATGAAAATGGTTTCTCCAGTGGAATCTACTGCTAATTCTAGTAATGAAAGAAGAGCACCCTGACTTTGCCCTTTTCGTTGTCAAAGTCTCTTACACAGGGGGCGTGAAGCTGCCCTAGAATGGAATGCTGTATTGTGTAATTCATGTATCCATCTCTGAATCGGTTTTTCATCTTTTCCTAATCCATCTGTGAAATTATTTGAAAAATACTTTTGTTGTAACACACGCATCGACTAGAATAAATCTGACTAGACTTTTAGCACCAATACCTACAGTTAGAAAACCAGTATGTTCTCGCCTGACTATGCCTTACAGCTGCCATACATAGAAACCGAGGTCAAAAGTAGAAACCAGCATGTTTCTAGGAAACCGGTCAACTGCTATAAATAGAACATAATACTGTTAGGAAAGTGTATGCAAGTCTTTGGACAAGCGCTCTCTTATGTCGTAGTTACATAAAAGCTGTCTTTTCTAGAATATGATCTGTGGGATTAATGGGATGCTAATAAAAATGAGAAAACAAAGTATCAATTTTTTGGGGAGGGGGTTATACCGAAAATGCGTAATCCGAATAGTAATGTGTAAGGCATAATTTAGTGAAATAAAGTGTAATGATTACGCCAAAAGCATAATGGTTGGCATGTATGATTATATACTCTGAACCAGTCATCGTTGAGCCTGAATACAGCATGGCTTTCTTTAATTTCCTCGTCTACTAAAATATCATGTCCTGAAGAGTCATTTAGACTATAATCAATCCAATGAAATGAGGAAACAACGGAGAAACATGATGGTAACAAAGTTCAAGAAAATTCAATGGTTATTTTTAAAGCCCACATATTCTTTTATTTAGTCTGTTAATCCATGAAAAATATCCAACACAATATATGGACCATAATGCACCATACTATATTCTGCGTGTGTGTTTGGTTGTGTGCACGTGTGGATCAAAGCAATTATGTCTGATTCAAATATAAATCATTCTGTAAATAAACCAAACTGTTTTCAGTGCATCGTTAATTCCGTTCATCACAAGTATTATTCATTATTCCATTGCATAAAGACAATACAATAGCCTATTGTACTAAATGCACTTCATACACATAACTGATGAATAAGCAATAAGCAAACTGGTCCAGGTTTTTCAAGGCTATCAAAGTTGACAATGGGTCACGCATGGATACGAACAGAATTTCATGAACACCAAGGGTGTCTTCATGTCTATCGTTACATCTGAGTCTATCTCCACTGACCAGAGATTCATTAACTAAACAATAATGAATCAGAGTGTGTGCATCTGGCAGAGTGATATTATGTCATTTCCCATGAATGAGACAGCAGTTTCTCTTGCCATGTGCTTTGAAAACTGCAAAGAGTTGGAGCAAATTTCATCCTTCCAACGTTTTTTTAAACCACTATCTTAGTGGCATTGCGATAGTTGCAAGAATATTTCAATATAATTACTTATAGCTGGAAAAGATGGGCTTGGTCTGATGTCAACAGCTTTGTTTTAGCACCTAATTGGAACTGTTGAGCTTATATTTTGATAGCAGTCTTTAAGAACATTGAAAAAAAGAGTTAATTGCAGTCCAATGTAAGCAATGAAATGAAGATAAGTACATGATTGCAAATAGTTGCTGACATTTTTTATTTAGATCTCCAAATTCATGCTAAGTATTAATAATGAGGGCTTTTACGAATCCACATGCCTAAAACAAACTCAAAATTCCGCTCAGGCAAGCCCACATCTACAAGGTACTTATTCACAGTAATGTCAAAAATTGGGGAAAGATCAGTTTATAATGTTTTATGTTCTTCAAGGTTTATATCCTGCTATCATTTAGCATTTATTTGTACCACCACCATCATCTATCACAAAACTGCCTGCAATGTATTTTATCTACTGATCCTTTAAACCACACAAAATACTGTCAAGAGCAATTCAAATTCCAATCCATGAAAGGGACTAATTTCCATACCCAATCAAAAGTCTTTCCCATAACCGGTCCCTCAAACTGACTTATTAGGTCTCTTGTGTGTTTGAGATCTCTTTTTCTAACGCGTAAATGCAAGACAAGTTTGAATTGAGTTAACAAGATTTTACTGCAGTTTACGATTTACAATTCTTAAGATCAAAATCAACTCACTGTGCCCCCCACAATTCTGCCAAGAGGATACCAGGCACGATCATCAAACCAGTTCAGGAAGTTGTAGAATCCATTGTTTACCATGTAATGAGTGGCTCGGTAATTGAACCTGCAAAAGAAAAGAAAAAAATCAGAACATTGTGACAAATTATCCAACGCATCACACTAAACAGCAGATGTCCATTGAGTTGTGAATTCCAAGATCTCACAGATAACATCACACTTCATCTCATAATAGAAATCTCGTTCTCAGAAGAACGCATCTTTATTAAAAATGCAAACTTGTCTTGCTGACAGACTATATGGCATATTTTTTATTTCACTACAGGTGTAATTTTTTATTTACAGATTTGGATGAAAGAACGATAATAGATGGTGATTATTTACACAACTACTATGACAACCACATGTAACATGAAGTTGGGTTAAAATATTTTGCTTTACAAGCATAGGTCAAGTTTAATAAATGTCTAATATCACAGTTCCAAATAATCTGCTAAAATATTGCTTTATGGCAATTTTAACTACCTGCATCTGATAAACTAGTAGAGCATATTAAAAAGCAACTTTAACTAACTGATGGTCTCATTTTTGAAGATATTTCTTTTATACAGATTTATGGTATAAATAGACAGTAAAATGTACACGTCATGTCCTATTTTAGCTTCTTTCTGATACAATTACTTTCTTAAACACAATTAAAATAACATACAAACAAACCGTCTTACATCACCCATTTCATTGTAACAAAATATCAAGGCATTACAAACATCACATATGCAATCTTTTTATCTACATTTCTTTTTACCATATTTAAAATATATCTTGGGACATGTTTTTTCTTTCATGTTGCATAACTTATGGTTACACTTTTATTACCTAACTTACAGATAGGAAACAAACTGTTAAATTTGGTACCCCCACCCCTGCATGTTACAATAATGTAGGTAAATAGAACACTTATTTGATAAGGACAAAAAGATATGTTTTCTACTGCACTGGTTTTAAAACTGGCAGGGGGTAATGGGGGGGGGGGAGCGTGTTTGCTAGTGTAGGCAAGGAGAAAATGGGACAGTAAGCTGACAGGACACTTTTGTGTGTGTGCATAATACAGTGAAAGAAACTAATGTTGAACTGTTCTTATTTATTTTTATCCTTTTGTTCTTCATGAGCAATTTATGTGCAAAATAAATGTATCCACTGTGGATCATATACATTCAGTATGCTTTACTTATGCAGTGTAAAACCATTGACATATTATTCATTGATGTAAATACGTACAAATTAATTGTGTTTGATTCTCCTCAAGGGTCTCAACATATCATCAAACTGAAAATTGGATCGAACAAAATCACAAACAAGAGAAATAATGATTGCTTCTGGGCATAAGCAATTCGCACATGACAGGGTGTATGGTGCAATATAACCAAGAGTGTATTATACCTAGATTAACAATCTAACAATACATTCACTGTGAATGCAAATGACACTATTTTTGCTAACACAGGTTACAAAAATATTCCTAAAGAGGATTAGTGCTGTCTATACTACAGAACCGTACATGGACATCAATGCCTGTTGGTATCCATCAGGATAACAAAGTGGCAAACAATAGAGGTTTGTGTGGTGAATAAAAACACCTCTTTGAGATAAATAAACCACTGTTTAAACTTGGGTAATCAAACACAAAGATTACTGTGGGGTTTAACGCCATTTTTCAGCACACGATAGGCTATACATGGCGGCCAGTATTAATGGTGGAGGAAGAACCCAAGAAAACCCCGAGAAGAACCACCGACCCACGAGAAGCTACTGGCAAGCTTTCTCACATACCCACATTAGCCGAATCCTAGACTCGAACTCACACAGACAGAGGTGAGATGGCAGTGATCCGTAACGGAGAGCGCTTTAGACCACTCGGCCACTCAAGGCCCCTAAACACAAAAATTATTTAATTCACAAAGAAACCCTGGAAGCTCCATTGGCTTCTGTTAAGTTTACCCAAGTAGCCAAAACATATATATATGCAAATATTAATTATATACTAAATCAACTGATATCGAAAATGAAACATTGCACAAAATTGATAATCCAATTATAAACTATAATCGGGATTTTAAAACACATTACGTAAAAAAAGAAACTATCTAAAGCACGGGAGAAGTGAGGGCTAGCAATACCGAGCCCAATACTAATAAATTGAGCTAATATCCTAAATAATTTGCAAAAAATACAAATAAAACCAAAATCCCTGTGGGAAGTATATATATATATATATATATATATATATATATATATATATATATATATATATATATACATATACACACACACACACTGGTTTGGGTTATTTATTAGAAATAGAAGGGATATTTATCAAAATAACAAATTAGTAAAAAAATTAGAAGTACCTAGAAGGTTTAGTTACATAAAGGAAATGCTACAAAAATATAGGGACAACACAAAAAATTATGGGGATTAAATGAGAAACTTACGTATAAATGGATAAGTGAAACAACAACAAAAAAAGAGCAAAAACAAAGCACAAGAGGAAAAGTTATATGTAAAATGGGAAAGAGCATGGGGGCACTGGGTCAAACTAGGTTCCCTCAAAATGCAAAGCCTCTGCTTCAAATACATGCACGATGCATGACTGACAGGAAATGTTGCAGTGAGATGGCATATGGCCAGAGTACCGCCAAAATGTCCAGTGTAAAAATGCTATTTTTAGTAAATATGTTATTATAATTAAATGTAAAAAAAGAAAGGTAGAGAGATTAAGAGTAATAGTTTAGTAAGAAAGATAAATACAGGAAAGAAAACCTATTATATCTAAATGGGAGATTTGGAAAAGAAACACATAACAAAATAACTTAATACACTGTGGGAACAATGAAAGCATGTGGCCTGATTATAGTAATGGAGAAATAATAATCAAAGAAATTTCAAATCTTGTTAAATCCTTAAATTTTTTAATGTAATCTTAATCATAATTTTAATTGGAATCTAAATCCTAAACACAAATTATGATATTATAGAAATCTCCCATTTTATAAATTTTGTTACGATATTCAATCCCCTTTTTTTTCCCTACTCTTTCTCGCTCTTAACGGGTCAAAGGACTTATGAGAAAAACAGGGAGGGACAGGGATCCCTAATGGGGGAAGTATGAGATAACGATGTCACGGGGCTATGTCACACAGCACTACGCGAAGTGAACAGGCCTGTGAAAGAGGCTTGGAAAATCACCCCAGGTGGGAAAATTTTGGCATACATAACATAGAAACAATTTATCGTATATCCCTCTTTGTCTCAATTATACAGCTCCTTTACTGTATAACTATCCCCACTTTGGCGGGAAATAAAATAAATATTTTTGAACTCTTTGGCAATTTAATCATAAATAAAAAGAGGCGGCCTAACTCAAGCAGGGAGAAATACAGTGAATAAAGAAAGAGTGGACCCCAACTCGAGCCCAGCCGACCTAATCTATATAAAACAATGAAGCGAAGAAAGACAGAGATCTTCACACACATAAAACAATAGGAATTTCTTTTATCAAAAATCAGTATTACACCGTTACTTCGCCAAAATTCAAAATTTAAATAAATAAAAAATATAACTATTAATAAAGTAAAAGATTGTGAGACAACTGGGCAAGACTTGGAATAACTGGCTATCCCTACAAAGAAAACTATATAGCACACATACAATATAGCAATACACACATATAGCACACATGGGATGTAGGCGACCTCTAGCCAAGGTCAACTAGAAAACCAGGGATGGGATTTCGAGTAAGGTGATCTACACATAAAACACCTTTGGTTTGTTTTTTTAGATAAGTGGGGGGGGGGGGGATCTGTCTGGTGCCCCCCCCCCCCCCCAAAGAAAGATCAAAGAGTTAGGAAAACCAAGCAAATGCTGCCATTACAAGCTAAAGACTTTGTGCTGGGCAGACAACTAAGGAAATATTACAGTGTGACCCTGCTATAGCACGTTCCGTTATAACATGAATTCGGATATAACACCATCATGGTGTGGTTCCCGAAATTTCATATAAACGTATTTTTCTCGTATACAAAAAAATTTAACAAATTCTTAAAAGTAAAAACAAAACGTAAAAAGATTTTTTTAATATCATTTTGGGGAAGAGATCGTATATGAATAATACAAGGTGACCGTAGTATGGCTCCTGAAATTTTATGTACATTTTTCTCGCACATGAAAAAGTAGTTTTTTCTTGTTAAAAGTATGAAAATTAACGTGTAAATAGTTTATTCTAGGTTCATGTAGGGCTTCGCCAATGTCGCAAATTTGTATTTGTTTCCTTACTGGCAGCAAATATACCATGTCAATTTTATTTTATTGACGACACTGTTGGCTGTTTAAACTTGTATATACAGACATTGGTTTGGAGTGCAAAAATGGAAAAATTCCATATATTGTTACATAAACAAATTCTTTGTGCATATTGACAAACCATTTAAACAGGGCAATGTTATAATATAATCCGCTTATCTCAACATCTAGCATAAATAATGTATGTTGTGAGATATCTGCTTTTTTATTATTGACATTTCTGGTAATGGAGATCAACCGGATGAGGCATTATCTCATAATCTATCTTTCATTTGATTTTTGGCAGCTCGTTAGTAATTAATACATTTACATAGACTGATATTTGTATTCGCTGGTAAGTAAAATTCCTCTTCTTTTCACTCAGTATTAAATCCTTCAGAACACTCACATTTTCTGTCATCAGACCAGAATACCTGCATCTCTATCGTTTGTGGACCCTTTGTTAATTTTCTGATGCATGCATGGAAGGCAGCATCACGCTGCTACCAAAAATGTAAAAATAAAAAAAAATATCTTATGCAGGAAGGAACTAGAATAGACCAAACAACAATTAATTCCTTTATAAAAATGTACCCATATAAAATAGTTTGCTGAAATTTCAAAGAAAACATTACCTTTGAAGCACCAATTGTTATGAAAATGTATTTGGCAAATGGAAACAAATCAGTCTCAATCATGCAATACAATTATTTTTGATGTTGCCACCACAAAAAGAAATTGGCATTTGTTTGATTCTCTAAAGCTGTCCTTTGGCGGTGACTTCAATAACGCATGCACCCTTCATCAAAGAAAGCAGACTACAATCTTCAATAAAAACAAAAAACTTTTCTTCAAGGAAGTAAGTATCAAACTTAAATAAAAGTAATGGAATCTGATGAATTTTTGCATTTTCCAACATGACTGGAACACGTTAACTGTGCTGTGAACATTTCCCTTTTGCAGGTAAAAAGTTTATGCTTACGAACGCTACCAATGGCGGCTTAAAACGCAAACTAACTTTTACCGACTTGAGATGTACTGAGAAGTAAAGTTGCTTCGTCATTCGTTATGTGATTGTGCTATGTTTTTCCACTGAATTCAGACCAATATGACCTGTGACAAAATTATTGAATATTTTCAATCTGTGTGTGTGTGTGTGTGTGTGTGTTTGTGTATTTTACATGGAATAACCTGCATTGTGGATTTAATGTATATGATGATATTTGCGGGTGAGTACACGGTTTTGATACTCTCTCTCTCTCTCTCTCTCTCTCTCTCTATATATAAACAGTATTCACGTATATGTACCAATTCATGGTTCTCTAAGTAAAGTAAACTATTATATATGCCTTCTGTTTTCACTAAAGGTGTATTTTTCAATTAATATGCATCGATTTAAGATGGCAAAAATGAAGCATGTATTTTACCACCCGCATTTATTACCTACCCCCTTGCAAATTTTGATGGGTCCATTTTCTTCAGGTAACTGACCTGGTTGCTTATAACACGATTGGGATCTATAGCTCCCAACTACTGTGTTATAGCAGGGTCACACTGTACCTGGGAATTAGACCTTGCTTAAGTAAAAGACAAATATCCAATTAGAAATTTTATGGTATCAAGTAAAGCAAAACACAAAATATAATACAAATATGAGTTGTTCAGACTTGCACAAAAATAAGAAATATACTTTATAGTAAACACACAAGGGAAAACAAAGTCAATAGCCACTTCACTCTGCAGCTAGTAACATTTAAAAATGTTAAATTATTAAAATACAAATACACCACTCCCTCGATAACTCGTGCTTATAACGCGGGTTCACACATGGATCCCATTTTTTAAACCAGAAAATACCCCCCCCCAAAAAAAAATTATCCCTATTTGTTGAACTTGAAAAAAATTGCTATCAAAATTGGTAACGGAATCTTTTATGTATTGCTCATTTATTGTCAAAAATGGTACATAGGACATGGAAATTTTTAATCAACACTATGAAATATCAAATTTAAAAATAGGCCATACAATTGTTTATATTTTCTTTCCAAACGACATTCCTAGTACAAGGCAAATAACTATATGTAAGGAAATTCTGATCAATGAAAATGTCACTTACGCCGAGTGGAGGCAGTTCTTTAATAAATACAAATTAAATAATTGTTTTATCAATTGAAATTTGTGTTCTAGTTTTCTTATTTTTCTTTTTAAGTGTAATCATCATAAGTGCAACGTGTCCTCTTGAAATTAAACATAAAACACATCAATCTAAATTAACAGCTATGGCCGCGAGCATTTCTCTGAGTGCCAACCGTGTTTTGATAACTGACTTCCAGAAGTATTTGTTGTATTGTTTCACTCAATTCAAAGCTGGCCGCCTTTGTATTATCACATTATGTCTTTCGAATCAAATAAAAGAGCTGGAATAAAAGAAACGTTCAAAGTAACGAAATACCAACAAACTTAAAATCTAGGGCCCAGGTCATATGTCGGGTGAACTTTGATCAATCAAACAATATAAATGTTATTGTATATGTTTCATAAATTACCTTAAATAAACTGATTTTCACAACTGATCAAAGATAACAAGGCAGACAAGCGAAATGAATACTTCGTAAAATAAAGAGCTTGATTTCACAAATCAATTCCATGTGGGCAAACTAGTTTCAGAGAATTCTTGAACTGGCACTTAGAGATATCCTCAAAGATGATAAGAAGTTTCATTATTACTTCCAATGAAATCACGATATCAATATTCTACTCATTGAACAATACTAAATTGAGTTTTGATGCAGAAGATTGTCACACGAAACAAATATCACATTTTTAAAGAAAAAGGAATCTTGTTTGGCAGTGTTTCAACAGTTAGTCTAGTTTAAAGCTGTAACGATTAATCGGCCATACCCATAATCGGGCTGATTACTGGAACAATCAGTATAATCGGTATCGGCATAAATAATCGGTGCTGATGTAAATAAATTTCAAAAATATTAATTTAATCATAACATTCATCTTGACATGGGGGCCCCGAGTGGCCGAGTGGTCTAAAGCGCTCTCCGTTACGGATCACTGCCATCTCACCTCTGTCTGCGTGGGTTCGAGTCCAAGGCTCGGCTAGCGTGGGTACGTGGGAAAGCCTGCCAGTAGCTTCTCGTGGGTCGGTGGTTCTTTCCTGGGTTTTTCAGAGTTCTTCCTCCACCATTAATACTGGCCGCCATGTATAGCCTATTGTGTGCTGAAAAATGGCGTTAAACCCTACAACAACAACAACAACAACAACAACATCTTGACATGGCTTGAATTTTAAATCAGAATTAAATAGTGGAAATTAAGGAATAAACATTTGATTTGGGGGTTAATTGAAAGACAGTATATTCTTAAAAATACTTTTTAACACGCTTGCTATGAACTACCGCTGATTGTCTGCTCACAACAAATTATCATTACCATGCATGCACTCATCCCAATCACAGCAGCCAACCAGCCAATGAGGCCTCATGTGGCCATTGAACTTCCAGCATACAAATTACAGGGATGGTCCTGGCTTTTAAAAAGTTGTCGCAAAAAATAAATCACCAGTCTCAATATTTTGTTGCCAATTTTCAAAAAAATATTGCCAGAATAAATAGTGAATATTTTTCCAAGACAAGGCAATCAAAATTGAAAAAGATGGGATAGTTATTATTTTTTTGACAACAAGCAATACAGGCATAATATTACAAAATAAATCATTACATGACTGTTTTGCACTACTGCCATCGTCTTTGCATTGCGCATCACCATTATTGCATAGGTCTAACTGTTGTCACCTGAAAAAATGCATTATCAAATGTAAAATATCTACTTTTCTACAGTCTCTCCTTTTTTTAAAAGAAACATCAGGTATTAAGCAAATCTATATCATGTATATTATTTCCCAAATAATAGTTTTGTAAGAAACTTTATTAGATACTGACATTTTAATACTAAAACCCGATGATCGTGCTTTGCAATGTAAGATAAGTGACGTATAATGTGACCGACAATTCCATGCATTCAGGAATTAAAGCGCACCCCCCCCCCTTATGGCTAGCTTCACAAAGTACATCTCCGTCAACTAGTTCAGAAATTTATTTTTTGCCATGATTCTTGACCTGGCATCACTGTACCGTATATATAAGCATTGATTACCATCATTAAATTGAAAGAAGGAGTGAAGAAACATATCAGAGAGCATATGTGCCTCCAAAAAAGTAATTCAGAATAAATGTTATTTATTAAAGAGTTTTATTTGCATATATGAGTTAACAATAAGAAATAAGGTGGGATATACAGGGATAGTCCTGGCTTTTAAAAAGCTGTCGCCAAAAAAATCGCCAACGTCAATATTTTGTCGCCAATTTTCAAAAAGTGTCGCCAAAAAAAGTAGTGTACATTTTTCCAAGTGTTAATTTAGTCTATTAATGTAACAGGCAATGAAAATTACAAAAGATGGATTAGTTACTACTTTAATTACAACAAGCATTAACAAAATGTTACAAAGTGTTACATGAAGATCCGTCGCCATTTTAGGGCTGCCCACTTGTTGAATGCAGTTTCAAAGTCTAATTTTTCACATCTGTACATGCTGATTCTCATTAAATTCTCGAGAGATGAGATGCAGAGCTTATTTCTGATGTCACTTTTTATGAGGTTCATCTTACTGAATCCACGTTCACAGTCCTCAGTGCTGGCAGGTGACACCAGTAGTCTCTCAGCAGCCCCCCCCCCCTTTTTATGGCTAGCTTCACAAAGCTTGTAGGGAATTGCTTCCTAAATCCCAAGAATGATCACTGAATGCTGTATAAATTTTCTCGACAAGTAAAATAGGATCTCCATTCCCACGAATGAAACTTACACGAGTCAACTCCTGGCAATATTGGACCGTATATATAAGCGTAAATTCACACCCAATTTAGGGATTCTTTCACTCCTGTATTTTGAGAAATAAATAATTATTATTAATTATGCAAAACTGCTTTTTTTTTTTTTTTTTTTTTTTTTTTTTTGCTATTTCTTGTTGCGGAGTTTAAGTCTCTGTAGCCGTAACATGGGACTGATGGCAAAAGGAAAAGATCAATGAGTAAAATGCTGCACTGGCGACAGATGTAATTGTGATTTGAGATTTTTTCCATTTGCTTTGTATTTATACACAGTAGTCGGTACTTCAAAGGTTATCAGTTTTCTATGAAGGTTCAGCAAAACTACTGTATTGGTATATGTATAAAAAAAAAACAAAAAAAAACAGAAGGATTAGCCATACAATTAATTGTATCTGTTCTATTCGCATCTTCAGAAGTCGGTCAGTTGTAGGTATAGTGCGGTAGCATGATTGACTGTATCGCAGCATACAGTAGTACTCAGCCCAGATGTCAGCATAAGCAGATTATGACGTAACAATGCACTGTAAAGATAGGGTTGTCAATAAGAACAAAGGATCGTTTGTGTAACAGATTGATTCCAATGCATTGCTTAGTCAAGTTTGTGGCTTCCTTTCGTTCTGGCTTTAAATTTATTCAGTCCAAATCCATGATTGTATGTACAAATTAAATAACCAAAAAGTATGTCGCCAAAAAAATCGCCAGGTGGGATATTTTTGTCGCCAATAAGGAAAAAAAATCGCAATTTGCGACATTGGCAAAGCCCAGGACGATCCCTGGATATAAAATGTGGGAAATAGTTATCACATGTATGGTAGCTTGAGACCACCTCTGAACTGTTAACATAAATCCGCACCCATTTTAGGCATTGTTAGTTATAACAAAAATAGGGCATGGTTTACTTGTCAATCAAATACTAGTGCTTTCACTAACTTTAGAACAGGCGGTTTCTTGAAATAATCGGTCTCATAATCAGTATCGGCAATTTTAATAATCAGCTATACGCTGTATCGGCATAATCGACAAAAAGTGACATCGATACTACTTTAGTCTAGTTCCCAGTTCTGGGGACTCCCGATTTGGCAGAATAATATTAAACATCACCACAGGAACCAGACTCATCAAGAAAAAAAAAGGCAGTGATGTAATACACATTTTTTCGCATACTCGTGATGGTTGTTTAAACCAGTTGGAACAATCTTTAATATGTTGGACATTTTGAGGGAAAAAAAATGTTATTTAAACAGAATAATGAACAACTTCATTAGAAAAAGCACGTTATTAAAAAATTATTATCGACGTGATTGTAAAATGAGGATTCAGTCAATAAACAGCCCAGGTCTCTAACGCCGTTCCGCCCCCCCCCCCCCAGTTTTCTCGATGTCAAAGCGATTTTTTCCAATTTTTGGAGGTCCCTCGGTAATTCGCATCTCACTTATTATAGTGTGGTCTATTTGTGGACCCCGTTGTGCGCGAGTTATCGAGGGAGAGGTCTAAATGTAAATACAATGTCATGTAATGAAAACCATAATAAAACAGATAAATGCAGCGCATGCCTTGTCTACATACATTTCATGATGGGGATACTAGCATGAAAACATAAAAATATTTGAATTTAAAGTATTTTGTACAAATTACAAACCTCTGGAGTTTCCAATACTGCACCAAGATTTATCAAATTTTATTCTTCAAAAGTGTGAAGTAAGGAAAAAAGTTTTTTTTTTAATTATTGTTTTTTCTCTAATAACTTTTAGTGCATTTTTGGACATGCAGATTTTGAGGGATTTTATTTTTAAATTCTATAAGCATTTTACTATTTGACTTAATTCCTTGCAGTTTCCACTTCAAAAGATTTGTTACCTCCAATGGTAATTTTTCATGACAATTTTGGAAGATCTTAATGCAAGCTGCTGGAGACAGGAAATAAGCTCCTACATTGTTCTTGGTATGAATTTTAATGTGCAAAGCTGGAAAAACTAGCAATACTCTACATCTCCCAACCTCAAAAATATTCCATATTGTTTAAAAATTAATTAATGGTGTCCCAACAAATAAGGTATCCCAACATATATGGTAAATACAGTAGATGTCTTGAGGCCACACATGGGAATACCAGGAAAATCAATCAATCTAACAAGTCTTAAGTGTTGAAGGTGCAAGTCTTGGCTGTTCCAGCGCCAATGTGGTCAGTCACCTGCCAGATGGTTCATCTTTGCTTACAAAGACAGTACTAGCTATACTGTGAAAGATCACCACACTACATGTGGTACATGGGTTTATTTGTTTTGCTGATACATCTAATGCTCATCTGGACAAATCACCACAACATGTTGGTCTTGGACCAGTATGTAATGGCAAGAACCATTCTGTGGTAATGATGCAGCTGGTGCTGCAAGAACCTTGTGAGTGCCAGGATAGCTGACAATTCATGGTGTCCTCATAATTTCAGACATAGTAAGTGACAGCTACAGAATTCTCTCATTCTCCAAGTTGACTGACTGGCAGTGGCGGTCACTCAAACATCCCAAGATCCTCAAAAATACACCTTGCGAATATGGCCTGAATTTCATCCCACACAATTTATACAGGTAAAGTCACTGTCTTCAATCAGTTTGAACCAAGAATGACCTTACAGCATGTAATATCAGATCATTTACTTGATATAAGTCACAAACAAAGCCGTGTTCCGAACTAAATCTAAAGTAATTTAGACCATAGGGCAGGTAATTAAAATGCAGTCAGTAAGTTATTTTGCATCACAAAGTTAGACCACTGAAATGCAATATTTTGATCTACAATGAAGATCTGTAAGAAATTGACAAACAAAATAGCTGGAGTAAACTTCCTCGAGAATCACTAAACTGATGTAAATGCAAAAGTTAATGCTGTATTTGCAAGGCCACGGTAAAGAACATGCTTCAGAGCACAAGCCAATCCTTCAATCCAAGGAAAGACCACACTAGTGAGACTTCCAACTTGGCAACCAGGCAATATTTACACTTCTGTTGCTTACACAAGTCCAAATGCAGAGCAAATATATTTTTTCTTAGCATAGGGGGTGGGGGCTGTATTAGCCAGGCAGTTGGTGCATTCTCTGCATATTAACGGAGGAAAATTGAACTTTGACATTAATCAATAAAGCATGTTGCCTAAATTTGATTCAACTGGCGAAGATGAGAAGAAAAAAAGCACTTGGAGAATTAGTTGAATAGATCGTATATAAATACAATCCATTACAGTATATATTGCCCTAAATATAGCAAATTCAACATGTATGGTTCACATGAAGTAGTTTTGTACTAAAGAATGACCTGAAGCAAAATTAGTTTGGAATAAAGTACACATATGGTGTAAAACTTGGGTCAGATTCGAATACTTTGTCCCAAGGCATGGTTAGCCCATGATGAAAAGATAAAGAAAAGTCTGTTCAGAACAATTTCTTCTCTACAATTAGGGATCAAGCTGGGGTCATAAACATGGGTGAAGTGACTTGCATGTATCTATATAGATAATAAAAAGAAAGTGAGTTTGAGGGAAAAGCAATTATTTTTACTGTGTTCAAAAATATATAACTGCATGGTCTACAACAGAATGCTCTACTCATGTTCTGAATTTAAACACTGCAGCACTGTGCATATTTTATAATATATCGTTAAAAGAACAAGTCTTTTGAAAATAGACCATTCATGACTAGGAAAATATTTATTATTATGTTTACTCTTGTAAAAGACAGTCACTTAATAGTGTATTATGTGCATAAATCAAAGCTGTTGATTTTAATCAAAATGAAGTTACCATGTTTGGAATACCTTGAATTTTACCATCACAGCCAACACTGTAGAAGTCTTGCGTGTTTATATCACAGCTTTTGGAATAAAACTGATCTTAATGTTAAATCACTAAAATTAATCCTTTTGATCAAAACCTCTTCACTTATAAATAACCAATGCAAGACTTGAAATTAGAGAAGTTACAGGTGACCAATAAATATAACTCTGTATTAATAATAAGCTGCATCTATCAATGTGTTAAATCTAAGACCAAAGAGAATAGTGTTGGGTACCACACCAAGATACATGACACAATTTAGTTTACAACAGTGTATCCCCTAGGGGTGAAAGAATGGGAGTCAAAAATCCCATTGGTGTCAGAACTGTGAGTCAGACTGAGTAAATAACAAACTCTGGTATCAAAACCAGGTCAACCAGTCCCAACCATAAACTCTTGATGCTGAGCGCCTAGTGAGACAGCTGTTAGTACAAGTTTTTTTTAAAAGTCTTTGGTATGACTCAAATGGGGTTCGAACCCGCAACCTCCCACATCTGATCTAACCTCTAGGCCATCGGAGCAGTACCCCTTCCAGTATCTGTAGTTCCAATCACCTTACCTACCTATTTTAATGGCCAATGGACCTGCCCTATTATTTTACATCATGTATGCAGAACAATAACAAAAACAATTAAATATGCCCAGTTCAGTAACATCAGATTGGAAAAATGTTACATGGACTAACAGGAGCTGGAAATATACATACCAAAAGTTACTTTTTCACACCAAATCCAGAAGAACCACACATCTTTTATTTTGCTGACCTAAACAGGGTATTTTGGCACATAAATAAACTATATAGTTATCAATAAACCATCTGTTAAAACAGAATAACAAGAAACAAATATACAGACACAAACAATGCAAAAAGGTTTTGTTGGTTTTAATGGCGCTTTTAACATTACTGGCTACATTGTGGTGATGAACCAGAAACTGCCTTTCCCAAGGACATGCAGAGACAGTTGACTTGTGTGGGTATCAAATCAGTGACCTCTGTATTACAGGTCTAATGCTCCACCAATAGTTGTTGTTGTTACAGGGTTTAATGTCATTTTTCAGCACATGATAGGCTATACATGGCGGCCAGTATTAATGGTGGAGGAAGAACCCCGGAAAGATCCACCGACCCTCGAAAAGCAACTGGCAAGCTTTCTTACATACCCACATTGGCTGAATCTGAGACTCGAACCCACGCAGACAGCAGTGATATGGCAATGATCCGTAATGGAAGGCACTTTAGACCACTTGGCCACCTCCACCAATAGTTACTGTGGCACCCTAACAACTATAAAGAACCTAGTGTAAACAGGGTTGCACACAGTGCTTGCTAACATTCTGTCTGCAATACTTTTGTCAGGTATTCTCAAATCTTGATCGTGCATTTTCGTCAACAAAATAAAATTACAAAAATATATATACAGCTTTTCATTGGTGGGTGTCCATCCATGTCTCTGTCGGCACTAGCAATGCCTACATACATCTATTTTTAAACAAAGTATCAAACAATGAAAACATTCAAGGTTTACAGTAGTCAGCCAAATTGCAATGTAAAGTCTATGACTGCTCTTAATGGAATGTATATTCAAGGTTACAGTCACCCCCTTGGGCAAAAAGATTTAATTTGAGTTTGAACTAATGACAAAAGAGCCTTAATTTATACAAATAAACAATTCATCATGTCTGCATTTTGCATGAACATAGATTAAGGCATCTGATGTACCTCCTGAACAGTCTGGTCCCCTGACCAAGTGCACAGCATCTAATGTGAAAACCTGTATCCAGACAAAACCCTAACAAGCCAATATAGCTGGATACGAACACACAGATCGGACATTTTCCTACTGTCCATGTTTGTGCAAGCTAAGGGTTCCTTCAGGAAGCTTTGCACTGAAATCACAAGTCTCAGCAGGTCTGCACTTTCATGCCACCATATTGTTGTTATTATATATATAAATGGGTTGTCAATGTTTTTTGAATATCATAGGTAAGGTATGAACTATAAATATTTTTTATTTAGTTTTTAGCAACTGACTACTGCCATCTTTTCTATTGGTATATCTTTCCATATCTGTTTAAGAGTTTCATTATTACAGCAAATTGACCATTGCAGCCAATACAAATGGTGAAGGAATTACCCAGGAAAACCCTGCTATGAGCCACCAACTTACTGGAAGTTAATGGCATGCTTTTCACATACCCACATTGCTGAGCATGAGACTCAAACCCACTCATACTGCAGTGAAATGGCAGTGATGAGTACAGGTGTGCACCTCTGAACATTCAGCCAACCAGGGCCTCTGACAAGTTTAGGTAGAAGCTGGCTGAACGATAATGCATAAGAGTGGTGTGCAGTGTGCATAGCAATGACATCTTTGAGAAGCAGTAAAAGCTTCCTGGCAATCTGTAAATGCTGTACATTCATTAAGTAATACTTCCTTTTTCATTTCAACCAAAAGTGACCATTGCACTTCTGTACTCCAACTATACCAAAATGGCCACAAAATGACCAAAAAAGTCATAAATTTGGTTCTTTGATATTTGTTTCATGCACTGACTTGCCGTACGATAAAGAAATAAACTTTTCTTTATCATAGCTCACAGTTACAATAGTTTAACTGACAGAAGTATATCATATATTCAATTTCTGATAAAGGTCCGTCGTTTGTAAGCATGCAATGAAAAGTTAAGAGGAAATATATCGCTGATATTTGATATATTCATGCATTACTAAAAGAACTACGGTTTCAAACAAAACAAGAGGCATTACTATGATCGGAGTGTATTTCTGGAAAAGTGACAGTGTCATAGCAGGACTCCAAGACTGCTATATATTTGATATTTGCCACTGCAACCAGAAAATGCATGCATGTTTGCATATATTGTGTTATGTGCTTTATTGTGTATGTGCCATGCAGACAATGTTTTGATTTGCATGAAAACATGTCATTGCGCTATTGTAAGTACGGCCTGAATACGCGTGTGTGCATTTTGAAATAAAGCGAAGTTAAAGCTGAACAGAGCTGTTGTTTTCATATCCTGTATAGAAGGCATATGTACCGACTACCTGAACAGGCTGATCAAAACCTTACCATGGATCGAATTCGTGGATAATGCTCTCGAATCTGATCACTGCAAACAATCTGGAACTGAAGCCGACAAGCCATGCTAAGAACAGGATGGAGAACGAGAGGAGACTTTTCCATCCACCAGGGTTCCAAATTGCACTACGAATTTCGGTCTTTACGCCGGCTTCTGCCATGTTGGAATAATAACCATGCTTCCGCCACGTTTGGGCCATTGACCAATCAGATGGAGCCACAAGACCGACAGTTGGAGAGCATCGGTTTTCTTCTGTAAAGACATATGTTGTCGTCACGTATGGTTTTTAAGAAAAATAATTTCGTAAGGGAAGTGATGGTAGACAGATGGGAAAATATAGTCGAAAAATCTTTACCTCAGAATACAATATTCACTTTCTTTGTGATCAGTAATAGTTCCTTCCAAAATTCTTATTAGCTAGCAAAGAATGCTTGACGAGTGAAAAAGAAACCCTGGTATTAACTTATTTTATTTAAACGACCAGCAAAATGAAAGCTTGACAAACATTTAAAACGTACTACGGAGGAAAAACGAGGCTGCGCAGAAGATAAGACAACTTGGCAGTTTCAAAGTGATTGATCTCAATTTCAATGCATTTTATTAATCTTCGTTATTTTTTGTCTTGGTCTATAAATGAAGAAATGAAAATTAGGTTCATCAATATACAGGGAATTGGCAAACAAGAATTTCTATGAAAACTATAGCAAACGTTTCTTGCCTAGAATTCAATACCGTAATGAATTGAGTATGAGTGTTTCTTGATTTAAATCTAACGCATTAAGTGCCAAGTTATAATCAATTTTGTTTTCGGTTTAAGTTCTTAAATTTGCAGGGTTTGTGTCAAAATGTATTGTGACATGATATTTTAATTGAAAATAAACAAACAAAAACAAAACTTAAACAAAACGAGATAATCGTCAGCTAATGTAAAACGCATACAAAACACGCTAAGCAATAATTACAACACATTTATACAAATGAAACGCACACATTAAAACAAAAATTTAAAAAAATACCGTAAAACGTGTGGACTTACTATCCATTTAAAACGCATTAAAATACAACGTAAATGCATGATAAGAAAAAAGAGTTAAAAATACATTTGAAACCTATTTGCAAACAAAAACAATTTAAAAATGCAAAATTCTCAAAACATACTACAAGAACAATTAGGAAAATACACAAATACCATTTTAAAAAACGTATAAATTACTAAATTAACAAAAACAAATTTTAAAAAACAACTTTCTGTAAAGAATTTATTTTT
Source organism: Sinohyriopsis cumingii (assembly GCA_028554795.2). NCBI lineage: Eukaryota > Metazoa > Mollusca > Bivalvia > Unionida > Unionidae > Sinohyriopsis > Sinohyriopsis cumingii. The sequence continues at coordinate 103,398,529 of CM068832.1, forward strand.
AAAACTCAATTATATTAAATCACACGATAAAATGTGCTGTACTACAACAAATCCTTAAAAAAATACATTTTAGGAGTGCACACAAGGACAAATTTAGAAATTACACAGCATAACACACAAACGGAACAAGAAGTGTACATTTTATAAACACATTTAACAATTACACGCTAAAAACACATTTTTTATATATATAAAAAAACACATGTTAAAAATACACAATAAAAATTACTCTTCTGAAAGACAATAAAAACATAAATATCTGAAACACGCGCACACACACAAACATACACACACACACATACTGAAAACGGAACTCCACAAAATCCATCTTGTGTTCAGGACCATCACTGGTTTTTCTTCTATTTTACAAATAAAAATTAATTACCAGTCAAAGAGCCAAAAATTAAGATAAACAGTAAGAATAAAAAGAACATAGATGCACAAAACAAGAAACAACGCGGAAAACAAACAACAAGAAAGATTGGTATTTAAATATATGTATAGTCATTTCTATGGAAACGATTTTCTTTACAAATATCATTCTGGTTTACACCTGGTGATTCAAACACATATCAGCTCACGGCTGTATATCATAACATCTACAATGCAGCTGACCGAAATAAACGTTTGTGTATTATATACTGTGACATATCCAACGCATTTGACAGAGCGTGGCATACGGGCTTAACGTTATATTACTGGTATCATGTAGGGAGAGGGCTAACTTACGCTTTCAAAACTTAAAAAAAAATCAAAACTTAATCCCATTATATCGCATTGTTACAATAAATTATGTTTAAACTTTAAACTTTAGGCTTAATATATAAAATGAAAAGATATGGAAATAATGGAAATCTATTAACATGGATGGATGTTTACTTAGCTACCAGGATTATATGAGTCCTGGTTGGAAATGAATTCTCAAACCTCGGGTAACTCCCTGCAGGAGTACCTCAAGGATTAGTATTAGGTTCATTCCTGTTCTCGTATACATTAATAATATAGCTTAATAATATAGCCAACGTTTGTATCAGTGAATAGATACTTGCAGAAGATTCATGCTACAATTCGCCTGATCCACTTTCCATTTAATTGGTATTAAAAAATAGTCTTCGAAAATTATCGGATTGAAAAATTTTCTGGGTGGTTAATTTTAATCTATCCAAAGCTGCGTGCGGACTTTTCATCAACTTGGAGTTGGAATACATTCAGACCTTGGACTTTCGGGTGAAACTTTTCTTTTTGTTACGTCACTTAGATATATGGGAATCAGTGTATCATTCAATGACTATTAGAGCAACCATATGTAACCTATAATAAATTCCTTCTGTATGCGAACTGGATGGCTGAGGAGGTTTAAATATATATTATCGAAACATGACCTAAATAAGATCGATATGCATACATTTGCCCAAATTTGGAATATCCATCTGAGATATGGCCATCCTGTACTAACCCAGATCCCGAAATGCTTGAAAAATGACACCTTGTATCAGACGGAATAGTTTATCGGTTTCCATTAAGTTGCTAGCAGAGAAGCACTTTATTTTGAAACCGTATGACCTACTCTCATAAAATGGCGAGATACGAACAAATCTCTGCAGTTTTGATAAATTTATCAACAACCTGCTTCCGGATTACATTAATGATCAACTCCCGACACGGTACTTTATCATCTGAGAAACCAGAACAATATCATCGAATATCAATGCTGATCTCTTTGTTCAAAATACCGTATATATCAACACTTATCGACTCATGGAACGGTTTGCCACAGTCCACCCAAAATTGTTTATCGATATTAAACTTTAAAAATGAAATTGCCGAGCGGAAAATTTACGGTCCAAGTTATTTAGAAGTTTGTAATAGGCAAGCTTATGTGCTATTAAGTCGGTAAAGTTCATTTTGAATCACGATTTATATAGGTGTACTATTATCTCTAATCCTTCATGCTCCTGTGGACTTCCAAGAACAAGACCATCATTCTGTGACAGCCTACTTGATAACACAAGAAGCGAACTTTATTGGATGTTATCATATTCTCATTAACGAATATTAATACTAATCACTAATTGGTAATGAACATTACGTAGCACAAAAAAAAACGCAAAACAAAACATTTTGTTGCCAACGGAAATTTAGAATTGTATTTTTATCACAGAAAGATTCAGGAACATATGATTAAGTTTTTTCCGCATTATGACTACAGTTATAATTGTTATTCCATTATGACTACAGTTAAAATTGTTATTCCATTATGACTGCAGTTATAATTGTTATTCCATTATGAATACAGTTAAAATTGTTGTTCCATTATGATTGCAGTTAAAATTGTTGTTCCATTGTAACTACAGTTAAAATTGTTGTTCCTTTATAACTACAGTTTAAAAAATGTTCTTCCATTATAACTACAGTTAAAATTGTAAAACCGGACCAACCCAAACATTATCCCAATGCTCTTATCCTTCTTTCGGTCATCTCATTTCATTCTATGTATGTACGTCATCTGTCCATGCTAATTCCAGAACTCCTGACTGCATTTTCGTTTGTTTATTATTTATTTTTATAATGGAGACGAACTTGTAAGTTGAAAATCATGATTCCAGTCCTTTTGAAAACATGGTAGCACATAAATTAAAGGAATAATAAGAATGGTCAACAACAACATGACCCACCCACCCACCCCACACACACCAGAATAACATAAAACAAGTGACCAAAAATAAGACAAGAAAATCTACAGAAAACAAAAAGGAAAATAAACAATTGAAACAATAAATGACTTAAATATAAAAGAAAAACATGTTAAAACTACAATGTCAAACGATATACTTTAAAAGAAAATCAAGGAAAGAAAGCACAAACAAAAATAGAGCACCAACGATAGCCAACAATTTAGAGGCGAAACAAAAGCAACAGAAATGAAAACTTTTTTTTTCCAGTCACTAATTATAAAGTGGAGTGTACACGAATATATTGACACTTATCAAGGGACAAAATACAAAATATGAAAATCTAAGAAATTTGGTTATAATGCCACTTATGTTGTGTACAATAGCCTAGAGTAAAATATTTATTAATTTTAATGAGTAAAATTGGTACAGATGATATTAGTTAGTAAATTTATTCTCACACGCGTAAGATACAAACTAATATGCAATTCATTACGATTTTTATTTTTAAATATGTAAAATTTTCCAACAGTGGTAAATGAAAGTTTTAAGACTTTGCCTGTGTGTGTGGCAGGTATTTGTAGGAAATACATGAGGTTATTTATTACAAACACAGAACCTGTTACAATTAAAAGTATGTGTACCACACGACATTAAATGAATTACATTTACGTGATATAATTCTTATTTCTATGAATTATAGAAATTTGCTGTTTAATATACCCGTCGTGATTGAATTTGTAGATTGTAAATCTAAACCTAAATAGCTGCATACGGAGAGATGCGAATATTATCGCACAATGTCAGGTTTGTATTGTCATATTTTTTTAAATCTTCTTCTTTGAAACTTGCTCCTTTTTCTTAGTCGTTACTGTCTCCAGAATATATATATATATATATATATATATATATATATATATATATATATATATATATATATATATATATATATATACACAGGATATAGTCTCATGTGATATTTTTAATTTGGTAGTTAATGGATCTAATTTTGAGCTTAAGTTATTGTAATAAACCAAGTGTTGCTGCTGTTTGTATTTACATTTCTGCTTATGTTTTTAAACTGATTTTAGTGCTTTTAGTTAATCATGTGTAGTCGTTGTTGGGAAGATATTTCTCAGCTCGAATAATTAGCTAATTTTTAGGAGCAGATGACATAAGGTATAGCATGCAGGTGACGTTATGTCAACATGGATTAGTTTCCTTAAATGGACCATCCATACCTTCGTAACGTATGAAATTATTTGAATAATATATATATATATATATATATATATATATATATATATATATATATATATATATATATATATATATATATATATATATATATATATATATATATATATTAATTTGAGATAGAAATACGTCTTTGTATAAGATGTTTGGGTCGTGTTTCGTATTGCATGGCGTGAAGTATTCCTATCCGGGTTGGAAAATGCCATAGAATGTTATACAAACGTACCTTCCCCAATATATTATGTGATTTTTTTTACAGCTGCTTACCACGTAATATTTCGTGTTGCCGTGTACAGCGGTATTTCTGCATACACCGTGATACATATCACGATATACCGCAGTTATATGAGTGACCAACAATTTAATTTTCTGGGGCAGGGGTCTGACGCTTTTTCTTAAAATTTCGGTCTGTCAATAGACAAAAATATATCCTGCTCTGATTGACAGGAAATTACTACCATATTATGTCCATTAGACTATCGGAAGAAAAGAAATACTTGTTATTAGAAAGGATAAAATGTTTCAGATCAAAAGAAAATCGCATCGCATCGACAATTGAAAGCGTTGTTGTCTTGATGACCTTGGAAACAGGGAAAACATGGACCGTAAAAGCCAGTCAAGCAGAAATTGTGTGATTCTTTCGGTAGTTAGACCCATTGCATGCAACATCATATAACTGTGTCTTTACTGTTTTGTCTCATTATTTAATGTTTAAGCTTCTTCTACTTATATATTTTGCATTTAATTTAACAAAAGTTCTTCTTGTATTTTTTTCATTGTTTTTTCAAAGTCTTCTGTTTTATCGTTCTGCAATTGATACTTTGTAAATTTCATATTTTTCCCTGCGCTGTTGCATGTTTAGCTAAAATATGTTTACCAAGAGTAAAGTTATGTCTTTCTGTATAAAGTTGGTGACGGAAACATTTAGATATTTGGAGTCGTCTGTTTAAACAGAGTAAACAAAGGGAACGTAGCAGGAAGCACCTGTAGGAACTGCTAGGTAGATGTGTATGAATCTCTCCCTGGATGCGTCTCAACATATTTCTACACATCCCACCTTAGCATAAGTACTTTAAAATAGTTGTTTTAAAAAAATATTATTTTTGTATTGTTTCCGGTGGGTTAATTTTTTTTTACAGTATGTTTTTATTTTTGTTGTTTTAATTTGTAGTTGTTTCTCAGTATCTGTTGTTTTATGTTTTCATCTGTTGTTTTGAATTTTGGTGTCTTGCAGGGAACTATTTACCTTTTCAGGTTCAGTTTAATGGTGAAGGTAACTGACACAATAAAGGGAACTCAAGCGTATCCGATGGGGTGACACAGTTTACCGAGCGTTATATTGTAAATTTCAGATTCTATCTCACCATCTGTGGGTTCGTTTCTTTTAAAGTTTTAACATTCCGAAAGCACAATTTATCGGAATTTGACCCTCAGAGCAAGTTGGAGTAAACACATACTTAAATGCATTGATTCATCAAGTCGCCTGACAACACGGAAACAACAGAAAACCGGACTGTCCGGTAAAAAAACCCCGTACGAATGACCACCCTACATGAATCACTGGTTTCTACAGTAAATGCATTTTACCTCTTGCGCGGAACTCCACAATATAAACATTCATCAACAACACGAAGAAAACGAGGAAAACGTTGTCTTATTATGGAATACTTTAAGGGATGTAGTTCTGCCAAGACTAAGCACTATATAGCCATTATCGTGATGGTGTGCTATTAAAACTCCATGCGTACAATCCAATAGTTAGTGTGCATCAAGGTCAACTTCAGCAAGCTCACACGTAGCTCCTGTTGACAACAGATTAGGGCAATGAAGATGTGTCAATGGCACCAGATTGTTTGGACGTTAACCTCAGAATTGCTTTGACGACCTTCTTTATATTAATGGACGGGGTCTTTGTTTACTCTCCAATGTGCATGGGTTGGAACAGCATGTTAAATCAATTTATGTGTAAATTATTGCTTGAATTACATCGAAAAGTGAATATATTTAACCATTTAATACTAAAACTTCTCACAAAATGAATTTAAATAGCTTTACGTTAAACGTAAGGTACCACAATTAAATAACTAGGGACAATGTCTTGTTGGAAACTCTTGTAGCAGGAGAGAAAAAAGTGTCAAATTAAAATGTGGCTCTTGCAGATAACAAAATGTATGTTAACCAGTGGCGTAACAAATAATCCTCCCCAAACAAAACTTAATGGCTCTGCGGATTGCTCTCTCTCTCTCTCTCTCTCTCTCTCTCTCTCTCTCTCTCTCTCACACACACTCATCGACTTGTACAAAACACATTCTCAATTTGTTCAAAGCTTTGAGCATAACATTCTATCTTTTACTAATTCGCAATATATTCTGACAATGTTATACGATTTAACACTTTGAAGTCCAAGATTAGTACTGATCTCTCGCGTTTTAAAACTTGTAAACTACTGTTATTGCTAAATTCACGAACATAAGGTTACTTTGTGCATTGCAGAGATTGATTGCCTGGGTTAGAGGGTATATTGTATTTCTGTTATGACTTGAGATTACGAATAGTATCTATATTGTATTTAAGTTATTTACTCGAGTGTAACGGGTATATCATATTTCCGTTATTATATCTAGTATGACGAGAATATCGTATTTCTGTTATCTTGAGAAGGATGTCGTGTGCTTTACAAGGTATCGATGATACGAAACCTCAAGAATCCATAATTATGAAGACAGAAGTTTTGCCAAGTATTTAGTCGAGTTTGCAAACGCTCACAATATATGCCTACAATCTTTTTCATGAGGAACACACAAAAACCCAAGACATTCGGATGAAGCAAAACATGTGCCTGACTTTTATAACATTTTTTTTGTGTTAGTACCGAGACAATAGATCACTATGATGTTTTTCTGTTGCGGACATCCAACCCACTGAGACGGCTCAGCTAGCGTGTGAAATTGGGGCTGACTAGGCGGAGGTAACATTTGGCCCTACGTGTCACCAAAGCTGAAAATCTATCGGACAGGTGGATCGAGTTAACATGGTAGACATTTCTATTTCAAATGACTGGCATAAGACAAATTCCATGCCCAAATGAAACCCTCCGTCAATTTCTGTTGCAAAAATGGAATGCATAGAAGTATAATCAAGTCTTACCATGGACAAAAATTGTATTTGTTTTTAAGATTATTTCTTTTTACAAATGCATTATATTAGGTACAGGCAAACATGGACAACATTATCCTAGCTTGAAATGCACCATCGGGGCATTTTAAACTAATAAAACAATAATTAGTAGAATACATATTTTCATGTGCAAGATGCAGGTTAAAATGCAATGCACTATGAACGATATATAAAAATATTACAAGGTGTAAATATCTCAGAAAGAATAAAGAATAATGTTTAAAAACGAGAAAGTGCCTGTGTGTAGTACGTGCATTTAGGAAATACATCAACTTAGTTTCCAAAAAAGATAGAACATATTACAATCATAATAATGTTATACCTCATTCCATTGAATAGATAAAATACACATTATTTTGTTTACTTTATAATGATTTATTAAAATTTGCTTTTTATTCTTTTAAAACTACTCTTTTTGTTAAATTTGTAGATAAAATTTCTAAATATAATAGAAGCATGAAGCTGGATGTGAATTTTGCTGCAAATCTAAGATCTTTTTTTAATTTATTTCATGAATCCTTTAAAAAAAAAATTGAAACTTCTTCCTTTTCACAGTTCTCGCCATCGTCCTCTTCTTGCTCCAACTCGTGTAAATAGGACAAATCCTCATTTGAACTTTAAAATTTATTATATAATATCTAATTTTACCGTAAACAATTTAATTTATATTTACTGTCTGTATATTGCAAGTTATTGAGCTTTGTCTGTCTATTGCAAGTTATTGAGCTTTGCCTGTCTATTGCAAGTTATTGAGCTTTGTCTGTCTATTGCAAGTTATTGAGCTTTGTCTGTATATTGCAAGTTATTGAGCTTTGTATATTGCAAGTTATTGAGCCTTGTCTGTATATAAGCATCACCTGACTTAAAAAAAGAATCCTTTTGTATGGTATTTTGTATCGTTTACGTAATCTAATTTATAAAGATGCGCTTTTACAACTGCTGTAATGCCTTTGGTTACCATGTGTTCTGTTGCATGTTTAGTTATAATACGTTTACCAAGAGTATAGTTGTGTCTTGATGTATCATTGTCACGATGACATGCCTCTGGATTCATCTAATTAGACAAATGAAAAAGAACCTAGTAGGAGACACTAGTTGTAGGTAGTAGGTAGGTATTTTCTCCCTAGACGCATTAGAAAATAGTTCTGTGCGTTTCACTTTAGCATAATTAGTTATTGTTTAGATCTTTATCTCCTGCCTTATTGTTGAACTGTTGCAGCTTTTGCAATTTTGTTTTGATGATATTTTAATGTTTGTTATTGTACGCCTATTCATTTACTGATTGTAATATCGTTGTTCTGCATTTAACGTATTTGTGGTTTTGAGTAATGTTTTGTATTGACGAGTATGTTTCTGTTACTTTAATGTCACCGCTCAGGTGGCCTAGTGGTTAGATCGTCCGCCTCGGATGCGCAATGCCGTGTGTTCGATCCCCGACCGAGTCCTACCAAAGACTTACAAAAATGGTACTAACAACTGCCTTGCTTGGCGCTCAGCATTAAGAGGTTAGTGTTAGGACTGGTCGGCCTAGTGGTATGACTGAAAAATTGTTAAACGTACGCTAAAAAATCCAAATCACACACACACACACACACACACACACGCGCGCTTTGATGTCTGTTTTGTGATTTCATTGTTTTCTTTAACTGTGGTATTTAGTCAATTATATTTTGAAACGTGTTTATTTTCTTTTTTTTGGGGGGGGGGGTCTTTTTAAGAACGTGTTTTGTAAATATATTTGTCCTTCGTGTTCTTTTAAATCTTTCTTGTTATAATTTTTACTGAATATTTATTTGTCTTTGTGATGTGTTGTTCGTTTGTTTGTTCCTAAAATGTTCTTTGTACCTCATCCATATATGAATTTTGTAATGCCGCTTTTAACGGATTGTGTCTAAAATGTGTTTTTACCAAAGAGTTGTTTCTTAGTGCGTTCCCATTTGTGTTTGTTTGTCTTATTTTTTCATGCGCGTTGCTTAATGTAATGTTTAAATCTGAGTACGTGTGTTGAATTGTTAATTGTTAAAGCGCTTTACTTTGCCTTTTATGAAAAAATATCTATTACGTTTGTGTGTTGTGAGTTTTTTAACTTTTCTAAACTTCAGGGCATCCACAGCTAATCGTTCAATTTAAATTTGCTGTTTAATGCATCTATTTTTTAACTGTCGAGTCTTATCATTAACGTGCTCATTTCTTATGTCACGAATTTATAAGCGTCTTTTTCATAAAGATTACATTTATCTTAGAACATTTCTCTTGTATATTTTCGTTTCAGCTTAACTGGGCATTTTGTTTTGATATGCTTTAGTAACATTATTACTTTCTTTTGTGTGTTTTCTGTTGCATAGTATTCTAAAATATGACTAAGAAGAGTGAATTTTGTCTGGCTGTTTAATAGCAGTGATGTCGGGCCTCTGCAATCCTCTATCTCAACAGCAGTAAATTGAAATCAGTAGAAGAGACTGTTTGTAACTACTTGGTGCATAGTCGAAATAATGTTCTGTCTCTTCAACTTTATTATTACAAGTAATTCAAACAGAACTGCATTTAAATTATTTGCGTTCATTTTCTGATCTTTTATAGATTGGTAGGCATTTTAAGTTTTCGTTTTTTTTTTGTTTTTTTTTTATTATGTGGAGTTAAGTTTGTGTGATTGTTCTTTTCTTGTTTATATTTTTTTTGTTATTTGTTTTAATTAGATATGTAGTTGTATTGTACTTCAGAAAAGTTGGGGTTTTTCTCGTCTGTTAGTGTTTTTTCTTCTTCCTAGTTTGCATTAAATTTCTGTGTCTTGTGCTTTAATGTTTTGGCAATATTTTGTTGCATTCTTATTATTACTTGCTTGTCTCCGTTTACTTTGGTAGGTTATTGGTTGTGTTTCCTCGATGTTTTAGTAGTGTTTGTATTGCCAATTTTTTGTTCCTGGTTCTTGTTTTATTAAACAAATGAACCCCGGTTCATCCAGAAGTCCTTATCATTTTGTTGGGTTTTCTGTTTCACGAGGTTTCTCATTGTACGCTCCATTGTGTGTTTTTGCAAATGTCTAGTTTTCTTGATGCATTTATAGGTGGTGTAGTGGGTAGTGGATAGGGATGTCGTTGTGCATTTGCAAGTAATTCTTGAAAATGTGCTCATAAATGTGTGCATTCTATAAATGACTTTTGTTAAAGTTTTTTTACGATTTGTTCTTGTAATTGCTCTTACGTATCGCCATGCATTAACAAAAAATAGTCTACTTTTAAATCCAACTTGCAAAAACAAAAATTTTGGTACAGTTGTTTTTAATTTTAAATAAGACGTTTATAGGATATCTAAAAGTATAAAAAGTAAAAACACATATTTCAAAAGCTTAAATAAATATATGAAGTAAACGGCGAATGAAAAACTGAAATACAAAAAGCAACAACTATACTACTACTGCTACTACTACTACTACTACTACTACTACTAATAATAATAAACATAATAATAATAATAAACATAATAATAATAATAATAATAATAATAATAATAATAATAATAATATAAATATTGCTTATGCACGCGGAATAATAAAAATTTTTAAAAATACTGTTATTTTCAGGATATTATGTTAGCAAATGAATGAAATACATGATATGCAAATTTCAACAGGTGAGCATATGTATATGATGGAAAGAGAAAGCGAATGGGGGAGCGATGAAAGCAGGTAACAGAAACAAAATTTAAAAAGCGGTTAAAATCATTTTAAAAAGACACTAATGAAACCCATGTATGGAAGTAACATTAAAATAAACTTAGAAATACACAATAATAATACGTATGATTGCAACCCACAATAATAAAACTAATTAAAAGACACAAGTAAAACACAATCCACAAAAACTATGGAGTCTTTAATATTAACCCGGTCAAGTTTTGGGGAGAAATAAATGAAACAACTGCCAATAAATTAATAAACAACATAAATAAAAGAATGAAAAAAAGCATAAAAATACAAAACAATATTGAAAACGCAATATAAAGTATGCAAAGCAAAACACCATACAAAATAATACGACAGAAAGACGCTGCAAAACGATCAGCACAAACAAAACTCTCAGCAAATACAAGTAGCAAAAAATCAGTCATTTGAAAACAACCTCAAAACAAAACAAGAAACCCATAATAAAACAAAAGATGTAACAAAACTAAAATAACAAAAGAGAAAATACAAAACAACAGAAATAAAAAAAAAGATATAACAAAATAAAGTAACAAATATTATACGACCCCATGGACCAACTGGAGAAAACATAGATATAGTTTAATATTGTTAATAATCTTTGAAAAAAGCCTTTGACTCAGTTAATTTGAACATTATGTTAAATACTTTACAACTGTTTTATTTGTAATAAATTCAAACTGTTTTATAATTACCCTAAACGTTTTGTTATAAAAAAAATTGGAAATACGTCATCATTTTTTAGTCTTGAAAGAGGATGTCGTTAAGGAGATACCATATAACCTTATTTGTTAATCATCGATGTTGATATTTTAGCTTTAACTTTAAAGCAAAATGTGGATGTACGGGGCCTCGTCTTTGATGCCAGTGAGTATGAATTGCAGTCTATGACGCTTTCATTCTTCCTCGTGGATTTCAACATTCCCCTTACAGCAACTATGAATATCTGCAAGTTCTTTTTCTATTTTCTCGACTTAAATGTAACATAAAGAACAAATGCTATTTGCATTGGAAGCAATACATTTTCAAATTAAAGAATATGTCCCGATATAGGCCTAAATTGGTTTTCTTCTAACTTTACACTCACTGACATCGAGTTTGCTCCAATTTCAACAAATGGAGGAAATTGGTTATTGGAAGAAATTAACGAATACAAAAAGAATACCAATTTCTTTAAATACTTCCCCTTAATATCTAATAGTCCAACGTCATGGAACAATAATCTTAAAACCCATTTAATACAAAACAAATAAACAGGAGGATAAAATAATGAACTTGCAAAAACAGAATTCACTGCAGTTTGTTTACAAAGAGTTTCTAAAAAAAAAAAGGCAAACATGCAACACACTACTAAGGAAGAAATTTCGATGCAAGTTAAGAGAAATATAAAAGTACCGCAGAGTGGTCTGAGCATTATAGAAGAGCAAAATTGTTTGTGTGTGTGTGTGTGTGTGCGTGCGTGCGTGCGTGTGTGCGTGCGTGTGTGTGTCTTTTCTATGTATGTGCATTATGTTTTATGTACATTGAAGAAGTCTGAATAGTTACTTTAACATCATCACTTTCGATACAAGTTATTTATAATTTTAAAATATTCCAGTTATAGACTTGAGATGAGAACTCAAACTTCAAAAAAGAAATGTGAAGTAGCAATAACAATTTTCTTGCTTCGTAGTAGATAATCTACAAATGTATGTTGCATTTTCCATTTTAAAATAACCATTAACTTTATTTAAAAAAGGATAATCTTTATATTTACCAAACTTCAAATACTTTTCCAAAACAACTTGATTATATTTGGGTACACAATAATCAAAAGGTACTGTATGAATTTTTCAGGTCTTTTTTCTTCAGAGAATCTTTCATATAAATCTCTTTCTGTATAATGTAGATCCTTCAGGTGTTTATAAGGTAGATCCTTTACGTGTTTAACAGGTAGATCCTTCAAATGTTTATAAGGTAGATCTTCAAATGTTCATAGAGGAGGTCTTTCCCGTGTTTATAAAGTAGACCTTTCAAGTGTTTATACGGTAATTACTTCATGCGTTTATATAGTAACATACTTACTAAACGGCATTTCAAATTGTGGCCTGAAAATTTGTGCAGAAAACAATTATAGCTAATATTTTGTGAGACTGTTGCATCTGACATGCAGAATGCTGCTTTAGATTGTGGATTTATCGAGCACAGCCTTGGTCATATTGACCTTTCACCTTTATTTAATAAAAGGTCTATCATACTCAATTTACATTTAAAAAATACCAACACACTTAACCATCATTCAGAAAATAAAAAAGCAATATTAAATATTATTAATATAGTATTTTCCGCGATATCTGCACGTGTCTTCTATATCTAAGATTACGATATAGTACATACAGTGAGTATATTAATGTAGATACCATATAAACATAAACAGAGCATTTTGTTGAGAACAGAATCTTGTAAAAACGAAAGAGCGAACTTACATTAACATCGTCTGTTACTTTGCTGATAAGAATTTTTCGAAAAAAGAAACATGCAACCATGTTCAAGTCCCTGAACGATATTATTTCGTGATGTGATGTTGGGTCAGACAATCAAACGTGATCAGGTTTCCTATCTATCTATCTATCTATCTATCTGTCTGTCTGTCTGTCTATCTATTTATCTATCTACCTACCTACCTACCTATCTATCTATCTATCTATCTATCTATCTATCTATCTATCTACCTACCTACCTACCTACCTACCTACCTATCTATCTATCTATCTATCTATCTATCTATCTATCTATCTATCTATCTATCTATCTATCTATCTATATATATATATATATCTATCTATCTGAGAAAGCTTGCCAGTAGTTCTCGTGGGTCGGTGGTTCTTTCCGGGGTTTTCCCGGGTACTTCCTCCACCGTTAATACTGGCTGCCATGTATAACCTATCGTGTGCTGAAAAATGGCGTTAAACCCTACAACAGCAACAACAAATCTATCTATCTATCTATCTATCTATCTATCTATCTATCTATCTATCTATATATATATATATATATATATATATATATATATATATATATATATATATATATATGTATGTATGTATGTATGATAACCCGATAATATTAACAGGGACAAAACTCCTAACTAGTAAAATAATCTAGCCCGTGGAATTTGCGTCCCTTGAATAAACCAGCTTGATCACTGTCCACTTAAATATCCGCTAGATAAATTAATGCACTCTCTGTTGACAGTCGGCATACTTTTTGTATCAAACTAGAGGGAAGGAGGTCGTGTGGGTGGGTTTTTATTGTTGCGTGATTCCTCATATACCGCAGCAGTTATGTAAACCATAAACATGCCCTTTTCACGAGGATTTCAGTAAATAAATACATTCATGGAATCAATATTATTGTATGAGAGAGAGAGAGAGAGAGAGAGAGTTGTTGTTGTTGTTGTTGTAGGGTTTAAAGCCATTTTTTCAGCACACGATAGGCTAAACATGGCGGCCAGTATTAGTGGTGGAGGAAAAACCCGGGAAATCCCCGGAAAGAACCACCGACCCTCAAGAAGCTACTGGCAAGCTTTCTCACATACCCACATTGGCTGAATCCGAGACTCGAACCCACGCAGACAGAGGTGAGATGGCAGTGACCCGTAAGGGACAAGAGAGAGAGAGAGAGAGAGAGAGAGAGAGAGAGAGAGAGAGAGAGAGTAGACGTGTTATGCTCTATAAATTGCCATATAATTCATACAGAAAACACGTATCTTGATATCAAAAGCACTTTCAAATTGCACACGAAAGACATTTTATTTTGTGACAATAGGGTGCAAACATGACTTATTATTGCTCAACTGGCAGACAATGGTCAAATCCGATTTAAATCCAAATTTAGTAAAAAGTTGATTAACTCTTTCAGTATTAAGTTTTTCAACTGAATTCACTACATTAGTAGCCTTTGTCAGACCAAATGACACTTCTGAATCGCCAGTAAAAATGTCTAAGATGAAAGCTTGCCAAAATTTGTAAATTTAGTGGGTCTTTTTAAATTAAAGGCGCCATATGTTATTTCAGTCCTGTTTGCACAACCTTGAAAGACATAGATGCCAGAATGCCGTCTGTCTGTTACGCGTACCACACTCAGTTGCTCTGTAGACTCTCTAATAATAGATCTAATAGCTTGTGGCTTTAGAAACAACATTGCTGCATTTGAAGACACAATGGACGCAATTTTGGAAAAGAATATCCTAAGTGAAAACTGGTTGTTAAACAGCGGCAGATATAAAGGAGGGGGAGGGGACGGCGGAGCCGGCGCTCTGTCCTGATAAAATGAGCGCGAAACATATTCCATTAGAATGTTTTCTTTACAATTTGATCAGTGTTTCTTAACTGTTTGGAACGGCGACCCAGATTAGATTTTTGGTGTGAGCCTCGCAATCTATTGAATACTAAAAATTCACTTGGATAGGATATTTCAAATTATTAAGTTTGATATCGGCATGCAACTTAAAAACAGAATGGCCACCCAATTTTGGATAGAGACCCATTGCTTAAGAATCAGTAAGTTAGACGGTTATAGGTATGCTCTTCACACACATAATAGGCAGAAACTTCGTCCTCTCGGCCCAACCAGGTGTTCCATCACAGACACTTCGCGTACTTGCCACCCCACACCCTTACCAGATATTCATGTATCAGTCAATACGAAGGAAGCCACACCACTCCTAGGAGAGCCAGTTATGACATAATTCTGAGAGAGCATATCTAACGAAATATCCCAACCATGCTTGATCGAAGTTGCCTCAGCCGTTATGGAGAAGTCAATATTGGGTTTTTCACCTAATTAATATGGAAGCCTTATCCTTGTTTGGGAAACCACCCAAGGTATCGTGACCACTCTGTTGGCTTAAGTGGCCAGAGCGTCCGCTTCGGATGCGGGGTGGGGTAACGGGTTGGAACCCCAGTCTTATCATACCAAATACTTACAAAAATGGTACTTGCAGCTGCCTCGCTTTGCGTTCAGCATTAAGAGGTTAGTGTAAGGACTGGTCGGCCAGGATAATGTTACTGGGTGGGATATGATATTTCATGTCCGTGGCACGATGCCCCGGTGCTAGATATCACTATAAACCGCCACGCTGCAGACATCGTAGCTATATGACTGAAACATTGTTAAAGCTACGTTAAAAATCCAAATCACACACACACACACGCACGCACGTACGCACGCACGCACGCACACACACACACACACACACACACACACACAGGTATCATTTCTTTCCGAAGTGCTTCTCAAATGAAATTGACCAGGCCGTTTATGAGAGGTCGAAGACTGCAAATGTCGACGGACATGCGTACGACGGCCCTCGGACCATTATCATTATAAGCTAACATGGCCATCAGCAAGATGAGCTAAATATGATTAATAACAACGTTATAAAATGATACAAGATAGCATACATATTATATATGTGATTCTATATAAATTGATTTCATATTATTACGTATCCAGTCAGACAATGTGGGATCCAGCGATGAGCGCATTCCTTACTGTGTGATAAATATATGACAATGTATATACGTTGCACTAATCCAAATTTAACCGCAAACTAGTATTATCACTTCGTTTTCCTGTCAGTGATTATCCTTCGGGTGACCCCGAGTACAATACTATTGCACGAGAATGTAAGGCAGGTTTTTACTTAATATCTTTATATAGGGTTTTAGCATGCTTTATAACACAGAGGGATTTCCTGTTATTGCATTGTGTTTGTGCAGAAATGAATTATTGCCTATGCACTATAAATGCCGCTTATACCCTTGCTCAAACAATATAAATGTTTTTAACTTGATCTTAGAAATCTCCTGTACCCGGAAGGAAATTTTATCAGCGACGGTCCAGAAATGTTTGCAATTGTGTGAAATATATATAAGACAACACAAATCGTTTGATGACGATTAATTTAAAAACTAGATGTGATGTCTGAATTGTGGTATATGTCATCCATACATGACTGAAATCAAAACTGACCTAAATGCGTTGTTACCGTAAAATGCATACGATATTATTTTACCCTCCCAAATTTTAATTTCCATGACGCTGTTGTTGTTGTGTTTATCAGTATTAGTAGTACTGGCGTTAATAATAGGCAAACTTTACGATGATAATGGTGTTGACAAGTTTGCCTAAATGCTACGGAGAGAGAGAGAGAGAGAGAGAGAATGGTACCTAACGTTCCACCAAGAGGAGGAGGAGTTAATATAGATATGTATCGTGATAGATAATCCGCATATTCTCCCGCACAAACTACTTAAAAACTGATAATGCACACGCACACACGCACACGTCCAAATATACACCATATACTTTGACCCCAGCTGCGTCCTCATGCAATGAATTTACGTTGGATTTCTGTTCCCCACATTATTAAACATATTAAAAGCTCTTTCAGTGATGCATCGGGTCTCATTTGTTCGTTTATTGAACCTGAGTTTATTTTCACTACCAACAAGCTGCGGATTTCAACGCCTTGACTTTGTTACATGAACACCTACCTAGCAAATACTAGATCAACCCGGGAAAGCGAAGGTGTGTCAGTGATCACGTGGCTACCTAATAATCAGATAAAGGTGGTTACCAATACATTTCAGGGCCTGTAAATAGGTCAGAAAACTGGAGGGGGATACCACCAAACAAAAAACGGGGAGGAATCTCAAAATTCCTTGTAGTTGTTAATGATTTTATACTAATTTTTGTATACACTAACAAAAATTTGGGACGTATTGAAGAGAATTTGACATTATCATGTATAATTTTAAATCTTGTCCCATAGTATATTACTTCTGTGATCTGCTCCACCCCTGCATATCCACCAAAAATAAAAAAAATATAAAAATCAATAAACAAACGCGAAAACCTTATTTCAGCGCAGTCAGCTGTGTACACCAAGAAAACGTTTACGTATAGGAAACTTTTTTGACACGAATAAATACAAGTACTAGACATGTTTATTGGTTTCAACATATGACTATCTACAGTTATAAAATTCTAAATTAAGACTCCACCCTACCAGCATTTTAACAAGTTATACTCAGCTCTGCAGGTCATGTGTATTCTATGGTATGCATAATGCTCCCCACCCTAACCCCAACCCACCCCACCCCCAATGAAATGCATTACTTTGGAAAATGCAGCTCTTCTTCCAAAATCAGAGAGAGGGTACGATGACGTAGTGGTTAGCTTACCGGATACTCAACCAGATGGAGGTCGAAACTAGGTTGGGTCGGCTATTGTGGTGCGAGTCTCAGTAAAGTACTTTATTCCAATTGCCTCAGCACGATATAACCTTCCATGTGGTGATGTGCCGTCAAAGAAGCAAACATCCATCGGCAGAATTAAATTCGTTGTAAAAGTTTGCTATGTTGTCATGACGCACTTACTTCTAAGCGTGACAATCACGCGTCACTTGTAAAATTTAAAAACAAAATATGTTATTATCCCTTTTTGGGGGATGTGTGAAACAGGACTTAAAGAGGGAGATTTTACGAGCCTCGAGCTTTTTTTGGGGGGTGGGGTAGGGTCATTTTAGGCATTTTGTCTTCCAGCGAAAACTTTGTTGTTGTTGTTGTTGTAGGGTTTAACGCCATTTCTCAGCACACCATAGGCTATACATGGCGGCCAGTATTAATGGTGGACGAAGAACCCGGGGAAAACCCCAGAAAGAACCACCTACCCACGCGAAGCTACTGGTAAGCTTTCTCACATACCCACATTGGCCGAATCCGAGACTCGAACCCACGCAGACAGAGCTGAGATGGCAGTAATCCGTAACGGAATGCGCTTTAGACCACTCGGCCACTCGGGGCCCCCAAAAGCTTTGTAATCTTATTCTAAATGATTGCTAGTCATAAGGGTAGTTACAACGACAACAAGCAACTGTTAAGAAAGAGGCCACATTATAATAAAACCTAAACAACTTACCTCGCTAATAAGCTAACACATTTTCACGGTTTCTAACAAGAAAGGAAATATTTTTAAAAACCAAAACCATTTTCGTAACGACTCCAAATACCTGCTTAATTCTGAATAAATCGATGCCAATTAAAGACAATCTGCTCTCCGATCCGATTGCATGTCTGTATTCATGTCTGTATTCCGATCCGATCACAGGTCAATATTCATCAACTGGGGCTCTTTTTAGAAAGGTATTAATTTGTCACTAACTTTTTTTTTTTTTGCATAGTGATTCTTTATAGAATCGGACGTACGACTGAATTCTGTTAGTACTAGTAATTAAATGAAAAATTTGTACATATTATAATGAGGAGATAAATTGGTTTTGTTTGTAATAAATGTTACAGAGCCCCTTTACTAGAAACCACCAAGGAACGCAATACAACACTTGATATTCAAGTAAGTGCACGAAGCCTTACCTCGTGCTTTCATTATGTTGTATAATATTATCATGTGTAATCTTATCATGATGAATGTAATTCAGTGGAAACGGATGCATATTAATTGTTTTCCACAGCACATATGTGTTAGGCAGGAGATATGGACATTTTCTGAGAAAATGTCAAAATGTATACAATCGTTATCTGATGATCGGCTAATTGTGTTGTGGTTTTTTATTTTTAACGTAGCTTTAACAATTTTTCAGTCATGTCTGCAGGGTGGCAGTTTATATTGAGGTCTAGCACTGGGGCATCATGCCGCAGACATGTAGCATAATGTCCAACCCGGTCACATTATCCTGAAACCAGGCTGACCAGTCCTAGCGGGGGCCCCGAGTTGCCGAGTCGTCTAAAGCGCTCTCCGTTACGGATCACTGCCATCTCACCTCTGTCTGCGTAGGTTCGAGTCTCGGATTCGGCCAATGTGGGTATGTGAGAAAGCTTGCCAGTAGCTTCTCGAGGGTCGGTGGTTCTTTCCGGGGTTTTCCCGCGATCTTCCTCCACCATTAATACTGGCCGCCATGTATAGCCTATTGTGTGCTGAAAAATGGCGTTAAACCCTACTACTACAACTACAACCAGTCCTAGCACTAACCTCTTAATGCTGAGCTCCAAGCGTGGCAGTCGTTGGTACCATTTTATAAGTCTTTGGTATGACTCGTCCGGGCTCGAATCCGCGACCTCCCACATCCGAGGCAGAGGCTCTAACCACTTAGGCCACAGGAGTGGTGCGATCATTGACTTAAAGTTTACTTCCTTTTAAACAGGTTCGTTTCGGAGCTAGACTGATA
This sequence comes from Sinohyriopsis cumingii, assembly GCA_028554795.2. NCBI lineage: Eukaryota > Metazoa > Mollusca > Bivalvia > Unionida > Unionidae > Sinohyriopsis > Sinohyriopsis cumingii. The sequence continues at coordinate 103,418,564 of CM068832.1, forward strand.
CAGACTGTCCTTGAATGAATTCACAACGTCATCCAAACCAATTAACCATCGCCAAAAGACATACAAAATCGTAGTCAAAAGTTATACATTATTATGATTCTATGTAACTAAGTAACAGAAAAGAACGAAACCAACAAGTGTAGTAAAATGCAACAGATAATTTATTTCCCAAGAATGCAAGGTTAAATTTTGAAAGGAACTCACAGTATTGTGAATTAAATCCAAATTAGTCCAAAAAATTCTCTTACAAGTTCGAAAAGTATAGTGTTCCGAATGAATCCGAGTGACGTTCCGAATATATTAAAATCGTGAATGTGCTGATATGCCAATACTCTTAGATATGCTAATGTACTAACAACCTTGATGTATCCCTATGATATAATACAGACTGTCCTTTAATGAATTCACAATAATCCCCAAATAGTGAATTATCCCAAAAAATCAATGAGCACTTTGTAATTCCAATGAATATTTTAAAGAAATAAATCATCTGAACACAGCTAAAAGACTGATTCCACTACAGATTTTAAAACAGAAATGAATAATTCTGATGTAAACAACCATAACATAAAAACCTAATACGCAATAAGAGGACTAGAACGAGGGTCAAAGATGCATTTCTAGACCATTATAAGTTGTCAACAATACCATGTCTTTTTTTCTTAATAATGTTATTAAAGAACATGACAAATATCAGGAAGACCAGGAATTTTCAAGGGGGAAAACCAACGTCCTAAACTCAGATCGAAGTAAACATGTTTAAAAAAATGACATTAGTCACGTAGGCCCAAACTGTGACCTCAGTTAGGGACAATGGTCAATCACACAATTCAAGCATGCATGTATGTATTTATGGTTGTATGTATGTATGTATGTATGTAGGTATGTAGGTAGGTAGGTATGTAGGTAGGTGTGTGTGTGTGTCTTTTCTTTTTATGTGCATTATATTTATTATACATTGAAGATGAGATGTTTAAAAAATGACATTAGTCATGTAGGCCCAAACAGTGACCTCAGTTATGGACAATGGTCAATCACACAATTCAAGCATGTATGCATGCATGTATGTATGTATGTATGTATGTATGTATGTATGTATGTGTGCATGCATGCGTGCATGCTTGTATGTATTTATGGTTGTATGTATCGTTGTATGTATGTATGTATGTATGTATGTATGTATGTATGTATGTATGTGTGTGTGTATGTATGTATGTATGTATGTACGTATGTATGTATGTATGTATGTATGTATGTATGTATGTATGTATGTATGTATACATATTGTGTAGATCCAAAAGTTATCACGCAGAAACTGCTGAAGCTTTGAAATTGAGCTATTGACCCTAGCGTCTCATTTCCGAGACAGAGAAGCAAGCAATTCGCAACTTGGGTGCAGGTATTTAGCATAGGTGAATCTTTTAATTGTTTTCTTTTTACAAGACACTTTCCTTTTTCGTCCAGATCGTTGACATTTTGACCCCAAAATCTAAGTTTTAATTTAAAATTTTGGGAGCCATCGGCGAAGTCTGGTGTACATGCATCAAAATAGGAATCTACGTTATCTTGCGGACATCCACCTTCCCAACTAAACCTGACTTTTACATATAATTTTTTTAATTAAATGAAATGATTTCTTTCTTACACTTTGTGCAACCCTCCCACAGTGATATATGATCATAGTTGCAGGTCTGGAAATAAATCTATCATGCTTGAACCACAGTGCAGAAACGGACAAGTAAAGTGCATCAAGGTGATGATGATGATGAGGTCTCACTGGACAGTTTATCTGGTGAATTTGCATCCAACAATGACCTATTGCAGAAAAATGAGAATAATTTTACACTAAAGATACAAATAAAAACAAACTAATGATTTTTGTAGAAAGCATACGTGTGAGATTTTGACTGCAGTAATCAGGTTAATTCCTGATGTAACTCGTGGTTTTTATGCTGAACCAACACTGCCACCAATCCCTAAATTTTACATTCATTTTTGACAGGAAATAGCTATTTTGAATATTTTCCTGTGACAAGGCGGCTAAAAGAATCAGTATGTGCCTTATGCATAAATAAATTTCACTAGTACTATAACAAATTAGTATACTTTTCATCATCCCTTAACCATCTAGATTTTTAGATATTTACCTCTGTAGCAGACACACATAAATATGTAAGCCGGATGCTCATTTGCAGCCCAAGTAACGCATTTGATCTCCAGTGCTCATCTAACTGTGACAGGCAGTCACCAACAAGCCAACCCATTTCAAAACCTAACTCAAAGTAAATCTAAACCACATTACAATTTTAGCTTATGTGTGAATTTATAAATGCTAGGCTTGTGATAATTAAGTTCATGCCTTCTACCTTAAAAATTAGAGAGGTGTTAAAATACGAAACTATCCAGTGAGACCTGATGATTCACTCCGCCTATGGGCGTACGTAGAACGAAGAAAAAAATTGAATGAAAACTATAAAACGAGCCAGTTAATGAGTGAAAGCCATAACATTCTGACCACAAACAAATTATCCGTTGCAATGAATTGGAGCAATGCCTTCGGCCAGGAGAACAGTACATACTGTTTCCCAATGAGGGAAGAGTTGTGATAGGGGATTTGGTTATATGTATATGCTTAGTCTGCAACAAACACGTTTACAATCCGCCGTCGTGTGTTCAAGCCGATACGAATATGCTTTTTCCCCCAAGATCCAGAAGAAGAAGAATCGTTTCTCATCGACCCTCGTGGCCACAAAGAACCAACAAGAGCATTTACTGCAATGCCATTAACCTTTAACCTGCCCCTAAATTAAAAGGCCGATAAACTCTATCCTACTTAACCAAGGGAAGATAACCCAATAATTTTAATGGGAAATGTTGGGAGGGAATTTAACTTGGCACGCAGAAGCAAACTTTTATTTTTCTCATAAAAACACACACACACAGAGAGAGAGAGAGAGAGAGAGAGAGAGAGAGAGAGGATACAAAATTAAGTGGTGAAAAGATTTTTACTGGAAAAAAATCAATTAATTTATCAATCAGCCTCTCCAGTTACTTGAACTTTATATTTCGAGATATATACTACGACTATATACAGCTACGGATGTACCATATGGGAAAATCATATAATTATAATCTATCCGGAACTGACATACTCCAGAAAAGAGCCGCCCGAATAATTCTGGAACTTTCTAGTTTGACTCCCTCGAATGTCGAATGTTCTGTTTTCACCTCTACAATGGCTACCCGTACAAAAACGCATTCTTTGTTGTAAAGGAATCATGACATATAGGTCTTTAAATGACCCTTCTCCTGATTATACATCTAACCTTACTGAACTAAGATCATCAAACACTGAGCGTAATCTACGATCAGTGGCGGCCTTAGCGAGGTTCAAAAACGAACGAGCCCGATGGTGGGTGGGTGGGAAGTGAAAATTATGCAGTTTATTTAAAAGCATATTGTAATTTAAAGAAAAAGATTATTTAAACATATCTTTGATTTTGATAACAAACTTGCATTTTTCTATGAGTATTTCACAGAATTTTTTCACTGATACAGAAATGACAGTTTGGGGACCAATTGCCCTCATTTCGTACCGGGCCTGCACAGCCCTAACACCACCGCTGCTCCGATCAACAATTAACTACTATCTCCAGATTCCTTGGTTGTAAACCAACCAGTACTGAAGCTCATTCACTGGTTCAGCACCTGGAATTTCTTACTCATGAGGATAAACAATTCAAAATCCCCTGCTTCGTTTAAAGCATCATTAAAAAAATCTTTCTTGATCATCTGAAATGACATATAATAGCCTCCCAACAGAGAACCTTATCGTTGTTTCCAGAAATAAAATGGGCATGTTTTATTCTGTGTATGTATTATATACGACTTGGGTTATACTGACATGTGTATAGTATAGTGTTCGTCTGTGTATAGGCTGACCAGTATAGTCACACATATTAATTCATTTTATAATTTTAAATCTATATGCGTACGTGTGCAAGGATATCTGAGTATGTGTAAGTAACAATTTAAACCTATTTTTTTGTCTTATTTTTTCAATATTTTTTTAAACATGACCGGATATGAAAATTGAGGACCAGGTGATCGTTGGGTCTTTCATGACCAAATACGTTATCCTCGTTACATAAAGTATGTATTATTATTATTATTATTATTATTATCGTCATGCGCAATTTTGATAAAGTATGTGAAAATTGTGTCACATCCTGGAATAATTTTGTATATTTGAGATTGTGCCCGAACCGGATACAAAGCTGTAGTGGTTGTTTTCTCAAGTTTTCTCAAGTTAGTCTCGTTCCACGAGACTCTCAGCTATTGAACCAGAGGGGTTTTTGACACCTGTTGTATATAATGGTCATCATTCAGAAAAGTTAGAGTGTCCGCCTCAAATGCGGGAGGCAGCCATAAACTGCCAAACTGCAGATATCGTAGCGATATGACTGATTTTTAAAAAAAAAAGTTACGTTATTTTCAAAATTACACACACACACACACACACACACACATCCAGAGATGCGCATATTGACAAGTAGTACTAATATTAGTACCCTTACTCGTTCCTGGTGGATAGGGTACTAACATGAGCATATACGTGTTAATGGAGCAAGCCGGGTGTGATTCACACCCGGCGCTGTTTTAGCCTAATAATAACACTTTAAACATATTCCTTGCATATAATCCAATAAATTGAGTAGTCCTCTTATTTAATACCGGAAGTATCTAAAATCATCGTAGAAATAGTTGTAAAATCTCGTTTACCTTTTTTAGCCGATATTTTTGTTTAGATCGTCCTCCATATTATTTCAAATAATGATTACTTCCGTTCTCAGCCTCGTTTGTTTGTGTGCCATATAAGGACATTGACGCCTTATTTGGAAATGTAAACAAATCGTAGTAAAAATTTGGCGCCGCTTTGGTCAGAAATTCTGCGCATTAAAAGTAAATACGGTTTATCGGCAACTTTGAAATTCCACCAAAAAGCGATTATTAGCACTTGATTGATAATAATATAGCGTAGAATATCCAAAATATGGTCTGGCAAGCCTTACGTAGAAAAGAGGTCACGGCGAGAGTCTCGCGTTATCTGTCATGGCGGACAGGATAAGGTTAGAGTAACCATGCCAATTTATTTTATCGGTTAGAGTAACCATGCCAATTTATTTTATCGTGTAAGGGTTTAATAAATTCAAAATAAGCCAAACTTCTTTCACAACATGATTATACTTATGTAGTTGATTTCTACACTGTTTGTTTTTCTGACTTTAGTGATGATTTTTTTTGCTCCATTACATGATATGGGATCAGCTCGTAGCCTCAGCCAAAACAAATCAAGTTGAGGCTACGACATCGCAGCTAATTGACAAGACACTGTATCCCATCGATATTTACCAGAGTTCTTACCCTTTTCCACTCACATTACCAGAGCTCTTACCCTTTTCCACTCACATTATCCTTATACCAGGCCGACCAGTTATAACACTAACCTAGCGAGACAGCTGCTTGTACCATCTTTTGTAAGTCTTTGATGTAAAAGTACTCTTAAAATCCACAACAACAAATAAATATCTGAACACATATAAATGGGGAATAGAAGCAAATACATTCCTTAGCAGCACCGAATTGGATTCCCTCCTTTCAGTTTTCTGAAAAGTCCCTAAAACAGTATTAAAGAACAGAACATGCTTTCGACAACTGCGATCAAGGGATTTGATTCCACTGACCACTGGCAAAGCACCTGTTTAGTCATAAATTTTTACCCACCCACCCGCACTTTATCTCTGTTGTTAGACATCATATTTTCTTTTACGGCGGCTAAAATGGCTGAAGTTATTTAGTGTATGACGCAAGGCCAATAATGTGCAACATATTCCTTTAATTTATCCCAAAATATGTCAGTGTAGGACAAAATTATCTACCGTAAAGACTATACTGTAGGGTAGTAACATGACAAATGACATTCCTTTTCATTATTATTATTATTATTTCGCTCAGTGAGTCGTTTTAAAAGGTGACATTTTGCAGTAAAAGCTGATGACGTTATATGGACTGGTTTATTACTTAAGGTCATATCAACGCAGGCAAGGTCATCTCGTAACAAGATAGCTGGAATCGAAGCCATGTGGTTCTTAAAGGACTCGCGTTACTAATTATAGAACAATAAGGGGAACCAATCTAGAAATGCGTTCGTATGAAACAGAATATACAAAAGTCTACAGGCTCGTGCTCGGTTGATAACCAAAAGTCCAATTTTAGTTTCACAAAAATGTTTGTGAGTTTATCCTATTTGCAACTGGAAAAAAAAATAGAGATAATGTTTAGTTGATTTAGTGTTTGTCCTTTTACAGACTTGACTTTAAGAAAGCCCATTACTTAAATTAGCACAGTATTCCTCTTTTATGCAATGAAAATGATGTGCTTCAAATACATGAAAATTAAAATAAAATGGCGAGGCGCATATTGTTTTCTCCACGTAGAAGCTTGCATCAAGGATGGGCCCACACTGTACGATGTAGATATGTTAATGTGATTTTAGAAATATAAAGTTATTTAACTTTTAATATAATTTTGTCTCCATAGATTTACTGTAGGATTTAAATGAATATCCTCAGTCCTAAGACAGCAATGATCAAATTGTTTTATGCCTGGCACGCTCTTTAAAGTGAAGTACATTCCTTGGATTCTTCCCACTTGAATACGCAATGACAAATTGAAGACAATTCAGTATATGTTAGTAACAGTGATTAGATGAAGATGAAATTGACTTATTGCTGTGTGTAAATGAAGATGATCTTGGTTTATGGCTGCGTATGAATGAAGATGAAATTGACATATGACTGTGAATGAAGATGAAATTCACGATGACTGTGTGTGAATGAAGATGAAGTTGATTTATGAATGTGTATGAATGAAGATGAAATTGACCTTTGACTGTGTGTAAATAAAGATGGACTTATGACTGTGTCAAAGAAGATGGAATTGACCAATGACTGCATGTGAATGAAGATGTGCACATTTACAAATCACCATGTTAGCACATCATCGAAGACCATCAATGTGTTCTGAAACTGCGAGTCAAGGACGAGATTGTGCTATGTAATTCATTTGGGTTTATAACGCGATCAAATTCATTTTCAAATTTCTGAAAGCTGCATTTCCATTGGCTAATTCAGATGTCACCAGAACATAATTCTAAAGTGGTCGCTGTCAGATCTTCACGAAGGGCAACAGAGGTCCGATTTTAATCAGATTGGCGTAAAGTCTTTCTGCCAAAAAGAAGAGGAAACCCTACATGTGACAATTCCCAATAACGTCACGTCGATGATCACAATAACTGACATAAATCGCAATAGTACAGTTATTGGTCATTGCGTTCGTCTTCAGATAATGACCACAATGTGTACAAAGCATAATAGAAACACATTAAAGCGGCGGTAACAATAATGGTTCACATATTACATTAAACATCAAGTCCTAAACATCTTACAGAAGTTGCATATGTTGACCAATCAGTGTGCTTTTTATGTTTGTAATTTATTGCCTTTTCAACTTGCAGCTGGCGGCATCTACACTGCACCATCACTGCCAAGTCAGGGTCTCTGTTATATAGTGATTTACTATCCAATGTTAGACAGTATCCCTACGCAGACAAGCTCGAGGCAATGTTAACGTTTGCTAAGGGTCTAGTAAAATAGTTCCAGACATTTGTTCCCTTTATGTTTGCACTTGTGATGACTCTATATAGCCAATGAAAGAGGTCATAAATCTAATTGTACTTTGTACGAAGTAAAATTCCTAGCAAAAACGTGTTTTTGCAAAACGTAAAGTTGCCCTTACTCAGTGGAGCACTTCCGTTATCAAATCTTTAGTTCAACGTTGACAAGCTCTTCAGTTTCGGAGGTCAGTAAATATTCATCCCATATTGCCTGAATTGTGGTGATTGGTTGTGAAGAAACACGGGAACTTATGAAGCTTGGAGGCAACCAGTCTCAGTTTTCCTAAGTCTCATTGCTATTAGGATCTTTGATGTGGGATGAGGGAGAGGCGACCGTATATTTATGTGAGTATTTTTCTCACCAATCCTCTTTTTTAGATACAGGCTATAGTCCATTCCAGTGGGTAAAATACTTGGTTTCAATCGGTTTTTATTACCAGTCATAACGAATAGTTTCTTATCACATAGTTACTGAATATTTCAGAAGTAAAAGAGTTTAAGCTTTATGGAATATATATTTACAAAAACTACGTTGATAATCACTTCTTCTTCGAGTTTTGTTATACAACATTGTTGGACTGATGACAGCAAAGCATATTCATGTAGTTTACAGTATTTAAGACCATTTTTCATTTTTTTCCCCATTTACTCTTTATTCTAAACTATATCCTTATTTGTATATTTACAAATGCCATTCAAACATGCCTGATCTCTTCTCTTACGACTTGTCGTTTCGCGAGGGGCAAAGAATAGAGTTTCCGTGCACTGGCATGTCGTCCACCAGCTTTAACCCGAACTCGGCAAGTAACGTTCTCCCGCGTATTTCCGTAATCACATAGGAAAACCCTGACAGCAACGTCTCTATCTCTTCTCGCTGCTCTGCAGTCAACATGGGGTCACATTTCACGTCCGAGGATGTCTCAGCCCTCGTTAATGGAGACAGTGTTCGCACCTTCCGTATCGCCTTCGGATTCCTCAGTGACGATAGTAGCGACGACACAATCATTGACGGTCTCCCTTTCTCGATATCTCTTAAGGAGATTGGGATGGTACAGCTTTTCCTTAGTCGGTAGCCGTATCCAATAGGGTTGACCTCCGACCTTCCCGGTTACGACGTACGGCCCCCTCCAAGAAACTTTTAGCTTGTTGTATTCTTGGGGCAACATCAATAATACCTTGTCCCCTACTTCATAATGACGTGGTTTCGCGCGCTTGTTGTAATGCTTCGCCTGATGGGACTTAACTCGCTTGAGGTTCTCCTGTGCGAGAGAACAAACTTCCTCCAGTTTGTTTCGCAAATCCGCGACGTACTCATAGGTTGTATGTACCTTTTCGACAGCGTGATCGTCCGTCTACAGATGTCTCAGTACGTTGATTGGGCCACGTACGGTCCTTCCATACAAGAGTTCAAAGGGGGAAAACCCTAAACTTGTGGCACTTCCTGATATGCGAAAAACAGCAGGAATGTACCGATTCCAATATTTGGGGCGGCCTTCACACAGCGTGTTTTTCAGAGTCCCGTTAAACCGCTCGACCATTCCATTACGTTGGGGGTGATACAGTGTAGTCATGAGGTACTTAATTGAGATCAGTCGGTTCACCTCTGGCATCACGCAACTCACGAATTTTGTTCCTTTGATCGGTCAGGATCTCAACGGGCACTCCGACTCTTGACCAAATCCCAAACAACGCTTCAGCGATAGTTTCAGAATCAATATTATTCAACGCGACAGCCTCCGGATAGCGTGTAGTGTAATCTACGGCCATTAAAATATACCGAATTCCATGCGGTCCCTCGTTTTCCCTCGTACCCTAGATTTTCCTTGCCTAAGGCGAGATACTCTTTAATCATGTGTCTTTTTGTAGCCATTTTCTGATGATACTAACAGTGATACCCTGTCTTGTCTTACTAGACAACTGACATATGTTACACGTTCCTAACCCAATATTTACCTGCTGACAGTAACTAACTTCGCTCAGTCTTACCTGTTGACAATAACTAACTTCGCTCAGGTAAGATACTTTGCCCGATATTTGCTTCACAATTACTAAAAATAACTGAAATCTACCAAGCATGCAAATATCAAAATATAGCATACACAAGTTTAAAAAAATCATAAAATTCAAACACATAGCATGGAAATTATCTCACAACTGTTGACTAATACCTACTAACAAATAAAACTTTTGTCGCAAAGATAATAGTATCTCTAATTCAGATCCCGGACGAACCGCCCACTGTGACACTCTGGGTTGTTATACCGCAACTGTGGTAGATGTGCTATGGTTGGGGTGGCGTGCTCCCAATATTCTATTTAAATTATTATAGAAGTACCACCCAGGCTAGATTTTGGTAGGAAGTTAAATTAGTGAAAGATAGATGTAAAGGTCAGCAATGCCGACGGTTAAATGTTTGAATATACAAAAAAGTGAAATTCTGAGAAGAACAATTTAATGACAATTCAGTAGTCAAATGATTATATTTTCCCAAGTACTCTCATTCCACTCGACTCTGTGATAGACTATTGCATCATTTGATTAGTAGTGTGAGATAGCTTTCCAACTGTCCTTGTATTCTACTCATCTGTGTATTCTTCTCTGCTATTCCTCCAAATCCTTATCCTCTTCCTCCCAACTTTTCCCAAATTCCTTCTCCTCCTCCTTCTCCACTTTCTCCTCTTCGACTCATTTTCCTCCTCCTCCTCGACTCTCTATACCGACTAGACTTGTAGACTCCGACTGCTCTGCTAGTCTCACATCCGTCTGCCCTCTTAGAGGCTCGAGACTAAACTAAACCGGAAGTTCTGTCCCCCAAAACGCTTCCTGTGAAAACAAAAGGATGGTACAATACTTTCTTTAGCCATCTCATCTCACACTACACCCAACCTATCACCAGAAAACGGCTATTAAATGTATTCGGTCACGCATTCATTCACATCGAAATACTCATACGTTCTTGTATGGTAAAATAACGTCGTAATAAAAGCACGGTATCAATTACGTCTCATAAATGCATCAATAAGTTGCGTCACATCAGTACATTTTCCTAATCCTATGAAACTAAACAATATAACAACAATCAGACGCATTTCTTTACATTACAACTCATACAAAGTACACAAATATTCAAATATCCATGGTCTGATATATCCATACATCCATATTAACTAATCGTACACACTTCAACCATTTTCAAAATTCATAATGCAAGCATGTGCAAGATCTAATATATCACGTGAATAAATGTACTAGTTTACTACGAAGTAACCTAATAGCGAATTATAACCTTAATTCTGACCACAAGCTAACAATCTACATAATTCTCTACATAATACTCACGCTAATTTCTCAAATACGCATGTAAATTAAACGCTACAAAGGTAATTATATGTAGTAAACAATCCTATTAATTAAGTATACATACTACACATAAATATAATTACAATGCCGTAATATTCTGCAAAAATCGAGCAAATAACTTACTGACCTTTACGAAGTTTTGTCGTTCCTTAGAATCTCTTCTCTACGTTTTACCGCCAAGTTACGAGTGGCTTCTTTGGAGTAACCCTATATTGCTCAGCAATCTTCCTAGGCGAGACTAAATTTTTGCTTGCTAGTTAGAAGTTATAATTCGGATCGAAATTGTTATCACAATTCCGATTGGGTGTCGCTTTTTTTCTATCCATTCAAACTTAGCGGACAATGTCATCGCTGTCTATCCACGTGGGGACGGATTTAGAGCACGCCCTGTTTCTCCTCGCGTGTTCCTCTTATCTTAAGACCAAGCTGTATTACATCGGTGGGAAGTCACGCGATCTAACGCCTGTGCCGATTCAAGATGACGGGTCTTCTCTCTGGTCACGGTAACTTTGCGTAAGAGATTAACTCTAGCCTGCGTCAATGTTTAGGCATAAAAACATGGCTTGTAATACTACCTTAGTTTATACACGACTTTCTAACTGGGGATGAGGAAACATGACGATAGACCTATCAAAATAACAAGACCAACGCTCTTTTCAGCACGTTTATAAATTACTTATCCACTATTGTTTGAACGTATCTAATCTTACGTCTTGATTCCTTTTAACGTTCATGCCGATCATAATTAAGCCACAGTTTCCTCACATTCTAAATTATCTGCCACATTTTATGTTAAGACACCGTCAACACTAACATTTATGTCGAATCCGCAGCATTCCTTCTTAAGGTGGCAGGGTCCAGTTTCGTAAATTGTCCCTCCTGGCAAATTAAGGCTATGGTGTGACTTTTTCAGCTATTATTGTTTACTATTTAGAGATATTGATATATTTGTGAACTATGTGTTTCAGGCTTGTGTTGTTCTTGAAATTGATGTCAGGCATGTACACCATCCATAGTTATTCTGCAATATGTAGATAGTGAAATACTAATAGTCGGCTAGAAAGGAGAGCTAGCCTCCCATAGCAGTAAACACGTGGGTTTGGGGCAAGTAGTATATCTCAGAAACGGTTTGGATAACAACTATTTTCAGTTGCATCAGCCTGTTTAGTACAGGCATTCAAAAATATGGTCCTTTTTGTCCTCACTTGTGTATTTGATTTTTTAAATGATTTTTTTAATACTAGGTCGTTGATTGTGGCATTTAATTTTTTTATATAAAAACTAGCCCCTGCCCCTTAAGAAAAACTGATATTTTTTATTGGTGCAGTCAGCCATATCTATTATACTTTTCTGTTTCTTTGTGTTTATTTAAATAATTTTTATGCATTAGCTTCATTATATTTCCTTCCTTTTTCCATGTATCACTTAGTGTTGTATGTAATGCTCTTTGGAGAGGGAAGTAACTGTGTTTTGTAACTAGATGTGAGAAATGTTTACATCATGACAAAGTAGCATATTTTGGACTTAACTTACGAAATATGGGAACAAAATGGTGACCATAATGCATTGTCTTGCTCTTTCTGTAGTTGTCAAGGTTTGAACCCCTATTTGTATGAATATTATTCACATTTCAATACAGACACACATAAACAATTGCATAATATGTTAACATGCATTCTTAAAAGTAATTTAACTCCCCAGGAGCAAATAGATTTCAGAGGAATCATACACAAACATACTGTTGTTAATGTTCAATGTCACCAGTGGAACGGTCTTAGAAACAATGATGCATATGGCATAATGCTTGCTATATTTTGGTGAGAAGAATGAAAGTTTTAGCACACCGACATAGTTTCTACCTTCATGACCCCACTGTGAAGTTGACATGAGAGATTTATATCTCACACTTGGGCGATAATAGCAAATGTTTCAGTGTTATGTATGTATCTTGAAAGTTCTAGTTCAGTTAACAAAGGGGGAAAGCTTAAAATTATGTGGCAGTTTCATGCATTTGACAATACACATACAGTTTATGTTTTCACTCAATGTTAAAAGTACATCAATATCACTTGTTTCTTTTCTTTTTTGCAGGTCTCAGTTTGCATGGTAAAATATTAGGATTAATCGGTTTGTCATGCTGAAAGAAACAATAGCTTGAATCTCATCCAGATACTCGTTCTGATCTAAGTGCACAAGAGAGTGACTTTGACGGACAGATTTAGCTTCCGCAGGAGATTTTTATGGTACGAGCATATTAAAGCCAAGCAGATGAAATGCTTCTTACCTTGAACTGAATTTTCCACTGTAAATATCTGTTCTATACCTTATGTTATTATTTGCTATGATTTTGTAAACTCCAGAAATCATTAAAGTCAGGTGTAAGTGAATTGGTGTCTGAGAAGAAATTTTTCTGTTAAATTGCATTGAGTAATTGTATATGTATGGTCAGTTTCAGTGCCTGTGTATTAATGAATTTATCTGATGTGTCACTTTTTAAGTTTAGCATGGTCCCACACATCAGTATATCAATATTCAAGCATGGTCTAATGGTAATTGATTAAACTTTGATCTCTCCAGATTAGCTAGACTTGCTGTTGAGAATACCCCACCCCCCAACACACACCCACACAACATGATTACTGCTATTAGCATCTCCAGAATGATAATGAAAGGTTAGGAACTGCTCGTTTTATATCAGTCTAAAATTCCTTCCAAAGCACAATATTTACTTAAATGTGTGATTTCTTTCAGTTTGCTAGAAGTATTTATAGAAACTTTTCACATATGTCACTGACAACTAACATAGCATTTCTGTCATTCCTTCTTAAAAATTTATAACTTCCAAATCTCTTCTTGACATTCATGAAACATTGTAAAGGAATTTTGATTTTGTACTGATGCTATGGTGGTAAGCAAAGACCAAAATCATTGTAGGTTGCAAACAATTTTAAATATATCAAGAAATGCAGTGAAGCTCACAATGTAAATAATGCAGTGCTTTCTGTCGCAAAGTAGTCACTTTTCTAAAAGCATAATAGCATTTCTAGTTTTGCGCTCAAAATGTTTTCCTTTATACCATTTTTGATATGTACACAACTTTTGACATACACCATTATAAGCCAAATTCTTAAGGTGGCAGGGTCCAGTTTCGTAAATTGGCCCTTGGAAAATTTCTTAATTTAATGCTATGGTGTTACTTTTTCAGCTATTATTGTTTACTATTTAAAGATATGGATATATTTGTGAACTAGGTGTTTCAGGCTTGTGTTGTTCTTGAAATTGATGCTAGGCATGTACACCTTCCATAGTTACTCTGCTGTATATTGTTAGTGAAATACCAATAGTCGGCCACGAAGAAGAGCTAGACTCCCATAGCAGTAAACACATGGGTTTGGGGCAAGTAGAATATCTCAAAAACGGCTTGGCTGACAACTATTTTCAATTGCATCAGCCTGTTTAGTACATGCTGTTTTGCACAGTTGTCATCTAGGAAAATGGCTTGTGTTTGCACCGTGAGCATCATATGGTGTCAAAAATGACATTCGTACATGAAAATTGCAGGTAGAAATTTTGGGATGGGGTGAATAAACGTCTTCTGCTATGGACTGCCATTGACTTCTTGGGTCAAGTGGATAATATTTGTATGCTTTGTTTTAATATAAGTATCCAAAAATATGGACCTTTTTGACTTCACTTGTGTATTTGAGTTTTTTAATGATTTTTTATACTAGGTCGCTGATTGCAGCAATAAATTTGTACATAAAAACTGCCCCCTGTCCCCTTAAACATTGCACCTCCAAGTTTGAACTCGCTTACTATCAGTTCTGATTGACTACTTTCACGACAAGCGCTGAGGCCCATTTGGGAAATTACATGCATTAGAGAATGATTATAATTAATAAAACCCTCAACACTTCTTTTACTTTTCTTTATGCGATACGCTCTTTATTATTAGGAATATTGGAAAAGATATAAATCACAACAATGGGTTTTAATTGTCGCTTAAAAAGACAGTTTTGTGCCATCAGGAGGTTACTGAGCCCTCGGTATTTGATAGTTTATAGGTTATGAGCATGTAGCATTTGTTGTTGTTGTTCTAGGGTTTAACGCCATTTTCAGCACAAGATAGGCTATACATGGCGGCCAGTATAACTGGTGGAGGAAGAACCCTGGAAAACCCAGGAAAGAACCACCGACCCACGAGAAGCTACTGGCAGGCTTTCCCGCGTACCCACGCTAGCCGAGCCTTGGACTCGAACCCACGCACAGAGGTGAGATGGCAGTGATCCGGAACGGTGAGCACTTTAGACCACTCGGCCACTCGGGGCCCCAGAGCATGTAGCAAGTCTAGTACTCCAGCGACATGTTCTACGGTCAGAATTTTATCTTCGCATGCCCATTAAATGTATTTACTTTATTATAGGGATATAAACAATTTCCAAGATGTACCACAGAGGCAAGCCCTCTATCCCAGGGTCAACATTATATATTCGTTTGGCTGAGTTTCCTTGTGTCCTTTATATTTATCTATGCACGGTGATGGGACTGTTATCCCAGAAGTTTTCCAATTATGACCCTGACCCAACCCCTCTTCACGCTTAAGCAAGACCAGAGAGATCAATCCGAAAGCCTCTTACAAATAAAATAATAATGACAACTTTAAGATCTGCGGCAGCGATATTCAAGAGGCTGTTAAATAGGCCACATTCAGGCTATACTCCAACAGACGATGTCAGAATTATATAACCGTTATACACACCTGCAGATCACTTTCAGTCACACCTGAAAGTCTCAAGTCTACATCTCCTACCACGAAGTAGGAGAAACATTATATGCCAACGACTAAATTTTATACTAATGGATGGTCGAAAGTACAGACTGGCAGTAGGACGTAATAAATGCATCTTTGGAAACAGTGCTGGTGTAATAATAATAATAATAATAAGAAGAAGAAGAAGAAGAAGAACAACAACAACAACAACACCGACGACGATAAAAACATCAATATAAACAAAGTCTTCACACTTCTACAATCAATCAATCAATTTTTTTTATTAGTCGGGTTAAATAAAAGGTTCTACGATATTTTGTTGAATGCATATAATAATAATAATAATAATAATAATAATAATAATAATAATTATTATTATTATTATTGTTGTTGTTGTTGCTGCTGTCATTGAGGTGCTAATTCATTAACTCACTTAATCAGATTTGCAACCTAAATCACACATTGCTTTTTTTAAAAAAATTATAATTATTATCATCATAATCATTATTATTATTATTATTATTATTATTATATGCAATTTGTATCATTTCAATATCTAATCTGCCAAAATGTAACATGTTTGTGTTTTTAATGCATTAAAAGAAATTCATTAACACTTTACCTTTAATGGAAACAAAGTATATAGTGTTTCCGATATATTTTATATTCTTGGGAACTCTTGTACTTTATCCAGGAAAAAACTGCATACGGTCGTTTCCTTTCAAATAAAACGCTGATGCGCAACGATTATTTCGTCCTTAAAATTCTCATAAGCGACAGCATATAATAAAATAGCACTATATCAATGATATACTGCAGCGGGTTGCGAAAGGACATGTCAGCCCTTCAATTTTCAAACTACACCCACCCACAGTTACTCTACCTGACTCAGTATTTATTCTAATAACTGCTTTTCTTGGGCGTAAATGTACTGGATCGACGATCATAAACACGTCGACCCAAATCAACCAGATTAGATACATAGCCTACCGCTACAAACCTAACACTGATTCATGTACAACTTTGAATCCCCATCCAACCCCTTTGTCACTTCTTGCTCCATTTATATAGACCTGCCGCGCAAAGAAATCACTGCTATGAAATGTGAATCTAGTTTTCTTTTAAAGTCGTTGCCTGTTTCAAAAATAAATTTAAGACAACAGTTGCACGTTAGTAATACGTGTATATTTATAACGAACGATTGCCCAGTACATAAGCATAATCCTACAATAACGACAAATACAAAGGGTCGCTTATAACACGCATCATAATAAAAATATACTCGAATAAAGGTCAAGGACAACGTAATGCATTATGCCGCCATATTGTAATGTCTTCGTAGAGCAGCCAAGGAATTGTTTTCAACGTCGTTTTGCACACAGCAGCCAAAGGTAGGCCTTTGAAAATCATCTTTCGTTGTGGGAAAAGCCTTATAACGCCCTTTACAGTTGAAGTGCTGGAAAATTCTTTCTATCTAAAATCTGTCGTTTAATGCTAATGAATATACTCGCTGAATTTATACGGAAGTCAGTAGCGTGTGCAAATCATGACCATGTTATAATCTCGCTATTATCTTCAATTCTCTTGACCATGGCAGTGGCCTTGCAGGTCACTCATATATTGAACTGTTAAGATGTAATATACGGTAAAACACATTTACATGTGTTGTCAGTGGGCAGTAGCGTACTCAGTTCAATTATGGAGACAGGTTTTGGGGTTATTTTATCATCTCTGTATATTTTTGCCAGGTAAAATGATGCAGGAAACAGTCTGTACCATATTGTTTTCATTATTACTATTAATTAAATCTAGATTATAATATTTAATTTCTTATTTAGTGAACGAGGAAGTTAATTGGTGACATCACTTGAGATCCACTGAATACTTTACGTACCAGTGTAAAATGAACTGTCATACCATGCTTGATTCAAGTAAGCGACTGAACGGCATGTCATTATGAAATGACATTGGTAATTAAGTAAATTTTGGTAAATGAAGAATTCATCACGAAGGATGTTTTGAATTTCTTTCGATCTGTTTTAGTTACAATTTGAAATAAGTGGTTACACCGAGATATTTATTTTACCAGGTCCATATTTAGGTAGCTTAGTTCGGTTTTCTTATAAATTATTTTTGTAAAAATGGAAGTGGCTTTAGAATATGTACAAATATGGTATACAGCGCATATTTAACAGTACGGAATATATACGGTTTTGTTTTAATTTTAAAGAGGGTCAGTATTTTTTGGCAGAAATATAAATTCTGCAATTTATTGAACTTTATATATTTTATGTTGTCGACAGTAAATTGTTGTTGTTGTTGTTGTAAGAGTGTCGGGAAAATACTATATGTATACTATAGTAAGGTTGTCAGCATCTTGACTTCGCTAGCCGAAGTCCCTCTGTGTTAACCCTATGAACACCTTGGCAGATCGATCAGATTTTGAGTGCTTTGTTAAAGCGACATCTGTTCAATTTAATGAGTTATGAGTTGTTTCCCGTAGTATGTAAATGCCAACTAATCAATAGCGTGTAACAGCGTTGGTTTGTTACTTTGAACATCGGTCGAAAATAGTGGATGAATTTGACTTCAGAAGGATAATTTGTAAGTTTAACATCGAACGTATGACTACGTATCAGAGATAAGCCATTACATGTCTATTTGAGGGAAGGCTATTTTGTACAAACACGGACTGGCAGTGAAAAAATGCTTATTTACCGGAACATTTTGGTTATTTGCTCACTTTGTATCGGTCATGTAGGAACAGTAATAAAATTTAAACAACTTGATTTTGATTGGATGGAGTGGCTTGCCGCCGCATTCAGTGATTGCACAGACCCGAGGCACTGAATCCTGAAACACTGATCGATACGCCAAGGTGAGAAAGGGAACTTTGGCTAGTAAAAACGGGTTTTCAACAGTATTTGGAATAATAAAATTACTGGCATGTTTAGCCCTGTAAATCTCCTTTTTAAAGCCGAGAAAATATATGATCATGTTTTTGTCACTTTAGCTACTCCTCCAAAATAGAAAGAACAAAAAAAGCGCATCAAATTGGGCACACGTAGGTTGTCAAATGTGAATTGACTCGATTAAAAGTAGTAAAACCTCTTCTTCCTCCCGCCCCCGTTTCTTTTTAGAGACTAGTTTTCTTTCTTCATCTTAATGTGACATTTAGTTCATCAGTTCCTTTACACAAACTTAAATTTCTTTTCACAAAACCTTTAATTGTTTACGTTAGTTGACCATCACATTATTTTATGACGTGAATACAATAAGCCTCGTACCTTGCGAGAAGACGCAACTATATTACACCCATGTTATAAAATTAAAACATATGAGGTATGTAATAATAGCGTGTTATATCATAACCATCTGTCTGTCTGTCTGTCTATCTATCTATCTATCTATCTATCTATCCATCTATCTATCTATCTATCTATCTATCTATCTATCCGATGATGCAGGAATAAAGGAAGGAAGGTAGCGATATACGGATAGAAGAATAATGATAGAAAAGGTAGAAGTAGAGTAAAAGCATGTCAAGTTACGTTCTCGTTCCTGGATACTCAGACCACTGCGGCTTCCGTGCGACGATGAGATGGATGAACTGGCACATAACGGGTTTTGCAATGATTACACAGTTCGGAAAAACACAATCTAAAACAGGGGTCTCAAACTCAAACCACCCGGAGGGTCGCGTGGACGCATTTTGTATGAGCTAAGGGCGCATCACCTTTGTTATCTTTCATGAAACCATGTGACGCCAATCATTTTGCAGGCCAAAGAATACTGTTTGGCGGGCGGCATGCGGCCCGCTCGCCGTGTGTTTGAGACCCCTGATCTAAAACATGCATATATTTTTCAGGAATCCAATGTTACCTGTATTCATTATTTGACTATAACCGTTAGTTCTTGAAATCTGAAATTGACGTAAAAATAGTTCTCTTTAATTATGAAAATAAGAACGACAGAGCGACAGAATATACCAATATTCATCACCTTTTTCTTGCGACACTATTGGTTACCGAAGTGGGCGGTGTACCGAGGGGGTGCTATGCTGAATAATGCTTTTTATAAGGCGCTGTGGATAACCAAGGGGGCTATGGCCCAAAAAGGTTTGGGAACCACTGACGTACACTATCTTTTGTTATGGTAAACATTAGCTCATCTTCCATTTTTCACAGGAAACCTAAGATTTGCAGTTGTAAACTTAATTAGGTTTTTAGATATATTTGTTTTGGGTAACAAGACACATACCTTTTCTAATCAAACAACTTATAATTAAGGCCTTTCGATGACGTTAGCTGCCCAAGCTTTCCTGTGTTACGAAGTTATTCAAAATTAACCACATGTACGCTCCATAACCACCCGGATGTGATGGGTGAACAATAGACTAGCATTACCTGCTCTTATCCCATGCATAAAAATGGAAAGACAAAATAAAATGTCATAGAATAAAGTCAGAACTTGCATATGGTTGTAAGATGAGTGGATTTTTATATTGTAAAGATGGAAAAGTCCCATACAAACAGTGTTAGGTGTAAAACTGCAGGCTTGAAATGTAACAGTAAATGGTAAACTCTGACGTTTTCGTTGATAAGTGAAAAAATGTAAAGAATTTTAAAATGATGGTATACAATTATATATAATTTCGCTTGTGCTGTAAATTTGACAGATTTGCACAGTGCGTCGTATGTATATCAATTATGTTAGTAGTATCAATCATTGTCCGGTACAATCCAGGGACAGCACTGTCCGTACTGTTTGGCGTATGTTTATAATAATCTCTCTCTCTCTCTCTCTCTCTCTCTCTCTCTCTCTCTATATATATATATATATATATCTGTGTGTATGTGTACTGCACAGTGATTTTGGGGGTAGGATAGCAACTGACCAGCATGTTAGGATAGACAGATTATGATTACGAATCTATGGTCTTAAACTAAGTAACAGGAAAAATAGGAAACCAACGAGTTCTGTAAAATTCAAGAAATAATTTATTTCCATAAAATAAGAAGGTAACATTTAAAAAGAGCTTACATTATTGTGAATTAAATCCAAATACAAAATAATTCAACTGATTCTATCACAAATCCAAATGTATTCCAAAAAAAAAATCCAATATTGAATGTGTCGATGATACCGCAGTGTTGAATGTGCCAATGGCCTGGAGAGTGGCGATGTGCTAACAGTCTTTTGACATATCACAATAATATAATCCAAAATTTTCTTGTCTGAATTCACTATAATTCCAAATGAATGCTTTTGTCCAAGAATAGATTTTAGCACTTTATAATTGCAGTGAACACTAATTTGAATAAATAAGTCCAACCAAATTAAAAACTGAACATATCAGTAAGAGTGATTCTGCTTAAGATGTTAAAGCAAGAATGAATAATCCCCATGTAAACAAGTTTATGTAACCTCAGATGGCCAAGTGGTATAAGGCGCTTGCGTTTACAGATCACGGACATCTCACCTGTCTGCGTGGGTTCGAGTCAAACTCTCGAACAACATGGGTATGTGAGAAAATGTGTCAGTAGCTTACCGTGTGTCGTTGGTGCTTCCCGTCCTTTTTTCGGGGATCTTCCGCCACCAAATGTATTGGCCGTTATAAGCAAGCTTCCATGTGATGAAAAAATGGCGTTGAAGTCATGCCAGCCAATATTGTTTGTGCCGTGTACACCATTCTCTGACTATGAAGTCAAACATTTCTTGCATAAAGTTGAGATAGTTCGTCCAATACGAAATTCGTCTCTTACGTCTACCCTACCCCTCAAGTTAAAAAGACCCCTTACCTCCTGTAATAACGTCATAAGGCACAGCAGGTTAAGAAACAGATCTAGTTTTCGACAAAGTTGCTTCTGTCAGACTTGGAAAGCTGATTCTGTGTTCACTTGATGAAGCTGATGAAATGGGTGTTCTAATTTTGTTTTTATTTTTCATGCAAGTATCAGTGTACATTATTTGTAAAAGAGGTATATACCTCATATGCTGTAAGTATGCAAGTATCAGTGTACATTATTTGTAAAATAGTTCTCTAAATTTGCTTAATAGTCTATAATGACTACCATAACAATGAAATATCCGGGATATAATTTGCACTTACATAAATGTACATAAAATAACAGATGTCGTTATGGCTCATCGATTTCTAGTTAAATATAAATATTTTCTAGTATCAGCAACAACCTGAAATAAAAAAGTTGAAACATAATAAAGTTAAAGGTTTAATTCATGTAGAAATAGCCATGTAAAGTTTTGCAAATATAACCCTTTTTCTGTTTTATTTGTTTGTCTTGTCTATGTTTTTATTTGCTTTTAAAAAAGACTCGCTAAAGAATCAAAAGCGTTCACGCTCCGGTGGCCTAATGGTTAGAGCGTCCGCCTCGGATGCATAGGTTCGCGGTTTTGAACCCCGGCCGAGTGACAGCAAAGACTTAAAACATGGTACTAGCGTCTGCCTCGCATGACGCTTGTCATTATGAGGTTAGTGTTAGGACTGGTCGGCCTGGTGTCAGGATAATGTGACTGGGTGGGACATCATGCTGCATGGCTGCGGCATGGTGCCCCAGTGCTAGACATAACTATAAACTGTCACATTGTATACGTCGTAGCGATATGACTGAAACATTGTTAAAGCTACGTTTAAAATCTAAATCACACACATCTAGTACAACTTGTGATAGGTAAAGGGACTACTGTAGTTAACTCGGTTGAATGTTATTAACTTTATCTTTACATGTCACTACATGGTCTCCTTATTTTTAGTCCTTCCGCTATCAAACTCGATGCGTTACCAGCACTCAGATGAAATTATTGTATAATAACTTGTATGTGTCAATAATGTATCAAGGTTCAAAAGTTCTGATCCTTTGGGCATGGAAGGGTAGTTACACTTGTCCGAAGCCCGGTACAATAGTCAGATCTCCTGCGTACTCATGTTTGTAAGAGAAAGAAAGGATAGATCCAATTGTTTGAAGCCCGGTACAATAGTCAGCTCTCCTGCGTACGCGCGTGTGTGTCTGTGTGTGTGTGTGAGAGAGAGAGAGAGAGTACTGTTAATTTCTTAATGCATTTGCTGTGTAAGTTTTGTGATCTGCGATGAAAACCGTTATTTATTTAACGCGTACATACTGCGTGCTTCTGTTTTATAACTGCATGCAGTTTCATTCATCTTGCGAACATTTGCTTTGCATGATACATTGGAATTCTCATTGTACTAAGCATGACCGCCAGGAATGTTATTTAACGTTCTGGTTGTTTGTCTATCCGTCTGTACGTCTGTGTATCTATTTAAGCTTTCCTTATAGGTATCAGCTTGTAATGTGCATAATAAGAAACAAACGATTTATTGGTAAATTAGATATAATACAATTTCAAGAATACAGCCAATATTTTATTTTAGCTTAGTTTTTAGCTGTATTTGTCATATTTTGTGCAAATTGAGAATCATTGGGAAATATTTTATTAACTGATTTCAGTTGAATAATTGTGTATTAAACGGAAGCTAGCCGTTGGTACGGATTTTCTTTTGAGGAAATCAGTACGTTATATGGGAGCAGCGGTAGTTTAGTTGGATGAGCGTCGGACTGGTAATCTAAGGGTCGATACCTGCACAGGCCAGTCCAGGTCGGCTATCTGTATGTGTCCGGGGTAAAGACACTTAATGTATTTTTTTACGCCATTTTATTGGCAATAATATGTTTAACAAACAACCAAAATTGATCGTCATGTGGAATTTTAATTTTACTATGACGTCGTCATCATCAATCTGACGGTGGAAAACCGTCAGCTGACTCGTCCGATTAGGTGATTGACTAGTTTTTTTTATATTTTTTATAACACTTTAAGTCAGTGACATTGATGGTAAACAAACTTCGTGCAACCTGCCACATATATTTTAAAACTAAAATACTATTGGTAATATCACAGAATTTACCCCAAATTAATATTGGAAAATATCGGGAAATAATTTAGATATATTAATAGCAATACATTATCTTTAACAGAATGCTTAGACCAACCCTGAGGACAGAAAGCATCCATGCGTTGTGGCCTTTCACCAATAGACACAGTATGGTGATTTGTCAGAAAATATTGATGAAGATATAAAAATGGAGAAACCCTTGCAACAATCGTTTTCATAAAATGTGCAAAAAAAAAACAACACTGGGCATTTCTTTAAACAGTAAACATCCAGCTGATTCAGATTTTGGGCCAACTGCTCTAGCGTTTTTCTGCCAGGCAGATGTCAGCCACGTAGGCAATGTCAGACCACTTGGGATGTTTACAATAAATGACAAATTCTTATTCGAGGGTTAAAGGTCATTTATTTACTATTATCATTAACCCCACAACAACATTATCATTTTTCCTTGAGGTTTTACTTCGTCTGTACGTACACCGAAAAAGCATGTTGTTATCCTTTTGCTATTCAGTCGGGATAAAGTGACTCTTTATGTTGTTTTGTCAGCCCGTGAAATTTCCAGCCAGACGTTGTGTTAGAAATTAACCAGGCGTGATGCATTTGTTGTCCGTATATAACACGTGTAAGCGGGGTGTACTATAATCTCTCCCAAGTTTGGGCGGTCCGTAGAAGAAAAAAAAATGGGGGGGGGGGGAATCAAATTTTCAAACAAATTCGGTTACCAGTGACGATTTATTTTTATTAAAGAAATTTCTTGACAGACTTTAAATCTGGTATTTTATGACAATTCATTTTGTCAGTTCACATTTTATGGGGTTTTTCTTCTTTTTTTCTTATGGGTTCCACGAGATCCATATGTAATTAATGGTATCATGTAGCATCACCAGGTTTATTGAACAATTCCATTATATTAATATTTGTTTGAATGAATAACTTTAAGCTATTTAACTGATAGAAAGGAAAAACAAATTGTTTCAAACCACGTTTGGAGGGTTATTTAGCCATTAGTCTAGTGTGAGCTTTTTTAGCTTTACGTATGGCACATGATCACCACTCCTGTTTGAAAGGAAAGAGATTCAACATTTAAGATTCTTCATGACGGATGTTAGGCAGGTTCATCGAGCGATACCGAAATGAAGAAAAAGCATGCGTCGTCTAGACGTAGATCTGTCTGTATAGTATTGAAGATGGCTCTAATCTTAATTCGATGAATCGCCTCAGATGGAATACAGCGATGAATTAATTATACATTTTCCCCCGATGTTTGAGAATTGTAGGCAGCGATTGCTATAAATAAAAACACAAAAGAAAATTGCCGGCTACAGGCTTCTTTTGAGAAAAAAAACCCACCTATTCAGTTTCAGATTCCAGATGTCAAAATTGAAGGTATCGTTGATTCAGAGAATAAAATTACGTTCTAGACGTCTTACCTTGACCAAACCTAGTGGACGGGTTAAATTAGATACAAGTAAGGTGCGAATAATTTTGTTGTCGGTTGTATGTGTGTGTGTGTGTGTGTGTGTGTGTGTGTGTTAGAATCACAGTGACTCAAATATTTAAGTCAGAAAGATTTTTGCACAGTCAACTCGCTGGTTCTTTTCTCTACCAGTACTAAGGAAGAAAGGTACTGATTTGAAGGTCAAAAGATTAAAGGACAAGGTCATTATGACAACCCAAAAATTGTTTCGCACAAAATATTAAGTTCTAGACCACATACATTTACTAATTTGTGAATGCCATCTAATTTCAGCAAGGATGATGCCTACATATTTGGGGGTCAGAAGGTCACACGTAAAGGTCACAGTGAATCAAGTAAGAAAATAAATGGTTTAAGGACAATCGGTTTATTAAAGACCACCTGTCCTCGACCTTACATTCTGGATGGCTTACGCTTGGGATAAGAAAGAAGCATTTTGATTCTGGGTGTCTTTGGACAAAGTAACTTAGATGGAATAAATGCAGATTTTCATTTAACAGAAACAACAACAAAAAAGCCCAACCCAACAACTTTTATACAATGACAGCAAACTGAGAGCTTGGGTTTACTTATTGCTGAAAGAAAAAAGACAATTGCGGCTGGGCTAGACAGTTCAAAAGTCAAGACCACACGGGTCCGAATAATGAAAATTTTATTTAAATTGTAACTCTTGCAAAGGTCAAAATGACTATGATTAAAAAGAAAAAAAAAGGGTTTTGCATAATATATTGCACTTCTGGTATCGAAAATAAACTTGATTTTGGAGTCAAAAGGTTAAAGGTCAAGGTTATTGTGACACAAGGACAGATATATTTTTACAATAACGTTTGTTCTAGATTATGTTTTATTACCACATTTTGTACATGGCTCGCACAATGGGTTGTAAAGAAACCTTTAGATGCTTTAGGTCTGAAGGTCAGAGGTCACGGTCATGGCAAGCCTAAAAAGAAATTAATGGTGCCTGAACAGTAAGTTTAGTTCAAGACCTCACAACTCCATTGATATCTGTTGGTCAGTAATCACTATGCCTTACAAGTGTCTATGTAGAGGACTATTAAACACGTGACAGGCCTATACTGTAATCTTGAAGGTATTCTTTGTTAATGTTACTTTCACTCAGTAACCAAGTCACGCAAGCCTTGAAGTGCCCACACATAACTATAACACGTGCACACTGTACCATTTACGATACCTGTGTTGCACTGTGCGAAAGGATTAATATGGAAGGGAAAAAAAATTAAATCATGTCCGCGTATCTCAGTCACATGAGTGTTTTACATTCTTATTACGGCTAATGTGTACGATCATTTCTTTCAGAATTAATGCATAGTTACCAGAACATCGATGATGATGGATAACTCCGACGAGCTGAGGATAAAGATCGACGCTGTGTTTTCTCTGTCTAGCTCTTTAGATGATGAAATCGATAAAGATAAGGAAGATGTTTCCCCAAATGAGACCTTCTCAAATGAAGCAAATCCGATGGACAACGGTGGACATGATGACCTTGACGAGAAAAATGTTAATGGACAGAACGATGGCTGTTTCATTGATGGTGAATCCAGTAATGAACCTGATTCGAGCCGGCCAAGTTTAAGGCACGACGATGGCTATGATGAAGCTGTTATTACAGGCATTGGTGGAAATGACGATGCATGTCCTGTTGCTGGAACTGCCATCGGCGACAGTGGTTTAAATGAACTAGATGGTATGGATGATGCAGAAAACCAGAGAATTTCGGATGATAATGAAGTTCTTGATAAAGAAACGACTATCAACGTGCAGGTGGAGGACACTCAGGAAGACTTAAATGATGGCCACGAGATTATTGCCGAGTGGACAGTTGATTCCGAAGAAGAAACTCCTCTAAATGAAAGACATAAAACTTTAACAGAAATTCTGAAGGATACCGCAGAAAATGCATTTAAATCATATGAAAGTCGACTTCAGACTCAAGAAAATGAAAGTAGTGGTCATTTAATTAGATGTTCTTCTTCGAACGAACAAATTGATGCCAGAAGTTCAGACATCGTGGTTACTGAGAGTATGCTTCAATCATCAACCACACGGGCCCAGAATAATTGTTCTACATTGCGTTTGAAGCATAAAGATTCACGCACTGTTGAAAAGAATCGTTCTGAGCAGAAACATCACGGAACAGTTTCCAGAATTACAACCGAAGCTAAGATCAGTGATGAATGTAAACATTCCCAAGAGACATTGTCATTTGTGGAGACAATGTATGGGAAAAAGCCGTCGATCGGAGGGACGGAAACATTTCAGATGAGAAGTCTGCTTACAGGTAAGAGAGTAGATGTGTCCTATGGTGCGGAATTGCATCCAGAAAGAGAACAATCCATTTTTACTGTGATCAAACCATGTTTCGTAGTGTTGAACAGAATGAACAAAAATGTATCTGACGGCGGAGTCGAGCTCGCGACGAGCCTAACCATGAGAATGAGAAAGTCAAAATGTTCAAATTTTTGTAGAAAGCAGTTTTTGAATAGGAAATTTAAAACGTCTTATAGACCTAATACATGCAAAATGACTTGCATAAGAAAAGACGGCTCCGTGATTATAAAGTACAGAACTTCTAAGGCATTGGAATCTTCTGAGCATGCATGCAGTTTCAACGAAGATAAGTTTCCAAGGAATAAGATTATAGAACAGAAGTACATACAGAGTGAAACAAACCAGGTTCCTGCAGAGACAGATTCTCCACCCAAGATTCGTTCGTCACGCAAGCGGAAGCCCACCACATTATTAGATGACAATTTCATTATCGGTGACATTACAATGAAACGGAAGAAGATTCCAGCTATTAAGGCGGACTCTGCAACAGACGCCGAATCCAATAAAGATTCGGTAATCGATCACGTCAGATGCAAGAAACAAGAGGAGAAAAAGACTGCTGCAACGCGTTGTAGCAAAGACATTCAGAAAGAGGCGGAAAACAAAGTGAAGAAAGAGGCAATGGTGCAAAGTTCTAGTAGTATAAAGGTGGCTAAAGGGGACAAGAAACGGAAAAAGACGAAATTTGAAATAGAGATTGACAATCCAGAAGTACCAGCCGCTGTTATGATATCGCATGGGAAGACAGATAATTCTGTCCAACCTCAATACACACAATACGACTTAACAGGAGAAAGCAAAATTCGAGAACTTCTTACTGGCATCGGACACAGGGCCGAAGACGTAAAGTTTTTAAATCTTGAAGGAGGTCTAATATGCGGCTTTGTTCCTTCTCCTGATGGAACTTCCATCTATGTGTCCAAACGAAGAAAGACAAAAACGCCTGCAGAACTTATTGCTTCTATTAAATTTAAACCCAACACAACTACAAAACTCACAAACACTGATATGACAAATTATTGTGCACAGTTTGTTAAGACAATACTTAGTCCAAAGGCTACTGGAAGGCCATTAACAGATGAAATGTTCAAAACTCAAGCCAAATTGAAGGCCGCTTGTGTTTCCATCGCTGAAGCTGATCCGGCGAAACCCAACAAAAACTTAGGTCCAAAGGATACTGTACACTTGTTTATTCCTGAGAGCCAACCTTCAGAATCTAGTGTGCAACCAGATTTACAAAACTCTGTCTCTATCGGCCATCATACATATGCTCCATCTGAACCTAAGCATCAGAATGCATCGTCAGCAGTAAAGGTTGAGCAAGAAAACATATTGAGCAACATTTCGTCACAAACAAATGTTTTATTTGGTAAAACGTCTACGACTGTCCCATCTTCACAGCAGAAATACATTGTCTATACAACGAAATCTTCGACCATATCAACAGGATCGCACAGCTACAGTAAGGGTTCACTAATGTCAGTTCCTTCTTCGGTCGCTAACAAACCTTCAGTGTCAGATACTACATCACTTCTAAGTGGAAATTTGCCAAGCTTAGCTTCCATGTTGAGAGATCCGAAATCAACGACGGTGTACACAGTACCTTCAAAAATCACGCCTCGCGTCCTCAAAAGTATATTATCATCAAAAATAAACGAAAGGCAACAAAAAGTGTCTCAGAGCACACAATGTTATATTGTTCCATCAGAAAAAAGGGTTAAAAGTCCACAGAAAGAATCGGATACTATTTTCAAAGTGATAGATAATAAGACCGTCATCAAATATACCAAGTCAAAGGAAGATATCGAGGGTCAGCCTGGACATTCCTCGCACAATGATAGCGACAGCAAAGAAAAGATAACATTTTCTGCTAATAAACCTGTTGCTGCCGTGAGGCCTATAGGAACTTATCCATCAGAGAATCCAACCGCTGTCGTTCAAGGAATTTCTGAAACTATAGCTAGAAATGGACCAGAGGTCGAAAACATAGCGACAGAACCGAATGTAGCCAATATACCCGGTAATGTCGAGAGTCGGAGAAGCGCTGTAAATGATTTTGGTCAGACAGAACTCGTAACAGCTACCTGTACCAATCAATTAAAGGGATCAGAAATGCATGTCAGTAGTCAAGATGGCATATCAAACTATTTGACAGGAGAATTACTTTCGCAGCAACTTGCTGGCAATAACCTAATATCAGGTAATATTTCAATGCCCTCTCTTGTGCCTGCAAAACAATTTGGAAGTGTGATTGCTGCAGTTTCAAAGGCAGAAGGTGTTTTTAAAGGTCCCGGAAAGAGGACATTTTATCTTTTGAATGTGGATGGAAAGAATGTATTAATCCCGATGCAGGACAACATTGTACAGCCTCGAGCGTACGTTGTATCTGGCAATCTTTCTGCTGAGAAAGCCTCGGGTAAAGCGGAACTAATATTCAACTCGGTTGAATCAGAAACTACCATGTCGTCTACTGTCGCGAAGGAAGCAACATATACACAGTCTTTACTTGAGAAACAAAGTCTTATTATCGCCGAAACGTCTAATAGTGAAATTGAAAAACATGCTGCAGAGTGTTTGAAGGTTGCGATGGGAGGATTGCGTGTTCTAAAGCCAAAGTTAGGCACTGGCAATTCAATTGTGAAGGATAAAGTGTGCGATTCAGTGGGAACAGACACACTATCAAAGAATTATTTGAAAACATTAACGGTAGGTGAAGCAAATGATCAGGTCGAGATGAATATTGTAGGTGCACGTGAAGACACAGAAGGGTCGAAGAAAGAAAGCACAGGAAAGAAAAGTGAGAATGAGAAGTCAAGGGAGAGTGAATGGGTGACATCTGTTTCTGAACCCGTTGTTCCTTTGACCCGAGAAGAGCGATTGAAACAATTAAGAGAAAAACTACGCCAGCAAGAGGAAGCAGTGGAACAATTACGCAAGCAACGAATGGTATCTGCCATTGATACGCAGAGCTAACCATTTCTAAATGATTTGTTTCATTTATTATGCTACGATACGAATCTATTGTGTCCTTTTGTCCAGTTAACTTTTATCTGCAAGCGGCATTGTCGTAGGCATTGTAATTGTAGTTTCCTCAGCCTGTAAAACAAATAATATACATAGAGTTTATTCCATAGCACTGGTCCTGGATCCCCGAAATTGAGTAAAGAAATTCAAACTCGAGTGCAAAGCCCCCAAAATCGGACATTTGACTTTTCTGAGAATAGAATTAGAGTAACAGAACTTTATACATCTTGACGAATCCATTTTCTCTCATTGCTTGTTGAACTTCAACGATACAGGTAAACGCCATGTATCCATTATTTTTGGATAAGCTTTTGAGCCCGAGGTTGAGTTTTGTGACCAAATGTTTCGGGAACACAGGGCCACGTCTGATTATCCGGTGTGGCTGTTTGAAAACGGATTGATGTTTGTTGCAAGTTCATGTCCTAATACAGCACAAATTTGTCGAAGTAAAATAGATAAATCTTTCCTTATGCAACTAAAGCACATCACTCGCATATTTCATACATGCCGATATGATTGGACCATTGTAGTTGATGGAGCGCATCGGTACTCTGCCACTCCAGACTTATTACTGACGTATTTCATTCGTAAGAATTGTCAGTATTACGAACATTGAACGACTTTTATTATGGTGTCAAGATCGTTTACAGCAATTAGCGCTTTAAATGGATTTGTGCCTTTAATTATTTCTACACTATACTTAAGTTGTAGCAGTGTATTTGTCAGGGTTGACTTTCATTACTCATTTGTATAGATTTTTTGTTCTTTGATGTCTTTTAAGAAATTTAATTGTTTTGAAATCAGTTAATATAATTTAATTTTGTTTGATTCCAACCTAACCAGCTTACGCCCTCCGTGGGCTCGAATATGTAGTACAAGCGCTATTTACCTACCAGCACGGAGGCTCTTTTTCTTGCCCCGGGCTATGTCCCCTGATGATATTCCAGCTAATATGGTTTTGATCTTTTTTGTGGTAAGATTGGGGTTAATGTCAAAAATTGAATTTGTATGTTAAGGCAGTTTCTTTACCCTTTTTTGACATTTAGTTTTGTTTTATATACTTCTTTTGATACCTAACCTTAGTCCGCACATGATAGCCAGGATTATGCTCATGTGCCGTTAAGTCCTATACATACATACATACATACATACAGACATACATACATACATGAAGAAAAGACTGACAAACGGTAAAATGTATCAAGACCAGATTAATATTTACGTTGACAGGAAATGAGGGTGCAAATATTGAATTAAATAAATAAAATAAATAAGCAGAAAGGGTGGAAGAAGAAAAGCTCAGTCATTCAGGATAAACACATTTCTGATTGGCATTGACTACTAAACTCTAAAAAGGTGTACATGCGCACTGAAATCTGGTTTCTGGATTCACGTGTAATACAGATTTCGGGGTCACGTGTTCAAACAAACAATACGCATAAAAAATACTTCTCTCAGTCTGGATTTTTCCAGATACTGTCTTCTGCATAGTTGTTACACACATACATGTTTCATGTCAGCGTATGAAAGTTTATTTCTTACATATTTCTTAGACTTGAAGTTCTGCTCAACGTACGTTAATGCAAAGAAATAAACTTGCCGTATGCAGAAAGACGTATATTTTGCGAGTTAGAGATTTTATTATCTGGAATATATTAATCGTCTCTAATAAGTAGTTTCAGGCAACTTCTGTTTTACCCGTCATATCTGTACCGACAAAGAGAGTAAGCGTAATAAACATTTGAGTCAAATTTATGTTAATGAGTGTAAAATATAAACTGCACCAACATTTATGAAAGTCTCTCTTAATCTACCCATGTCCAGTTAATGGATATATATATATATATATATATATATATATATATATATATATATATATATATATATATATATATATATATATATATAAAGATTTACGAGTTTAAATTGTATACAAATGTTTTAATACTTCACTTGACTCGAATATACTCAGTGCATCGATTTTGTTTACATGTATTTGTAAAAGAATATGGATCCATTCTGGTTTAGCTTTTTATCAGTTCTTTGAGGAGGAAACATTCCATCTAATGTCATTTCATTCATTTAAAAGTGTTTTTTTTTTTAAAAAAAAAATAGCTGTGGTATACAAATGAAAAGTTTTTTAAAAACTATTTTACGACAATGATAAAAAAACGGCCACTTCAGAACCGGAAGGGGGATGGACTTTTACATTCGTGGACGATATCGTCGTCAGAGGCAAAAGCTGCTGAACGACGAACAAAGCAACAGCGAGCAGAAAACCACGAAAAGATCCACCATATATTTAGGTCGAAATCAAGAATCATTTGCACCCTTATTTAAAGCCTTTATAAGTCGATGACACAATCGTCTTCTTTTCCTCCCTCCCCTAACACCCTCCCCCAAAATAGAACAGGTTTTGTCCCACTCCCCAGCTATAAACTGAACCGGAAATGTACCAGAAATAAACATTATAACGGAAAAAAGTACGAAGTGTGTATCAACTTATAAGTATAGAAATATCCCCCCCCCCCACTTCCTGAAGTCAAAGACGTATGTACATGATGCGTTCTCGGAATAATTTACTCTGAAGATATGTATTGATCTTTTATGTGTACTGGCCTTAACGTTATTTGAGGATTAAGAAAATCATTTTAAATTAAGCTCGAAATATTGTACATATTGAGATTCAATCGCTTGTCGCGCAACTGTTTTGCGGATGAAAGCAAGTGTAATTCGTCTTACTACACAGTAGAAGTCTTTCATTTCACAATATTGTACTCTCTCTCTCTCTCTCTCTCTCTCTCTCTCTCTCTCTCTCTCTCACACACAATTTCGACGTTGGTTATCTATTTCTAAAAAGATGTTTAAAGTGTTCAGTGCGTGTGAAGTTTAGCGAATAATTTGATCATGCTTAAGTATGTATTTGCAAATAATACATTCCTTTCAATTTCACGATTATATGTTGTCAAATAAATCACACTTAATACACGACTGACATTTTTACTTATTTCTTTTCATTGATCACAAACGTAACTGCTGTTCTGACTTGTTAAGTTCATGCTGTCCCCGGGTTTTTCAGTGGAAAGGCTTTGCCGAGTTCCTGCCTACAGAATTTCACCCCAAGATTCAATTTTCAGTTCCATACCAGCGCATATAACTGGTCAGTTTCCTCTCATTTCTAAGTGGAGAAGAAATGTAGCTGATCGTTCTGGCAGTATAAATAAAATTTTCTTAAATATTTTAGTTCCTCGGATAGATAGTTAAAAGTTTGGTTTACAACAAAGAATTTGTTGTAAATATTACTGTTTGAATACATTTAACCAACCGTTCTTGTCATAGGCATAACGTCGTCAAGAGTGTAACTTGTGTGGGGTTAATACAGTTCTTTATAGGTATCGGTGTAGGATAGAATAATCACACCCTTGAGTCAGAATTCTGCGTCTGACACGAGACTGGTTTTGCCTCGTGACCATGCAAAAGTGTTATCCTTACAGTGGATTTTTGTTATCCAAAAATAGATACATGATTAACGATCATTTTTCTCACATTCCAGAGCAAATTATTTGGAATACTGATATAAATAAAAATAGCAAAAACACCAAATTAAAATTTCCTCACCTCAAAATAGAGTGCCTAAAGTTGGGTTCACACTGAACTGAAATTCAGTGTAAATTTTAAACTGCATGGAAACACTTTGCAGTGTTAACAAAGACTGAGGTAGTGGCGGTATTGATATTACACAGCGCACGACTGGTCTACTGAAGATAATTTCTGCATTGATACAAATGCGAACAAATCGACAAAATACAGTCCACTCTTATCCCTAAGATTAATTAAGACTGACAAAAATAATTATATAGTCCTCCATTAAACTTTAAATAAAATCGATAACATGAAGGAGTAAAAAAACAAAAAAGAAACAATTACAACAAAGCCTATTTCAACTGAAGAATTGATTGCCGAGAACGTACGTGTGTGTTACGTAGTTCCCTGTGATGTCTGCAGTGTGGCAGTTTATAGTGATATCTAGCACTGTGGCATCATGCTGCAGACACTTAGCATGATGTCCCACCTAGTCACATTATCCTGACGCTAGGCCGAACAGTTCTAACACTAACCTCTTAATGCTGAGTGTCAAGCGAGGCAACTGGTAGTACCATTTTTGTAGGTCTTTGATACGATTTGGCCGGGTTTCGAATCCGTGACCTCCATCATCCGAGACGGATGCTGTAAACACTTAGGCCACTGGAGCGCTGTATTGTACGTGTAATTTGATCGATGAATGTAAAAAGTCTTCGCTTGACACACTAGCTTCAACCACTGCACGTTGTATGATGTTACTGTTTTTGCAGTTTGTTTACCTAGATAATAGTTTTGCAATTGTTGTTTATCTTTACTGTGAGTGAATGCCCCTATGACCATGAAAATAATAGACTTCTACTCGTTAATGTAACCAATGTTCGCAGAGCGCTATTTTTCTACAATAGTGTGAAAAGCACGATCTCACTTACGGATATGAGAAAGGTGTAATCAGCACAAGTTTCTCACATGGACAAAATTAGGCCGATAAATATCCCCCGCCCCATAATATTGATTGGCGGTTTAGGGGATGATATCACATATCTATTAAAAGATGCAAAATCTGCATTCAAATTTGGCTGCACATATCGCTGTATATTTTATACACTTACCGCTATTTCTCGTGGCTGTGCAGCTACGGTTGGCTGAAGGGTTCTTTAGGTGGCATGCACATTATATTTCCGGAGCAAATCCTATGTTTGGTGACTTGTAAATCCATATGGACTAGCACAACCCTCTATCCTCTGGCCATTTGTGAATTTCACGCTAGATATGACTGTTACCAGTTACCGGTATTTATCTAAACCGTACGCAGGTTTGTTCCGGAAAGATTTGCATGCAGCAAAATTGCACATTTTAATGAACAGGTGACATAATGCCCACATATAGTCCATCAGTATCAACACAGATTTTGGGGCTTTATTTGTCGGACTAGGACAAACTATTTTATACATATGAGGCTACTGTTTGCCGAGTGGCTAATGCCGCTCGCCTTTATAGATCATTGACATCTCACCACTGTCTGCGGGGGTTCTAGTCTTAATCCTCGGCCAGCGTGGGTATGTGAGAAAGTTTTCCAATAGCTTCCTGTGGGTGGGGGTTCTTCTCTGGGTTTTCCCGGTTTCTTCCTCCACCAAATATATAAGCCACGATGTATCTTGTGGTGATAAATGACGCTTAACCCATACAATCCATCTAACCGTCACAAATGTATAGGAATAATAAAAAAAATTGATCTTTATGGTTGTTGGTATCATTTTAGTATTTTGGCATATTTTCTATAGACATTGAGAAAAAGGCGATTTAGATGGCAACACAGCCAACACAAAACAAAACAAAATAATGGAGACTAATCAATCGCGTGATCATTGTTTGCGCTTAAAAATTTGCTAGCGTGCTGATTTTACTCTTTGGTCATGCGAAGAAGTTTGTGAAGCAAAATTTGGCTAACAGTCTGTTTAAATAAATAATGTCTCTCAAATAATATCTGAACACAGCTATAACTGATTACATAGACTGATCTTACAACAGGAATGAATAAAACCTCTTTATATATAAACCCTACTTGACCTGCGACGTAATGGATTTCATACGGATAAACCGATTAACTCGTAAACAAAGCCAGGCCTTGAACACCAGTTCAAGTAAACATTTTGTTTACCACTTATAGTCATAAAAAAAAAAACAGAAAGAAGCATAACCCTCAA
Source organism: Sinohyriopsis cumingii (assembly GCA_028554795.2). NCBI lineage: Eukaryota > Metazoa > Mollusca > Bivalvia > Unionida > Unionidae > Sinohyriopsis > Sinohyriopsis cumingii. Next base: position 103,455,002 of record CM068832.1, read on the forward strand.
TCACGGACAGAATGAAGCAATGTATATATATATATATATATATATATATATATATATATATATATATATATATATATATATATATATATATATATATATATATATATATATATGTGTGTGTGTGTGTGTGTGTGTGTGTGTGTGTGTGTGTATGTATATATGTGTTTGTGTGTATGTATGTATATATATATATATATATATATATATATATATATATATATATATATATATATATATATATATATAACACCCGCCCACCCCATATAGAGAAAGAACACATTTATATAAATAAAGCTTTTTTTATACATGTAAGTCATATATATATATATATATATATATATATATATATATATATATATATATATATATATATATATATATATATATACGAGTTATTTTCCCTAAGAATAAAACAGATGTATTAAATATCTTATATTTTACGCTTTTCGAAATATTTTCTCGTTTCAGTGAGAATTTAATTCGTTGAAACTATTATCAACAGGTGGGAGAAAGCAAAAGCACCAAAATAGTTCCGCATTGGACATTATATCAATGATATAAGATTAAATGTGTAATTAATAATTTGTTTTATTAGGTTACGAAATATGGTAATGGGTAAGGCGAAGAATTAGCGTCAATGTTTTAGTTAAAGGTTTCTCATTCAATTATATTTCCTAAACCTCTTGACTGATTGACAGTTCATTCCGCGATAGTCCTTGCTCGCTCCTTTGATCTTGTGGTAAAGATTACAGTCCAAATATTTGCGACAAGATTTGTGATAAAGTTTTTCATTCGCTTTCTTTTCATAAACCTGTCAGTCGATTTTTCTTTCTTCTTGTCAACATGTTCCTTCAGCTTTTGACCATTAAGACAAGGTCAAGTATTTTAAAACAAAGCTTCGACCGTGGGATGGCTGAATTTTTTGTAAGTAAACGTTGTGTTGCAGCCAAAATTAAGAAATCCGTGCGGTTCAAGAAGCTTTTTGAGGCTTTCATTCAAATATTTTGGAACGGTTATTACAGGCCATATTATTTAATATGAAATAAATAACATACCCGCATATCCGTATTTCGATATTAGCCTTCTAGATATCTTTACTGCTTTTTTGATCAAGTTTCCGGTTATCTCTTTTGACTAATTGTCTAGTTACCTAAAACACAATGCCTTTCGAGGGGCCCAGATGATTGCATGAAAAATTCCATCTTTCGCACATCTGAATTCGATATTTTCGCCGTTTTCCTGTTTAATGCTGGAATCGACTTTAACCAGAAGTTTGACCTATTTGTTTGCCGGTAGAAATATGCCTTATCATGAAGGCTGCGTGTTTCTGATAGGTCCTACAGAATGAGTTGTCTGTGTTGTAAGTGAACCACTATTATTTTTCGCTGTAATTATGTGCATTTGAACTTGGACGTGCTAATCTGACCTTTGTACTGGGACGTATTAATCTGACCCTTGAAACTGGGGCATACTAATCTGACCCCCTGAACTGGGACGTACTAATCTGACCCTTTGATCTGGGACGTACTAATCTGACCCTTTGAGCTGGGATGTACTAATTTGACTCCTTGAAGTAGGACGTAGTAATCTGACCGTTTGAACTGGGACGTACTAATCTGACCCCTTGATTCTGGGACATACTAATCTCACCCCTTGAACTGGGACATACCATTCTCACTTTGCTTCTGGCCCGTGTAGCAATTATTGGTGACTTTCTTTAGTTTTACACCAGACATTTACAGGACGTGCTATTTATTGCAAGCTTACATATTTTACAAGTACGAAGTGAACAGTCCTTCAGTTACGAACACTCGTCATCATCTTGTATGAACATGAACTGCTGGGGCCATCATCCAACGAATTGTATTTAAAGGTTTTTGGAAATCATTATGTTAATTACCCCCCCCCCCCCAATAAAACAACTTGTGTTAGAATTTATTTCATATCCTACCACAAACCGATTTATAAGTTATACATTTTCAAAACACAAGACTAATCTCGTTTCTTTTTAGCAAAAAATGACCGATCCAGTGGCCTAGTAGTTAGAGCGTCTACCTCTGATGCGGGAGGTCGCTGGTTCGAACTCCAGCCGAGTCATATCAAAGACTTATACATATAGAACTAGCAGCTGCCTCGCTAGGCGCTCAGCAATAATAGGTTAGTGTCAGGATTGGTCGGCCTGGTGTCAGGATAATTTGTCTGGGTGGGACATGATGCTATATTGTCTGCCGTATGATGCCCCAGTGCTAGAAATCACTATAAACTACCCCCTTACACACCCACACTCAACCTGCCCCCCACACACACACTTTTAGCAAACGCAGCTCTTCGTAAACCGGTTAAATGGTGCAGAGGTATATACCACTCGATTATATGTAAAAAATGTAACAAATAATAAGAATAAAGAACATTTATTTAATCTCAAAATTAAAAATAAAAATATAAAGAAAAATGCGCACAAAAGTTATTCTTAATATGAATCAAAAAGCGTTCAATAAATGTTTCTCACACGTTAGCCGGTAGAGGGCGCAGTTGGAATTAAGATTACACTGACCATTTATTGGTGCTGGATGCAAACACTTTTAAATATATCGCCAAACAAAATCATCCAAACGCACGAATATTTTTTTGCCACCTGATCATAAAATACAAATCACAGTGACATTACTCTTTATCTGGTGCCGAAGTAACCTGATTGTATACATGTATAATATAATTAATATGCTGGTACAAGAGTTTGAAACCTGAATAGCAAGGCCTGCCGTGAGGAAACAGGGACATAACAGATTATTAACAAGCTAATATTTTGCTCAGGTAGGCTAAAAATGAGAGGTTGTGTGATGGCAAACTCGTATTATATGTTATATTCAGAATATAATAGAACAATTAAGTATCATTCCGTATTGTTTGATTGACAACATCATCACCAACACTTACAATTCTAGATTACAGTTACAAAGGACTTTAAGATATATCTCGAATACTTGAAGTCATCCAACACCTGATTCATATATTCAACACATTCGCAGGAGAACTTCACCTATCACATTATCCCCATAAAGAAATCGACACTGGAAATTTTATGCATATTACCATTTGTAATTATTAAATTGGCATTATGACTATTATTATTATTATTATTATTATTATTATTATTATTATTATTATCATAAGTTGAATTTAATCATAAATACTAGTTAAACAAACAAAGAAATACTGTTGAATGTCACCGGTTTTTCCCCAGAAATTTCTTCAATTAAATTATTTGTGTTGCTACCAGAGAAGGATCTTATTCTGACGTCATCAAATAAATCACAGAATACAATTTGTTTTCTAAAATTCATCTAAAGTAACAATCATTGTCACTGACGCAAAGCATATCCGAAATTTGACTGCAAGGAAAGCATTGCCACATCAAATGTATATTACAAGGTGTATGCATAAAACGTTGACGTATTAAATCGTATCTCGCTAAAATAATTTATAACAGATCATGCTTTGCTTGATAGAAATTATAGTATAGGTTCTAAGGGAGAAATGAAAACAGATTCAAAACCCTACTGCAATTGCAACAAAATTCTAGTTAGAGACGCCATCTCGATTATCTCGATTATGCCAATAATATAATGACTTTTTTCTGTTAAGTATGATCCAGGACGTGATTCTGAAGAATTAAAAAGTGATAGATGAATTCTGCATTACGTAGGAAGAATGACGAATTACACGCTTCTCGGGGTCATAACAAAGACTCAGTGATTGATAGGTGATGTGTAAATAAGGTTCACCTTTCTAAAATTCTTTGTGTGCGTTGGAAGTTCAAGGCACACTTATTTGCAACAAATAAATATCAGTATTATGTTATATATGTTTGTTTGGTATTGTGTGGTTGGTTTTTATCCGTAAGTGAGGGTAGGAGCTAACGTCATTATTTTAAAATATGTTTGCTTGGATTTGATTTCAAAACCCTGGTTTTGACATTGGAAATTCTATTGTGTACCAGAGTTTTGACATGTTTATAAGTTATGAATAAGTAGTTTACTGATATTTGAGTTCAAGTTCTTGTCTTAGAATATCCTGGAAGAGAACGTTTGACCCACGTGCTTGTTACATTATTTTATCTAAGAGTTTTTATATATGGTTCTTAATTTTTTAAAATTATTATTCTTCCTATTTTGATATCATTCTTTGTGGAATCACCTTTAGTAGTGTTCAGATATAATTTGAGAGCAATTATTTATATAAATTATTCATTGGAATTACAATTCACTCAAAGACATGGTGGGTTATATCATTGTGATGCATCAAGACTGCAGGTCCGTCAGCTCATTCGAAACCGTTGGTATATCGGCATATTCTGAAGACTCTTGGATTGGAATTCATTCGTAAGATTGTATACGTTTGAACTCGTGATAGATCATTTATAATTAGCTGGGACTTAATTCACAATATTCTAAGTTCTTCTTAAAGTTTCCCTTTTCACCTAGAAATTTAAATTATTTGTTGAGTTTAATAAACTTGATGGTTTTACTTGTTCTGCTACTTAGTTTAAGATAGGATATTCGTAACAACTGCACAGAGAAAGGTTTTGAGTTTGTCAGAAATTACTATCACTGAAATGTATGGGGATAGGGGACAAATGGGATTATATAGTTTAGCTCGATCGATTAATATTGTTGGTGCAATACTTCCAATATGAATGTCGGATATTTCCACCATCTGACAATTATTAATACCTATACTAGTTCTAGTCTGTTATCGCTCTTCTTGGCTGAGGGTCCGGAGTTAAATAATCCAGATCTGGAAGGCTCGATTCGTCGATGTCATCATGAAAATGCTCCATCTGTTTCCGAAGACTTTGAAGGTGAACTTGGATGTCCCTCATTTCCTTTTTGGCTTTGATGAAAGAAGGTGGCATAACCTCTATAGATCCTTCCAAAAGGTCTAAAGTCTCAGGAACGGCATACTTTAGGAAAGAGCCATCCCTGTTTGCTTGGCGATATGCACTATTCACAACGGTGCAGCTAACGAAAGCTTCAGTCCCCTGCTTTGGTTCAGTATACGTCCGTGTGAAAAGGATCTCCATTGTTTCATCATCCTCATCGTCTGCATACATGCCCTCAGTACTGAGATCATCTCTCTGCTCCGATATATCGAGATCTGACTCTGTATGTGAAACAGACAGTCTTCCACTCGGTTGATGCTGGACCAAGTTGTCCACAGCAGCGCTGGCCAGCCCTGTGAGTGCAATTAATTCGGGAAAAGACTCTGCTGTAGGGGTCCTATCGCCAAGCTCATCCACGGTTTGAGCCCGTGAATATTCCTCCTCCATTTGTTGAATCTTCAACGACAGTGTTGGTTCTTGTTCTAACGGTGTCATGCTTGCATCATCACGGCTTGATTCTACATGCCTGAAATCATGCTGCATCGTATTGGAGTCAACCAGTGTAAGAGTATTCAGAGAAAATGCAAGGTCTCTTTCCATAGCCAAGGTCCATGAATCATCAGCTATCGAGTCAACATTATCGCAACTTTCCTGATATTTTGAGGATTTGACGGAAACGCTCATTAGGGCTGCAGGATTGAGTGTCTTCTTCGTCAGTTTGTCTTCATGATGTTCCTTTCTTTCGTTTTTAGTTGGATCTATTTCGTTCATTTTAAGTGATTTTGTGTCATGTTCATCTTCCGTTTGGTCCGTCGTGTGAGTTGTATTCAGTTCCACCTCTGCTTCAAGAAAACGTTTCTCTTTCTCTGTCGTGAACACTTGTGAATATGCCTCATCAATTACGTCGTCCAACGCATCCATTACCTCAACAACGTCCTCTTCATCGTTGCCTAATAAATAATTATGTTTGTTTTCCGCTCCTGTAGATGATGTTGCCTGTATATCAGTACTTTCAGATATCTCTTCATCGATATCCTTTACTTCTAGGTCTTGTTGTACGTGTTCACTTAATAGGCACTTATCTCTGTCATCAAATGAGCGCGCTTTGCCTGCAGAAACCACATAATCAAGATTTCCATCTCCTCCGCTTCTCTCTGATGCCGATTCGGAATGAGACAAATTATTAATGCATGCTGGCACTTCTTCACCTAAATAAAAACGTTTATCGTGTTTAACTTGAATCTCTTTCATGTCCACTGTAATTTTCTCATCCAATTTCGGAAATATTTCACTCAAATTGATGACTTCTTCATCCGTTTGTTTTGAGTTCTCAATGACGCTATCAACATCAATTAATCCTACAAGAGTTTCCTTTCCAGCATTTAGTAAAGAGTTTATTTCATCCTTAAGTTCAGTAACGTCTTTATTCTGCTTTGTAATATCCTCTCTGTTATCACGTTCATTTTTATCCATTCCCGAAGCCAAAAACACATTTTCACAAACTGGAATATCATCGCCATCTGAGATAGATAAAAGTGTCTGGCTTTCCAGCAGAAGAGAAAGTCTCCTGCAGACAATATCTCCAAATTCTGACACCATTTGCTTAATTTGTCCCTTATGTGTTTCCTCGCTAGATACCTCGCCCTCTTCTCCTAGCTTTTCCTCTTCCTCCTCTCGCCAAATGGCCATGGAAGACGGTGTCGGAGGTGGTACTGTACCATCTTCGGATTCGTCACTTTTCGCGACCTTCAACTTATCTACTTCTTGGCTACATGAGCCGTCCTTCTCACGGCGAAATTGTTCCTCATTGCTAGCATTTGAGTCGATTCGATATTGCATTTCACGGCTAGAATCTTCCCAATTTTTACAGTCTTGATCCATATCGCGAAATTCTCCTTCTTTTATGGCTTTATGCTTGATCATATTTTCCAGAATCGGACATGAATATTGCAATTTTGAACCACTCTGTAATTTAGCACTGTCATTTAAACTTGGTTTTATACTATTTACCTCTGCGTTTGGCTCATCCCTACTTCTCAACACGTGATGACTTAACATCGTTTCTGTATCAGCAAGTCCTGATATCGCAGGTTGTCCAATATCGGCCTTATTTTCATTCTTGACTACAACATTTGATTCTTCAACCTCATATAGGCACAAAAGTTCAGTCTCTTCAAACTCTTTCAAACTATCGCTGTCTTGCTTCTCTGAAAACCCATTTCCTTCTAAAGGTGTAACATTTTCGTCATTTTTCTGTATTACACTTTCTTTTTCTTCCTGTTGAGTGTTGTCACTTTCATTCACTGTGCTTACTGATTTATCTGATTTTATAATTGCAGAATCTATTGAAAGAATCCCGCTCTGAACGCTGTGATTCTCACACGATCGATCATATATCGTGTCCTGAGAAATCTGCTTGTCTGGTTCTTTGATCGAGTAGTTTAAAATTACATCTTGACTTTCCAACCTTTTTTGGTGAACGATGGAAATATCCTCTTTTATAGGACACATATAGGAATCTGTTTCGACCATTACAAACTCCTCCTCGCCCTTGCCATCCTGTGCTTTAATCATATTAGCAAATGTATCTTTCTCACAAGTTTCATCTGGTGTTACTTTCCATATTTCAGTCTCTTCCACTTCTCCACTTTCACAACTAGATTTTACTATCTCACGCTTCGCATCTGAGGACAAATTGTCCTCAGCTTTAGAGTGTGTAGCAGTTGATTCCAGAGCTGCAAGTTCCACATTGCATGAGCCTCGTTTCTCAAGCTGCACGGTAGCTGTTGGCTTCCTAACAAAGTCTAGACACTCGTTTGCACTATTAACTTTTGAGTGTTTAGCCGTTGAATCTGGAGCTGTACATTCCACATTATAGGTTCCTGGGTTCTCAAGCTGCACTGTAACTTGCGGCTTCCCACCTCCATCAAGGCAATCCATTGCACTTTTGAAAGTCAGCGAACTATCCGGTGCTTCAGGTGATTTAATAAGGCAAGACATGTGATGTGTGTTAATCATAACGGGCGTTGAAGTATTGATTGTTTCAGGCATAATTACACTTGCGTGGCAAATATGGTCACGATTACAAGAAACTGTCACACTCTCCTGCTCTAAATTTCCTATATTCTCCAGCAACTGAAGAACTGATTGGACAGGCACACCTGACTCCACTTGTTTCGTTTTTTTCTCTCGCAATGGGCTTGAGTTAAATGCATCATTTGTTATGGGTCGTTTGCTGCTTTCTTGGTTTGAAGCAACTGTTCCTTCCTTTTCATTTGTAGCATCATTAACATTACTTGCCTGACCATCCCCACATTTATACAAACACTCTAGAGAATCAGAAACGTCAGAATCAAGTTTTTCTTTGAATGTGCTGTCGCATTTGTCTATATCATTACTTTCTGAGTTGGTAATATCTTGTTGAGGCGAGCTGCTTTTAGGTCTGTCATCTGAAGCGACATAACTGGCAACATTTACTTCTGCGACGTGTTGGGTCAGGCCATAGTTACTGTCAGAGTTCAATGACACGTTGTCAAAGCTGTTTTTCAGTGCGTTTCCTAGAGATAATTCTTCTCTAGTCTCTTCCCCATCCTGCTCGTCTGGTGAGACCCCCTTTGATTTACTTTTTCTACGTTTTAATTCGCAGCAAGATGGTGTTTCTTTCTCTTCTTTCACAGTTTCTACTTCATTGGAGTGTCCCTGACTATTGCCCATTGTGGTAGTTGACGATAAACGTCTGATATTATATTCTTGTGTGCCGTTCGACGAAATTCAATAGTCAATACGATTCGAATTCCATAAGCAAAGTCAAAGAATGTTGAGCAAACACAAAGTCATCATTATCTGAGAACTAAGAAAATACAAGCAGAATAATTCGATATTTAGAAACCCGTAGAAAAGCATCGGTGTGAGATCAGCTGAAGAGTGGATGTGGTTGAGTCGGTAAAAATGGATGTGCAGTTTTGAAGAATGGCCTTTAGGGTGGTTGAGATGAATTCATCAGAGAATGAGTGGTGATGATATTTATTTGCTGAAGCATCTGCGACACAATGGGTCAACTCTCCCATCTCTTTCGACGTCACTTTTTGTATTGGTCCTACTTGAATCTACACTGGAATGAAAACAAGAAGACAAAACTAAATGATCATCTGCAACCATTGACTGTTAGAAATTTGTTCTCTCATTCTTTTCATTAAATATATTTCTATAAAATATCATGCAGATTTGCCTGGACTTAACTGTTTCAAATATTGAACTATTATCACGGGTCTTTCTAATATTACACACACACACACACACACACACGCGCGCGCGCGAGCACGCACACACACACAAACACACACACACACAAACAACATATGTATGTATGTATGTATGTATGCAGGTAGGTATATAGGTAGGTAGGCAGGCAGGTAGGTAGGTAGGTAGGTAGGTATGTACGTACATCAGACCATGGCTTTGAAATATATTTTTGGTATATAATTACCATCAGTAACAACATAAAGAACAAACAATCTACCTTTACGTCTTTCTTCATTAGTGTACGTCCAACAGCATATAATTTCAGTAAAGGGAACACAGGGAACGGAATTCTTTAATGAAAATCTAACCTCAGTAGTCATAGAAACAGAGGTTTTATCCGTATGTTATTAAATTTAGACCATGCTCTCTCTGTACTGTGAAAGGAAGATGTTATGAAAACATTTTTAAATAAGCATTCTCTACAACTGTTAGCCGCATAGTGTCTTCTTTATTATTAATTCTTTCGTCTTAATATTCACTTTTGTGTTTGAAACAAATCACTGCAAAGCATAGGGAGTAGATTATTCTTGTAATCAGCTAAGACTTCAACACTTTGATAATAACTTTGCATTTTATCCTCAACGTTTTAATCAAACAGATTTAAAAACTGTGCAGTCTCAAATATAGGTTGGAGCGTACGGGCAGACCATAACGAATCCCAACATATTCTTTATTATAATGCGTGCGGAGTCTTTCTAATCCCAACATATTCTTTATTATAATGCGTACGGAGTCTTTCTAAGCCCAACATATTCTTTATTATAATGCGTACGGAGTCTTTCTAAGCCCAACATATTCTTTATTATAATGCGTACGGAGTCTTTCTGATCCCAACATATTCTTTATTATAATGCGTACGGAGTCTTTCTAATCCCAACATATTCTTTATTATAATGCGTACGGAGTCTTTCTAATGCCAACATATTCTTTATTATAATGCGTACGGAGTCTTTCTAATCCCAACATATTCTTTATTATAATGCGTACGGAGTCTTTCTAATCCCAACACATTCTTTATTATAATGTATACGGAGTCTTTCTAAGCGTTAATTGCAAAATAAAACACGATATGCTCAAATCAGACAGTGTATTTTCAGTATATTTTTACAGATTGATGGCAGATAAACTACAACAGTATACAGTTCTCAGAATTGGCTACAAATGCACCATCAAGAATAAAACAAAACAAAACAAAACAAAATACCAAGCACCCCCCCCCCAATTTTTTTAATAAAAAAAATCCCAAACAACAAAAACAAAAAAACACGTATAATCCAAACCGAAAACGAGCAAATGAACTGCCTCTTGTCAGACCTGACGCAAAGGATAGATCAGTTCGAAGGAGTGGAATAGATATAAAGACATGTACGTACTATATACATCGGAATATATATGACGCGTATAATAGGACATCATTATGAAATCCGGATAGTTCTATTTATCAAAAAGGGCTTTCAATCTGACCAAAGAATGCCCTCTTCAGACGAAACACTGGTGGCCATGAAAAACAAACGAGATTATCATGCTGCTTGTGACATGAACTAATGGCTAAGCGAAAACCAAATTAAGATCACATAAATTATACGGCCACCATAAACATACCTAATTGTTTGTTGTTTTTTTCTCTCGGAAAACAACAAGTAAGTAAAAACTACCAAATACGAAAATTCACAACTCGGGTCTGTTTGATCCGGGAATATAACTACTGCACTTTTCGGTGTCAGGATAGGGAACACATACGCAAATAGATAATTGGGCATATGTTTAACGTAACAAAACTATGGCTGATGCAAGGCGAAAGGATGGATAGACAGGAAAAGGACAAGGAAGCGGACCCGAGGAGCAAAGGAGGCGGAATCATCATACAGTAAAGAGTCCTGTTGCATGTCCAACCAATCAAAAATATCGTGGTAAACAGGTATACCGGTAATACCGAGCACCTCTTTTGTAGATGTATGCCTTACAGACCGCGTTGTCTTGATTCTAACCGTTTCAAAATTACAGTAGGAACTCGGTTAATTGTTTCCAAAGGCAATGTCGTCTCGGAAATATAACTAGGAATTCGAGTCTTTCATTGTAAACCTCTCATCGCCTTGGAGAAATATCAAAAAAAAAAAAAAAAAGAAAAAAAAAAAAACCCACGGGCCTTTGCTTACAAACTCTGGTTTTCTTGGGTGGAATACAAAATAGCAACTCAATCACCTTTATAATTTAACAATAATTCGTTCCAATCAGGATTCGAATTCATGCCGCAAATGCCAGTAACCTAGTTATCATGCACCAGGAGCATGCACCCATCACTTGAAAGGATGGATCTAGGTTGATTGGTTTAGTGTGGTTGTTTACGGTACAGCATGATTGGTTTAGTGTGGTTGTTTACGGTACAGCAACACATTTAGATTAGTTTAGTGCCGATGTAATTGGAGTAAAGTACATTGCTCAAGGACACATAACACTAGCTGACACAGGCTGGTCTGATGACAGGGATCGAACTCGCATCACCGCGGCTCCACGGAAAAATGTTGGAAGTAAATACTCGAGGTGCATGAGAACTCACTCGCTAGGCAAACGGAGTTTGACACTGCTATATGCACAAACATATACACTCCAAACTGTCGTTTATCTAGAAATCTTTTTATTCAAATGAGCACATTAATATCTCGGTATTTTCATATACTAATTGTTTCTTTGATGCAAAGGTATTTTCATGAACTAATGACAACTGCGATTTTTATGTGCAAATAACACGCGTATCTAATAGCATTATGTCTCTTTGAAACAACGGTATTTTCATTTACTAATGACCATACTAATTGTTATGTGGAGATAACACGTGCATCTGATGACAATGTTTCTGTTGTAAAATGTTCAATATCATTGGAACATATGTTTGTTTTCTGAACATGTCAAAACTTCATTGATAATTGCTAACAAAGGATAACAATGCTCTCTACTAGAAGGTAGGGAGCGAGGTAGCTCAGTTGATATAGAGTCGCGGGTTCGATAGCCCCCTAATATATTCCCGGTTGCCTGCCTTGCTGAATCCTTGGGAGAGGTTCTTAGTTCCCATTTTCGCGGCATGATATAGTCAATCAAGTGTTTAAAATACTGTAAAAATCAGCCCCTCCCCGACACATAAAGCAACAAAAACCCTCTCCTTGAGACATCCCTGTATGTTTGTTTGCCCTAATTTATATTTAATTTAACGTTGCTTTTTGAATAATGAAAACGTATGTGACGCTGATATTTTGAACAGTTTTATTTTTGGATATTACTTTGTGTTTTTAACGGCACTGTCAACATATTGTTCTTTCGGTCATCTTGAGAAAATGGGAGCTAGGTTTCTTTACCGACCGCTCCGGTGGTCTGGTGGTTAGAGCGTCGGCATCGGATGCAGGAGGTCGCGGGTTCGAACACCGGCCGAGTCATACTTATAAAAAATGGTACTAACAGCTACCTCGCTAGGTGCTCAGCATTAAGTGGTTCGTGTTAGGACTGGTTAACTTGGTGTAATGATAATGTGACTGTGTGGGACATGATGCTACATGTTTGCGGCATGATGCCCCAGTGCTAGACATTATAAACTGCCACACTGCAGACATTGTAGCAATATGACTGAAAATTATTCAAAGCTACGTTAAAAATCAAAATCACACACATCCACCCCCCCCATACCTACACACACACACACACACACACACACACACGTGTCTTTACCAAGGCAGACAACCTTTGAATTACGAGTTATATTTTAGTATTGCCCGAGCAACTGAGCTACTGTGACAGTTGAATAAATCTTTTTCTTCTTGTTGCTGGGGGCTTAACGACGATTTTCAGCATACGATAGGCAAAAAATGACGGTCAGTGTAACGGGTGGGGGATGCACCTGGGACAACTCCAGTAAGAACCACCGATCCACGGGAAGCTCCTGGCAAACGTTTTCACTTACCTACATTGGCTAAGCCCGAGATTCGAACCCACGCGGACAGACGAGAGATGGCAGTAATTGGTAAAGGCGAATCAAACATACATCATCACTTATTTTGTTACATTTTGTATTCAAGATCAAAGACGAGTCGCTGTAGTAGAAGCGGGTTCAATTTAAGCTAAAATGCTACCGTTTATCATAAATTGTACCATTCATCCAAATTAACTTAGATTTTGGAACGATGAAAATGATTTGTTAAAAGAGCTATCTGATACAAACCGTTCTTTAAAGAATGAAAATGTTAAGTTTAATCGACGTTCAAATATTCAGTTTAGAATTAAGAGGTGACATCCCTTAATTCAGGGGGCGCTATATAGCTATCATGAACTTCTGAGAGAGCGGGGGTTTTAAGGTGAAGCAGGTTACATTTGCATCATGCACAATAGAGAAAATATTGAAACACCTTTGTTTCGCTTTAATTTACTGTCGCTGACATTTCTTTTGATATTGTACTTATGTTAGTTGCACATGATTGAACCACACAGCTAACTAAAACGACTGCTCCCTTGTGTATTAAAACAGATATCCGCTCTTTTTTTTACAATTTACCTCTGAATTCCATGAAGTGAAAATGACCAAGCGGAGCTAGCTGTTTTCGGATAGATGCACATCTGAACTAAGGCAAAAACTGTAAACTCTATAATCCATATTACACACATCAATCACACGCCAAATTAAAGGGAATTAAAAGTTCTTTTGAACAATACCTAAGATGTAAAATGTCTTTTTTAAATAGCCATTATAACCTGTGAGGATAACCGGGGAAATTATTTTCGTTAAAAATCTAACCTTATGCAAAATACGAAACTGTAGAGCACCACCTCAGTCAAAGAAGTACGTATTTCCGTTCTTTTCATGGAGTGCACCCAAAATAGTGACATTATAGATTCGACAAATTTCGTTAATGACTAATCTTAAGAATCTTGTCTCTTTTGATAATGGAATTTTATCAAATAAAAAGTGCTGTCCATTTCAAGACTTACATAAGTATATACATTTTAACTCATCTATCTTTAACAAGTATGGATACATTTTTGAAACATCTTTGCTGACAAGTTCTGCAATTTAAAAACTTCCTTATGTTAAAGTATATCTTTGAATTTCTATGTATTCCAAGTTGTGAATTTTCACTCTGACTCTGAAAATTGTCAAGTTTCGTTGTGAATTATTTTATTTTTCTTGTTTTGTTTTTTTTCGTGAGAAATTATTTACATGGTGTCAGAAAGATGAAATTTAAAGAAAGCACTTAACCTATATCTTCCTGACTGACTAGTGTTGAGATATTTGTTGATTCTAATGCTTGTCTAGTGAATGAATGAAATGTTTTGTTTGCGCCGCGCTGCAAAATCTACAACCAGAAAGAAAAAAAAAACAACAAAATACCCCCCCCCCCAAAAAAAAAAAAACGGCGATAGATTTACTCGTTTGTGAAACAAACGATAAAAGAATCATCCAAAGAAATGAGACTCTTCCCTATATACAGCGATCGTGAACGTGATTTGCCGTATTCTGTATAACAGCATATTTTATATATTTGTATTTTTATTTTCTTTCTTTCTTTCTTTTTATTTCGGAAGTGGCTATACAAACGGGAGCCGTGTATGTTTTAGCCGTATCCCGCATACGCAGTGACTGTGTATTTTACATCCAATTTTACGCTGAGGGTGGCAGTGTTTTAAATACATGTATTGAGTATTTTAGATTTCATATGCTGAGTAATGATCTGTAAAGGTCAGTTTTCTGTTCGTCATTTTCCCTCGCGTTGATTCGTTTATCTTCAGCAATTCGGTCTTTGTATTTCTGTGTTCATTTTACCAGATCACGCGATAAAAAAGCTATTTGAATGTTCGTCACTTCACTGTATTCACTTTATCGATTTTGAAATCTTTTTTTCGGTTTCTTTTTTTCCTCCTACTTTGTAATGGAATATTTTCCACGCGTTTATTCTTGTTTGTCTTTTTGCAATTTCACGTGTTCTTTCGCTTAACATACACAGGAAGGCACGCAGCCCCCCCCCCCTTCTATCTCTCTCAGGGCCGCGAGTGGCCGAGTGGTCTAAAGCGCTCTCCGTTAAGGATCACTGCCGTCTCACCTCTGTCTGCATGGGTTCGAGTCTTGGATTCGGCCAATGTTGGTATGTGAGAAAGCTTGCCAGTAGCTTCTCGTGGGTCGGTGGTTCTTTCCGGGGTTTTCTCGGGTTCGTCCTCCAGCATTTATACTGGCCGCCATGTGTAGACTATCGTGTGCTGAAAAATGACGTTAAACCCCACAACAACAACTCCCCCCCCCCACCTCTCTCTCTCTCTCTCTCTCTCTCTCTCTCTCTCTCTCTCTCTCTCTCGCCCCGGGAGTCTGAGTGGTCTAAAGCGCTCTCATTTTCAGTTTACTGACATTACACTTTTATCCACCTGGGTTTTAGTCTCGGTTGGACCAAAGTGGGTATGTGAGAAACCTTTGGGTGGATGTTTTTTCTTTTTTGTGTGTGTGCAGTGTTCCTCATCCAACAAATATACTGACCACCATATAGCATATCATGTGATGAAAAGGGCATTAATCCCACTAAACCAGTCTCTCGGAATCTCTCATTGTGACATACATCTCTTCCACTGGAGAGAAAAAAAGCATATTCTTACGTCATTACCAGTAATCAATATCGCGCTTAATAACACCCATAATTCAGAACACAGGAAAAATCAGAGATTGCTGCTGTCGTGTAGTAATAGCAAACTTTCAGACAGGACCAGTCTGTCATAAATTATGTTCTTAAAATGTGAGGGAAGCTCTGGGCATAAATCTGCCTCGTTATGTTGCCGTGTCTATCCCGCAAATCTGCTAATTTATTTTCGCAAGCAGAAAATGTTAATCCATTACCTATCTTTCCAGGTTTCCAGTCTGTCAGTTCCACTCAATATCAGTTTGTCAATCCCTCTCAATATCTTTCTTGTTGATAATGTATCCTCATATGTATACTGTGCAATTCTATCTAAATGTCTTCTTTTTGTCTTTGCAATGTATCTGTATGTATTATGTCTGTCTGTATACGTGAAAGCGTGCATCCGAGGAACAGGACACAATGTTAAAAAAGAAACACAATTCGTTCATATTTTATTGCAAACTTTTTTAATTAAGTTTCGTTAGTTCATCTATTGACTCTAACACATATTAATTGTGACCACAAATTTCATCAAAGTTGACAAGAAGTTTCAAATATGTTAAGTGTTTTACACTTACTACAGTACTCAGATATGAAGATTATATGAAAAAATACTCAGATATGAGTAGCTCATGAAAATAGCACTCGAGTTTGGTCAGATCAAGAAAATAGTACTCAAATATGAGTACTTCATGCCAATAATTATTTAAAAAATGAAAAAAGGTAGTCTTATTATGATGAACTTCTACTTCTATCTGATGGCAGACATTACACGAATGCTGTGCAAACGTCTAATAACCGATACCTTTCACATTGTTTGAATGAACCAATCGCAATTTCGCTTCCAAGCGCAATCATTTATCCATCGATACATCTGGAGATTTCATTGAAGTTCACAAGATTGTTTCTACATCATGTTGTCAATGCAAACAATGAAATTTCAGCACAGGAAAACACTGTAGCAAGCGAAGGAAACTGACCAATACACGAGTTCCTTGATGTTCCGGCTTCGACCCTTGGCTAGCGAAGATGCCGTGTAAACGGTAAATTACGCACGCGACCACAGCAAGCACACATGGCTACAGAATGGCAACAGACTGTGGATTAAATACCTACACTGAAGCCCTTGTTATAACCACTTTCCTGAACATATTATTGAGTGATTTAACTGTTCCCAATTTTCTACTCTTGCACATAGTTACATTTAATAGAATCCACATTTCGAGAAATGTTCAGCGCTTCTGCAGTCTAAATATACCAGCAGAATCTTTACAGTACACTCACCCCATGGCCTTATGGTCATTAATCATTTGCTTTCCTCTACCTCTGGCCCGTAGAGCAGAGAAAACAAAAGGCATGTGTGTATAAGCATACTAATTAAATGATTATTTACACTTATAATGAACTTTGGATTCATATGTTAGCAAATCAACTCAGTTTGATATATCAAAGATTTGGTCAACATAAGAAGCACAGATTTGTGTGTGAAAAACAATCAAGCCAGTTAGAGACACGTGATACCAGGATTTCTATCGTAAAGTCCAATAGCGTTATATATATATATATATATATATATATATATATATATATATATATATATATATATATATATATATATATATATATGCTTTTTTCTCTCCAGTGGAAGAGATGTATGTCACAATAATATATATATATATATATATATATATATATATATATATATATATATATATATATATATATATATATATATATATATATATATATATATATATGAGAGAGAGAGAGAGAGAGAGAATGGTTATCATGGGTGTTTAAATTTGAAGTCTGGTTTAATGAAAAGAAATCGTTAAATGCGTAGCCTGAAAGTGTGTAGTATGTTTATTGGTTTTACCTGCTAATTCCCCAATGTAGCTGCCACCCCCACCCCCAATACAGCTACGATATATGCATGGAAAAAAGGAAATATTACATGCCATTGTTGCATTCGAATCTTTGAAGCATTCTCGGATATTCCCTGCAGAAATATGCCAAAATATACCAAGCTTAAATTCATGCCTGTGTATCTTTTAAATCTGTTTTTCAGGCGTCATTACATTCCTGCAATGACGCCCAGTTTCAGTCAGACCGCTGTTTTGGAAAATATTTATTTCACTCTTGGGATATTACCGTCCTATTCCGAGCGTTTGTACTTGATTGACGAGCGGAAAAGGACTTCTGTCAGCAAACACGAGCGTCCCATCAGCTATTATAGGCGACTTCCGAGTGCATAGAGGCATGTTAAACAATGCTTTTGTACTCCGCTCCAGAGGCTAGATTTGCTTACAAAAAGGGTAATATGGAGAGGAAATCATGCTTGAATAGAATTATAGGTTTTTGGAAGTGAAGGTTGATGTTTTGGCTGAAAAATTATATCATATATTTCAAAATAAGCACTAGAAAGCTTCTGAAATAGATTTTTCTGGCCGGCATCGTCCTTTTCTGCTCATTAGTTGTGTGCATGACACTTTGTCTCGGAAGAATACATTAATAACGAAGAAAAAAGGTTTTAAGAAAAATGTCAAGAAGCATCAAACCCATTTTATCTCAACATGTCACCGGTAAATCCTAGTTCGCCATGCAATGAGCAAATTATGGCACGACGTGAACACCATAGACCTTACTCTATGCAATACCTGCGGCCACCGTGAACAATGGGGTATGCGTTTATTTAGCCTACCGGTAGTAATTTAGAGCGTTGGTCCAGAAAGCAGTCTATTTGGCAGCGATGTGTTGTTATCCTTATTGAAAAGCTTGTTTTCATGAGCCACGACAATAACAACAATAACAGTCACAATCACTGGTTCTCAAATTTCTCACAGGCTTGCATGGCCTCATATAATAAAAAAGCAACTTGATACAAGGGTATATACCATTGACTGATTCCGCTTCTGGGCTTTTTACGTATCTTTGAGTAAGTATTGTTGTTTAGGGGGAACCCTGGACATTATTTTGATCATGGCCACCATTTGAGTATTGGATAGTATTTAAATCGCTGTATTTAAATGACCATGATGCCCACACATCTAAGTGGATACAATCACAATGAAGCATAAATTGACACTTGCAAGTTAAACATGTGTAATATTGGCTATTGTACGCTAAACTCTATTACTAAACAATCCCATTTGCCAATTTACACAATGTCATGATCAATTTAGGAAAGCAAAATTAATAAACAATTCAGGCTATTGGAGGTTCAACAAATATAAATATCGATCGATCGAGAGAGAGAGATATATGCGCACAAGAATCTAAGTGTTCGCATTATGAATAAATGATTTTTAATACATGTCCATCTTTTAAATATTATTTGATGACAAAGGATTTGTAGGCAGGGTGTATGCATGTTGTTATGGTGTGTCGCTTAATTTTTAAATCGAATAAATTTCCAACTGCAGTTTAATCTTCTTCATAGTACAGCTTTATTGAAGTGGATGTGTCGCTTAGCATGAGTGTTGTTGTTGTTGTTGTTAAATCTCCAGGTCTTAGTTCAACCATCTGCACACTTAGAAACCCTAACTTTATATGTACATCACAACCACTCTCGTATAGGATGGCATAATGAAAATAAACAGTTGGCATTCCATCGACGCCAAAAAGTTTACCAGGTTTTTATTTATGTTCGACACTTTGTGAGCAAGAAGTAGGGATAACAGGCAAAATTTAACATTTCATCTCAGGTTAATATGGTATTTTTTAGACGGCCAAAGCATCAGAAATAACAAATCAGCAAATATAGTATAATCCTTTTCATGGTTTTTGCTCATAACAAGTACAAACAACTTATTTTATTACCTGCCAGAAAAGAATTCTCCAAAAAGTGAGCATTTTTTTGTACAGTGTATATACTGAAAACAAATCCAGTAATGGAATGTTTATTGGGGTTAATTAATGAAGCAGTCACTTGAGAATATAACCAGACTGTTATTGAAGCATCATTTACAAATGTATGTAGTATATAAAAGGAAATTATGTGGAAATGTGCCGCGGCCTATCCAGAATTTGAAGCTTTGATTAGTCACAATTTACAATTATGATTGCATGTCCAATCCAAAAGCCAAATTATGTGTAGAGCTTGTTTTTATTCATGTTTTATTCATGTGAAAGTCAAAAACAAAAGGGATTGGTGAGAAGTGTCGAATTTTTAACTTCAGAAAATTTTAAGTTTGAATGCATTGAGCATTAAATTTTATCGCATTTAAGCCAGAAACGTCTTTGTGAAGGGTCACTTCGACCTTTCTTCGTTCATCTCCCCCATGTCAGAATAAACGTCAAAGGGACATAATTCCAACTCAGTGAAATTAACCGGGGTATCTTAACACGGTCCTTAGAAAGTAAATATTTGAGCTACCAACCCTAACCGCTTGGCAGGAACCTATGTCCACTTATCATTTTTTCAAAGGGAAATTGTCACGCACTGTCGTTCACAGATTCTGAGCTATCTAAACCCGATGAAAGGAATTATTTCTTTGGGAAAATTAGAGACCGCTGTCTACGATTGGGCAGAATAAATTAGGGTGTACACTTTAGATCAATCAGACTTTACAGTGACGACCTTAATCGAAATTCTTTAGTCTGAAAATTTCCTAGAAGAGGAAACTTTGTCACGACTCCGTGGAAAGCATAAAGAGATTAGTGCTTTCCTCGTGAAACTTGAAAGAGACCAGATGGTCGTCGTGTAAAAAGAAAGACAGGTTTAATGCTAATTCGCACAAGTTCTGAAAAAGAATAGCAATAAGGAACAGCTTTCTGAGAGAAAGACGAGACAGTCTGAAGACAGAAGTACGGGAAAAGAAAGAAGGACGAGGTCAGAATAAAGGGACCAGGAAGTCCATGAAGGGGCAAAGCATATAGCTTAGGAAGGATGAACTAGGAGACGTTGATATACGGTCAAAGGGAAAGAAGGTGATGCAATGAATCGTGGACATTGCGCTCTTTGCACCTTTCGTTATGATGATGAAATAAATCCAGATTAGACACACCTTTTAAATTCTATTGATATAATCTAACTTGAATTGGAATTGCCGTTATTAATTTGTTCTAATTAAATTTGTTATTTTCTTGTCAAAGGGGGCTCGTATTGCTTTATTTCTCCCCAGTATTCTCGCTCATTTCTTTGTTGAAATTCCATTCTTCTTTCACTCCTGCCGGATATAATATCGAGGGAGGTCATCCTCTAGATAACGCCAGCCAAACCCAATTAACCACCCCTCTTACGAAGAGGGCGACGTTACAATTGGTAACATCTGTCTCCCTTACTTCTCAAAAGAAATCTATAAAGACAATGTAACAAGACAATCCAGGTATTTATTCCTTTCAAATGCCTACCTGTATTAGAATTTGTTTAGACTAATTCATCTAAAAATATTGTTTTATGAAAAAGTTTACATAAAATATTTATTTTTCTCTAATATTTCTTGTGAAAAGTTAAATACAGTACTGTATATACTTTTTATTTTTATTTATTTATTTTGCAGTTGTATTGCATAGTTGGATTGTGGTGACATTTCTTGTCATAACAATATTAACTTATTTTTTAGAAAGTGTGAAATGGCGGTAAAATCACAGACAAGTGAAGATGTTTATGCAGGGGGTATTGATGATACAACAGACTGAGCTGTGAGTAACTTTAAAAACTGCAAAAGTTTGTTTTAAATTATTACAGTGTGGGGGTCTCATTCTTCAAACAGAAAACAAACACATCCCATCTGTGAAGATACAAGTATAAATTTGTATTAATCTTTTTCACTACTACATTAATTTCATACCAAAGGTATCAAGGCGGTTTTATACTATTTTGTAGCAGTAGTAATTAAAAGCAAACTGCTGGTTACAGGTAGCGGTAGCAACGATATTTATATTTATTGAGTATATAGTTGCTACCGAAGGAGTCTGACATTTTGTCAGTAAAGTACCATACAACTGATCACCTTAATGTACTATAAATATATGTATATTTATTATACTGATAAGGTGATTTCGTGTTGTCACCGATTTCGTTGTACTTTATTGATAAAACGTCAGACTCTGTGGTTGCTACCTCTACCAAGTACTCAAGGGAGAAAACTGACACACATTTCCGGTTAAAGATGAGACGGAGGGTATGTTATAATACAACCCTAGTCCCACGAAACGAAGATAAGTACCACAATATTCTTGGCAGATTCTATATTTAGATACATAAATAAAACCTCTCCAGCGTGAAACCCTCCATAATCCACACGTTTTGTTGGTTTTTATGAAAATTTTCTCTGCGCCGTCTCAAATTCTTACCAATAATGTATAGTTTAAAAGAAAAACCAAATGATTTCCTTTGCGCAGGTTATGATGTAAAATGTTCCCGCTATTCATGAAATTATCCAATCAAAGTTAAATGAATGGGAGCCCCGTAAGTAAGGGCACCCTCTCTTTAAAAAAAATAGCAAGATGGCGGCACTCGGCCCGACTGAAGCGTCCTCTAGTTACGTTTTAATCTCTACAAAAAGACTTGTATCTAACCTCAAACCCCCACAGTCATATTCCGTGTGTACTCACATCTATCTATCTAGGACCCGGGGAAAATATCACCAGTAGGCCCCAATGAATTACAACAAAAAAAAAATCCTTTTTTGAGCGATGGGCCCCCTGGCCGTCCGTTGTGGATCTCTTGAATTTTTGCCGTAGTTGTCCTACCTTGTCCGCTGCCCTGACTACATAATTCAAATTTAGCATGCCAGTAGAACAACCAAGGTTTAGATCTGGGGTCTTAAGACACTTAACTCAAAACAAAATAACTATATAGAAATAAATCAGAAATATTTACGACACGTATTGACCGCTCCAGTGGCCTAGTGGTTAGAGCGTCCGGTTCGGAAGCAGGAGGTCGTGGGTTGCAATCCCATCCGAGTCATACAAAAGACTTACAAAAATGGTACTAAAAGCTGCCTCGCTAGGCGGTCAGCATTAAGAGGTTAGAGTTAGGACTGGTCGGCCTGGTGTTAGGATAATGTGACTGGGTGGAACATCATGCCTCATGTCTGCGACATGATGCCCCAGTGCTAGACATTGCTATAAACTGCCACACTGCAGACATCGGAGCGATATGATTGAAAAATTGTTAAAGTTACGTTAAAAATTCCTAATCACTCTCTCTCTCTCTCTCTCTCTCTCTCTCTCACACACACACACACGCACACACACACACACACACACATGACACGTATCCATAGTTTCCTCATCGACGACATCTTACTTCACAACTAACTAAAAGTAGCCTATTCTGATATGAAGTGATGATATATTCCGTAGCCATCCACATAGTTGAAATTTAACTTCCATACGAAAAGCAATCTGGAAATAGCGCTGATTTTTCTTTCGTGACATAAAAATGCCATTTGAGATATCATAGCATCTCTTTTCTGAGTTTCTCGAGTTCATTTCAAGCATTTCGGAACTCATTGACATAAAGTGTCATTTTCCTAACTTTATTAGAGTGCATTAGCAGCAAACGACACCAGAAAACAAGGGAAAAAATTGAGTTTAATTTATTGCTTGAAAAAGCAGCAATGTTAAAATGCATAGTTTTCAAGATCATATGTATTTATCTATTGTTACAGCATATAATTTTCCTTGCACTGAAACAAACCAAATACATTTCCTAACATCAAAACAAGTCATTTACCTTTTTGCAAACAAAAAAGTGTTGTTTACCGCTGGTATCTTTGAAACCCAGATTAGTTATTCCAGCTAACAGAAACACCGTAACGCTAGCAATATTATTGGCCCTGTACGTGAAATAACATGAGTGGCTACTTAGTGGGATGTGAAATAACACGAATAAGTAATTACCGTAATATGAAACTATAAGAGAGGTACGGAAGAGTTGTGTTTCCGGAATGCAGTGCTGTTTATACCGTTTGACTAAAAAAAATCACCATCATATTTCGGTAAAACAACTGTATATCATTTGGCTTTTGACTACGCTGATAATTCCAGATAATCCTTGGCATCCGTCCGTCTAGGGGAGACGATGGCGTAGCTCCAAAGTACGCTTTTGCTTATCCTTCTTTTTAGCTCTCTTTTCAGCTTGTTTTATTCTTCTCTTTTCCTCTGCGTTTTGAACTCCCTGCCTGACAGCTAGACGCCAGCTGGAACGGTTGTTTGCACAGCTCTCCAAGTCGTTGACATTGATGTTTGCTGTCTTCATATCTTTCTTGCAAACATCTTTGTAGCGCAGATGTGGTCGTCCAGTTGGTCGTGCACCTTCTGCTAACTCCCCATATAACAGGTCCTTGGGAATGCGACCTGGGTCCATTCTCTTGACATGGCCGAGCCAGCGAAGGCGCCTCTCGCTGAGTATGGAGAACATGCTGTTCATGTTGGCGCGTTCTAGAACCTCTGTGTTGGGTACTTTGTCCTGCCACTGGATGTGCAGAATGCGCCGCAGACATCTCAGGTGGAAGCTGTTGAGTTTCCTCTCGTGTCTTGCATAGGTGGTCCATGTTTCGCCGCTGTAGAGAAGTGAGCTGAGCACGCAGGCTTGGTAGACACGCAGTTTGGTCTTCTCTGTGAGGTTGGGGTTGTTCCAGACCCTCTGGTTAAGTCTGGCCATCACTGCTGCTGCCTTGGCAATCCTGCCGCCCACCTCAGAATCAATGGAGAGTGAGCTGGAGATGTTAGACCCGAAGTATGTGAAGTTCTCGACAACTTCCAAATTGTACCCATCGATGGAGACAGAGGGAGTGGAGTCTGTGTCCTGTGCCATGACATTCGTTTTCTTCAAACTGATGGTCAGTCCAAATTCCTTACATGCATGGGAGAGGCAGCATACCAGCTGTTGAAGTCCATCTTCCGTGTGTGATGTCAAGGCTGCATCGTCGGCGAAGAGTAATTCACGGATGAGTACCTCTGTGACTTTAGTCTTAGCACAGAGACGGGCGATGTTGAACAGCTTGCCGTCAGCCCTGGTATGGATGTACACTCCCTCGCTGCAGTCCTTGAATGCGTACTGGAGAAGCATGGAGAAGAAGATGGCAAAGAGTGTCGGTGCAAGGACACAGCCTTGTTTGACTCCGCTAATGACTGGGAATGCTTCAGATGTTGCGCCATTGAAGCACACTGTGCTGTGCATGTTCTCGTGGAATGACATAATGACAGCAAGCAGACGTGGGGGGCAGCCGATCTTCTGCAGGAGTCTGATGAGTCCAGTCCGACTAACCATGTCAAACGCCTTCGTCAGGTCTATGAAGGCAATGTAGAGGGGCATCTGCTGCTCGCGACAGTTCTCCTGCAGCTGACGTAGTGAGAAGATCATGTCTACAGTTGACCTGCCGGCTCGAAATCCACACTGGGACTCTGGGTTGACGCGGGAGGCTAGGATCTGCAAGCGCGCCAAGGCAACACGGGCGAAAGCCTTTCCGACGATGCTGAGGAGGGAGATGCCCCGATAGTTGTTGCAGTCGCTACGGTCTCCTTTGTTTTTGTACAAAGTGGCGATGTTGGCGTCACGCATGTCCTGTGGGACGTATCCCTGTTCGCAGCAAAGGCAGAGGAGTGTGTGTAGGGCTGGAGCAGTGCTGGTTTTCCGCTCTTGAGGACTTCAGGCGGAATGCCGTCGCTTCCAGGAGCCTTCCCACAGGCAAGGCAATCGATGGCTTTTCTGAGCTCTTCCAGGGTGGGCTGTGTGTCTAGCTCCTCCATGACAGGCAGGTCTGGAATGGCGTCCAGGGCAGTTCCAGTGACATTGTTTTGGGTTGCATATATCTCGAGATAGTGCTCAACCCATCGCTGCAGTTGTTTCCTCTGGTCTGTGATTACTTCGCCCGTCTTGGACTTGAGGGGGGCGGTCTTGTAGCTGGGGGGGGGGGGCCTGTCGCCTTTTTGATACCCTCATACATTCCTCTTGTATCCCCGGTGTCAGCAGCTGTCTGTATACTGTTGCAAAGGTTCAGCCAGTAGGTGTTGGCACAGCGGCGGGCGGTCTTCTGGGCGTTATTCCTTGCAATCCTGAGGGCTTGTAATGTTCTGGGGCTAGGTGCAGCCTTGTATGCCTGGAGGGCTTTCCTCTTTGCCTCAGTCACGGGTTCCATCTCCTCCCAGTTTGCCTCATACCAGTCGACATTCTTTTGCTCCCTCTTCCCGTAAGCTCTGATGGCTGAATTGTACACAGAGTCACGGATATGGGACCACTTGGAGTCAATGGTGTCATCAGGTGTCACTTTGGTGAGGGCTTCCTTCAGTTTGCTGATGAACTGCTGTGTTTTCTTTGGGTTGCTTGCACAGCAGGTGTTGATACGTGGGTGACCCTTCTTCTTGGCGTGGTGCAGCTTCTTGGGTAATATTCGCACCTTGCTGGCCACGAGGGAATGGTCCGTGTCACAATCGGCACTGTGGTAGCTGCGGGTAATGAGGACACTGGCCAGTTCTGCACGCCTGGTGATGACGAAGTCTAGCTGGTGCCAGTGGCCCTGAACGTGGGTGTCTCCACGACACCTGGTGGATCTCCTTGCATTTGAAGAAAGTGTTGGTCACACATAGGCTGTGGGAGCAGCACATCTCCAGCAGTCGCTGACCATTCTCGTTGATCTTGCCCCTTCCGTAAAAGCCGAGACAGGTGGACCAGGCCTCATGGTCAGCTCCCACTCTAGCATTGAAGTCTCCTAGTAAGTAAAGGCTTTCATTGTTGGGGATACTGGATATTGCCTGATCCAGAGCCTCATAAAACTTGTCTTTCTCCTCGTAGGTGGAGCAGAGGGTTGGGGCGTACACACTGAAGATGTTGACCGGGCCTAAGGATGTTGACAGCCGGAGGGCAAGGATTCTCTCAGTACCTGATGATGGAGGTTCAATGAAGGCGATTAGCGTGTTCTTGACGGCAAATCCTACACCACGCTGCCTAGGTTCATCCAAGGGCTTCCCCTGCCAAAAGAATGTGTAATTGGCTTCCCTGATGGTGCCGCTGTCAGCCAGTCGGGTCTCCTGGAGGCAGGCAATGTCGATGTTCAGTCGGGAGAGTTCTCTGTCAATGACGGCAGTCTTCCGTGCATCGTCGATCTGCTGTAGGTCAGTGGTCAATCCAGGACACATGGTCCTGATGTTCCAGGTTGCAAAACGAAGAGTTGGAGTCTTTTTATTTCTTCTTTTAGTCTTTCCTGGTGCAGAGTTTTGTGGCCCACTTGTCGAGATGGTTCTCTAAGCTCCACGCACCCAGTGAAGCAGGCAGGCCATGGCGGGAAGCACCTTACTGACTGGGGGCTGCCCAGCTTGAGGCAGGCGGTAGCTGTCCAGTGAGAGCTGGTGATCTCTCCCACCGTCAGAAGTAACCCCTGGCGCCAAGCTCTACGCCATTCGAGCTTTGACTTAGAACCGGTAAACTGCTACTTCTCGTGTTGTGCCGACGCCGTACGACGACGCTGGAGTGTCCTCTCCAGTGGAGTTATGAAGCCTGGGCAGGGTGGTATGGAGAATCAGCTGTTGCCCATGCAGCAGATCCCCCATCTCCACGCAGCTGGTGTGCCCAAGGGAACGACGAATGCCGATACAGCTTGGCACCAACGGTGTCGCAGGAGTTGCCGGAATGACGTTGAAGTCAATGTCATACCGCCTTAGGGACTCCATCTCCGGATTTTCTGTCGGGGTTTACTCCCTTAGCCTTTCCCATGAGTGGGTATAGCCACAAGGCAGCAGAGGTTTGGAATCGGAGTTTTCCTTCTCCTAGATGAGCTATCATCCAAGGTTTACGAGTCCCATCTACCCGAAGCAACTGGTTTTAAGGCGCGAGTGGGCCGCCTTCACCCCTTCTCCTGTTAGTAGTAAACTTGGTCTGCCGGGCTTCAAATCTAAGCACTCGCGAAGGCCAGGAGCTGGATTTTAGTTGACAGAGGCAGTAAGAGACGCAGGCCGTATGGGGCATTTTGGAGGATTGGGGCGCTTGTCTCCCACTCCCACCCCGGGCAATGTCAACCTTAGACCACAAGATCACCATCATATTTCGGTAAAACAACTGTATATCATTTGGCTTTTGACTACGCTGATAATTCCAGATAATACTACACCTGGTATGGCTCATTACTATTATCAGATAACACTACATCCGACGCGTATCATTTATCACATATATCTATATTTTGTCTTTAATCATTTGTTCATAATTACATATTGTAACGGTCATTTTGTAAGTAATATATTACATAGATAAGATTTGTCGACGATTGTAGGCAATATTTTAACATAATTATCACTTGTAGGTTAACATGATTACTTGCATTTAAGTTTAGGACAGTTGTATTCTTCTTGAGAAAAATCTGGTCTACCTGATGTTTATCAGGTTTTTAGTAAAGGACCTGACCTTGTTTGCAACTTATAATGTTTTGAAAATAAACCTTTGACATTCATCCTGGTCCTCTTATTGTGTCTTGGGTTTTAATATTAAGGTTGTTTACATCAAAATTAGCCATTCCCATCTTAACACCAGTAGGGCAAGAAGTATATTATATGTGTTCAATTATAATTCGACAGGATTTATTTATTTCAATTCTTCATTGGAATTACAAAGTGTTCATTTACACTTTGGATTTAACCACTATTTTGGAAATATTGTGAATGTACTGACGGACATTTTTGATTATATCATTGTAATGCATCAAGATTGTTAGCACATCAGCACATTTAAGACCGTCGGCACATCATCACATTCAAGATTGGAATTAATTCGGAACACCACTGGAATTCATTTGGAACACTATACTTTTGGATGTGTGATAGAACTTTTAGGACTATTTGGGATTTAATTCATAATACTCTAAGTTCCTTTTGAATTTTCAAATTGCATTCATGGGAAATAAATTATTTGTTAAATTTACTAAAAATGTTGGTTTTACTCTTTTCTGTTACCCAGTTTAAGACCGTAGTAACATATTGATATTACCGGATAATACTGCATCCGATATGTCTCACTGATATTACCATATAATAATGCATCCTGTATTGTACCATCTATGTTACAATACTTTTCTGGTATGTCTCACTGATATTACCAGATAATAATGCATCTGGTATGTGTCATTAAAATTAACAGATAAAACTGCATTTGATATGTATCGTTCCTATTACCAGATGATACTGCATCTGGTATTTATCATCTGTATCAACAGATAATACTACATACAAGGTGTATCATTGATTTTACCAAATGATACTGCATCCGATATGTATCAGTAACACTACCAGATAATATCGCATCTGACATGTATCATTGATATTTACAGATAATACTGCATCCAATCTGTGTCGTTGCTATTTTCAGATAATACAGTATCCGATATGTATTACTGATATTACCAGATCTGGTTATGTATCGTTGATGTTACAAAATAATATTGCATATGTTATGTATAGTTGCTATTATCAGATAATACTGCATCCGATGTGTATCATAATTGTTACGAGATAATACTTCATCTGGTATGTATCATTGATATTTCCAGATAATACTGCATCTGGTATGTATCACTGATATTATCAAGCAATAGTGCACATGGTATGTCTCGTACATACTACCAGATGATATTGCATCTGATCTGTATCATTATTATTACCAGATAATACTGCATCCGGTATATATCTTTGGTGTTACAAGATAATTCTACAGGTGGTGTGTATCTTTGATGTTTTATGTGCATTTCCTTACAAACAATCTCGACCTCTCCAGTGGCCTAAGTGGTTAGAGCGTCAGTCCCGGATGCGGGAGGTCGCGGGTTCAAACCCGGCCAAGTCATATCAAAGACTTATAAAATGGTACAAGTAGCTGCCTCGCTTGGCGCTAGTCGGCCTCATGTGACTTGGTGGGACACACACACACACACACACACACACACAGACACACACACACATACACACACATAACTCTCTCTCTCTCTCTCACACACACACACACACACACAATTTCGTACGAATATTGAAAACGTTCAACAAGAACTATCAGTCCTAGTACACAAGCAAGTTAACAATGCATGACATTTGATAAATAATTTGCCTGAGGATCTGTTTGAAATAGATTACTGTGACGTGTAGTGTGAAGTCCCTAAAACTAACACTTTCAAAAACAAGATAATGAACATCCGGAAGACGAAATCCATCCAGAGTATACTTGCATAATTTTATGTCCTACAGTGCCACACGTCAGTATGTCTTTAGTTGATATTTCATGTTCGCTTAAATAATTCATAAAACTCGCAGATATAACATTTTCGGAAATCATTGAAACTACCCCTTGGGTATAAAATATGTTTCTGGGCAATGTACGCATTTGGAAAAAAATCATTGTACGCGTACAGTGAGATCTAATGTACTGAGATATAAACTGAAAGCCTCCTATAAAATCTAAAGCAAAACCTTGAAAAGTGTTCATTAATGTTGAGGAAAGAAAGTTTGGTTTTAAATGTGATCGAGTTGAATGTACGCATAAATGTAAAATCTGCCTTGTGTGTATTTTCTTTCGTTGAGTATAATTGAGAACGACTAGATTATACGGAATGTAATAATTGTGTTTGATTTTTATTACTATTATTCTATTGCGCCGTTCGCTTACTCCTTGACAGCGAATGTTGTACAATCTGATGTACTAAGACCTTTTCTGGTAATTTTGATCAAAATTCGAACGTCGAGTCAACGCCAAAGGTTTACCGTGTGAATGCTCATATGATTCAACTCGACAGCATCAACGAAAAGCCAACTAGAAAACCCAGTGGTTATGGGAAAAACAAATTAAAGTTACATAACGTATTTACATATAAATCAGCTCAGTAAACTTCAAAATGCTTCGCGGACCCGCTACATGCTAACAGTTGCATTTTCAGGCTCCTTTAATTGAGAACATGTGTATTTATTGAAATAACCTGTGGACCCCATCCCACCCCGGCCAGCTTCCCGCGTGTTGGAAATAGAAGAACCCAAGTTAGCAAAATGCTGAAAGGTGTATGGCTAGAAAGAGAGCATAACTTGAAACTAGTGCATAATGGATATATGTCATCAAGTGGGTGAAAGAGCGTTCACACACGAGATGAAATACATCCGTTATTCACTCAGAGCATGTAAATTTTCTAATTATTTCATGTTCAGACGTATTGGCTAGCAATCGTCAGAAAATTATCAACACGTTATCACGTATATCACGTCACTGAATCTAGCTCGACCTACAAACATTTGCTACGTAGTCAGTGCCTAGTTCACTCAAAAAATACGTATCATAACCGTATTAGACAGAAGCCGACAATCTGTCCATTTCATTAGAATATTTTCAGGACATTGTCCACTCGAAATAGGGATATTACAGTCCATGCATTTAGTATGTTATATTAAGAACCATGCCATAATAACTGTGCCAATGAAAATTTATACAGACATAATATTGTCGTCTGCTACATACACATTACTTCATACCGCAAACAAGTGACGCAGGCAATATGTATGCATCATACATATGCCATAATTGATACTTAAAGAGTGCACAAGGCCCGAATAAAAATTTAGCTTAAAAGTTAAACAGCTGGGCCATCTGGTAGGCGTATATCCAAGAATAAAGCCTATCAGTTGTGGATTTTAGTGATACCGTTATTGCTGCGTAGCAAATACATTTACTAGCCAGTCGTATTTACCAATTTCTAGCTATGAACTCTCATTCTGAATTTGGAGCGTTGCCAAGTTCAGTAGATGAGTTATTTTCTGTTTCCATAGCAATCATTCGGGTGAAAGTTAATGCCAACATATGCAGTGACCTTCCTGACTCACTAGTATTCAAATAGCTGTTCAAGGAAAAGCCTTCATATGAGAGAATTTATTACCTATATCTTTTGGCACACTGCACCAAATGCAACACTTGACAAATTATCCTCGAGAGTGAAACAACGATAACAAAGACGTCATAGCATAAACAAAGCAAAATGTGTATGTCATAAACCTTGCCACTCATAAACAAAACATTTTTATCCGTCCAAATATCCGTTTCATCGTGAAAATAATGCCTGCACAACAAAGAATTATTACAAGGAAAGACTGTTGATCCTCACATTGTATCCGTTAATTTACAGTATTTACCTTTTAATTATTGAGCACATTACTTTAAGCTATTTTGATATATAAACCGTTTCGTAGCATGACTCCACAATATAACAATGATTCCTTTCACAATATAATAATGAATTCTTTAGGTAAAGCTTCCTGTATTCATTAACATAATCTATAGTCTAATTTGAACTCTCATCTGTCCAGGTAGCTTTCTGTGGTCAACGGTTCTTTCCGGTGTTTTCCCGAGCTCTTCTTCCACCATTTATACTGGTTGCCATGCGCAATCAACGTTGCTCTGAGAAATGGCGTTAAATCCAAAGCAACAACAATAATATCTGGGATCTAAATTAAACAAGACCCTGTAGAGAACATCTTGTACACATTGCGCGGGACAGTTGGCATTGTCAATTCTATGAAAGTAAAATCAACACTATTCTTTTAAGAACGCGCTTGACAAATTTCATATTTCTGATTAAGCCGTAGCTTAACAAATTTAGACATTTAACTACTTTCCAATCTCACAAACCTACGTGTACAGTTTATGTTTGCTTTTCTGTAATGTATGTATGTATGTATGTATGTATGTATGTATGTATGTATGTATGTATGTATGTGTGTGTACATTGCACGTATGTCAAACACTGTAGTAAGAGTTATATTTTTAAGTCTACGTTCCATTGATAGTGTTACTTTTCTGTTATCTGTGACTACCTGTAAGACTCGCTGATCGTAAACCAAATACATTTTTATTTGAAATAATAATAATAATAATAATAATAATAATAATAATAATAATTTTTATAACACTTTGAATTTCTCACACTGAGATTGGAGGAATATAGTATTTCCTAAATCTTATGATTTCCACAGTGAGATAGAAAATATCTCAGCTTACTGCAGTCTGAGCAAATAAAGAACTAAGACTCCTACATACCATTATTGCCTTTTTATATTTGAAACCTTCCTAGATTACACGTGTAGAAATATATCACAAACCTGCTAAGGTTACTGCTATCCAGAAACACATACGTATATAATAGATCACTCCTCATATAGCGTATATTTACAGTCGATGATGTTACTACAGTCGATTTTGAACCTTATCTTAGCCAGTGCAGATAAGAACATGTGCTTTTTAAAATGCTTATATATCTAAGGTACGCTGTAAACATAAAACATAGAACTAAGTGTTCAATACTGCAACCGTAAAATCTAGAACTGTACAATACTGCACCCATAAAATCTAAAACTAAGTGTATAATACAGCAATCATAAAATCCAGAACTAAGTATACAATTCCACAACCGTACAGTCTATAATTGTGTACAAAACTGCAACCGTACAATCAAAAATTAGTGTACAATACTGCAACCATAAAATCAAGAACTAAGTGTACAATACTGCAACCATAAAATCTAGAATTAAGTGTACAATGCTGCAAACAAAATCTAAAACTCAGTGAACAGCGAAATATGCACTAGGCGGATATCTATGTCAGTAACCTTCGCTGATGTGACGCTGACTGTCTCTGAGTAAATGTTTTTGGATGAGGGAAACCATATCCTGTTCTAACTGAAGCGGGAAGCACGGTATTTGATGTTATTTAAATCTCTGTTTACTACCTGGCGCACATGAAAGCAAAACATGTCTAATGCTGGCAAGTGCATGTAAGATACAGTCTGATAGCATACAAGAGCACGTGGCTGTACACAAAGTGGCAGCAGGCATAATATCACAAACTTGAGAGCAGCAGTTTTCATTCTTGTCCTGGAATTTATATCGGGTGAAACAATGTGTTAACTCTGAAACACGAATCCCTTCACAGAAGAAGCATGTTTAGAATAGCCGACGATAAAGAGACCGGCATACGAGATTGATAAGAACTTAGGTAATGGGGGTTAGAGTATCTTGGAAAATTGTAATTAGAAACCTTCAAGTACTGGCAAGGCCATAGAGAACGATTACAGGCCCTGGGGTAAGAAACAACTCGGCCTATCATAGTTCTTGTTCAAACAAAGATTTTCTTTTATAAAAGTAAAAAAGTGTTGTTTATTATTTTCCCGGTTGGCCCATCCCCCTCCTCTTGTCGGCCCTGAGTACTGGTTGGGTCGCTTTATTCAGTGTAAAATCTAAGCGAAGTCTGAGTATTCTGGATGTAAATATGGTTAAATGCACAGATGATGTAACAGAAACGGCTGAAAGCAAAATATCAGTTTGTTATGTGTATCTGTGTTATGTGTCTTACTTTCACGATCTTTTATTGAAAGGGTAATTTAGTGAATTGCATATTAAATACCAATTAATTATGAGTGGATTTGTACTTTCAGGTGAGGTCATTTAAGTAAACACAGTGCGTAATTTCAAGATAGTACAACTGTACTCTTATCGAAGTAACTATGTTTATGAAATCGGAGTTCATGGTTATGGGGTTTCTTAAAAAGACAAGTTGACCTAGTTCCTGACTGGCAAGCCGTTAAAGTAATTGCCCTGGGTGATTGATTTAGAATGACTTTGGAGTGAATGCGATTAGATCGCGATTGCTTCAGTGATTGGTTATTTCGTTGAGCGAGTCTCTTCAAATATCGGTATAAATCTTTACATCTCGACCTGATCCGGTAAATATGCAATCGGAGTAACCTCAGACTTTTCCTTTAAGTGGTTACTTTAATGCAAACGTTTAAGGGTCATGACCATATGAGACACGTATAATATAGTTTTAGAAAAACTGAATAATTGAAAAATTACGAAATTTTATTTCCAAATTCCAAAGAAATAAAATAAACTTCATTTTATTTTTAATTGTGTATTTTTAAGGGTAGGGATTGTTTATATAGATAATACCTACTACTCACACTCACTACGAAGTAGACCGGAAGTGTACTGATGTACAGGTCTGCCAAAGCGTACAAGGCATTTTAAAATCAATATGCTGCTTAACCGGAACATCTGGGAAAAGTGTGGAATGTCTTATTTACGTTGGTGTGAGTTTTGAGTGACTATATAGGCAGAGAGTATCGAAAACTTAGAAAATAATCATTGAGAGGTTCGATTGTGACAGAGAGAATTAGTTACCTTATGTTAACTGGTAGGGTATTATCAATATTTTCCCCTTTAATCAAGTGCCCGTGTTTTCGATCCTCCTTCTGGTTTTGAAACTACAACGTATTTTCCAACATAAGCGACGATTTACTGAAAATTAAGATTCATATCATTAGCACCAATCTTGGAAAATATTTGGTTGTGTTCATTTGAGAGGAGTTATTTATTTTAGTTATTCATTGGAATTACAGAATTACAATGTGGTTTGATTTTCAGGTTTGACTGTATTGGGATTACTTTGCAATCCTTAAAATACATTTTGGATAATATCACTTCAATAAACCAAGACTACTGACACTTCAGCACAATAGAGTGAACTTCATTTGGAATACCACTGGAACCCATTTGGATTACTCGGTAATATTGGACATTTGATAACAAGTTGGACTTTTATAAAACTTTATGATTAATTAGGATTTCATTCACTAATATGTGACTTATTTTTGATTTTTTAATTTTGTATTTTGGGGATATTTATTATAGTTTGAATTTTACAAAACTTGTTAGTTGTTGCTCTTTTCTGCTTCTTAGTTTAAGATCTGAGAGTCCTTACAACTTAAGCACGAGATTTAGGAGACTTAAAACAAAAGTGCAATCCAAGCATGAATGTTAGGTCACGGTGACCTAAATTTGGTATTCATGAGATGCATCCAGAAAAATATTCCCACGATTGTTTATAGAATAGATTTCAAGATAAGGTGGGTGTGAAAACGACAACACCTTGATTTATCCGGTAACGTTCAGGTCATACGGGTATGTTTCAAAATCGCTAGTAGGCACTCGCAGTGAAGGAAGCAGCACATATCTGACATGTCGTATTTCGACTTGGGACAACAATTTTGAGAGAGAGAGAGAGTGGTTCGACCAAAGTGTGACTGAAGGCGTCCCTTTATTGGCCTAAAGCTTGATGGCGGACACTGGGGACAGCCATATTTAGTCGTGAATTTGATCTTGTATCTGGCATTTATTTATAGAATCTATCCATTAATCAGAATGAAAAAACAAATTAATTGTGCCTTTAGACTGAAGTAATAAACGTGTGCAACATTTACATTTGAATTGCCATGACATTACGTATCATTTGTACTTATATTTTAGTGCATGCACATTGCTAGTACATACAAACAAGTGTTACCGTATGAGTTACTGTACATTAGTTTGACGATAATCGGTAAAAGTATCTCTCTGACAGTTTGTAGTGTTATTCTATAATGAACATATTAGTCCACATTTCCTATCACATTCCTTCTGTGAGAAACCTTGACGGGTTCTAGGTTCATTACTAAGAAGCAATCATGCATGTTATGTCATGTACTTACGCAGTTGATTCCTGATACATTTATGATAATTTTTCTGATGTTCGCGGCCGTGGTAAAGGCCATGCAATACTGTACTGAAAGTAGCGGATAATTTTTTTTAGGTTTACATAAAAGCTCATCAAATTATAGAATATTCAGATAAAACTTACCATTATTTTCGAAAATCAGTCCAAAAGAAAGCACTCCCATCCGGCTAACATCAACACGCCTGTGCTCTATCCAATACTGCTATAGCTGAGAGAGGAACCAGAGATAGCAGGCAGTTTTGACAAGTGTTGCTCTAAAAAACCTTAGGCGGTATATTTTTGGCTCAACACTTTGGATACCAGTCTATTGGCTGGCCTATTTATTCCTGTGAAATATATTAATTACGCTGTATTTTGGCATACACTGCAATCTTCAAGCTATTTGTACCATCCTAACAAGGTCACCAATATGGCTGCCATTTCTTTGCCGACATGATTGCTCTTCAAAACAAGTGAATATGACATACCAAATTAAATTTTAACTGCATATCGGTACCTCTTTTGGATTTTGGATTGATTGATTATTTGAATGATTTATTACTTTCCCATGGACAAACGTTCAATCAAAGAAGTAAAATATACATGAATCGAGCCTTATATATATATATATATATATATATATATATATATATATATATATATATATATATATATATCCATACATTTTTATAGCGCTGTAGTGATGGTGGATAAAATAACTATATTTATAAAACGAGAATATTCGGAAATAGGTAAATAACCTTTAAACCCTCTTCCTCGTAAGTATACACTCGTAGCCTATGAGTCACTGTGGTTTGTTTAAAACCTACTTTTTTGTTTGTTTCCTTCTTTTTTGCTACAGATTATCTTTCAGCTCAATGTATCATCGCTTGAGTTATCTTTAATACGAGCGGGTAATACGAAAGGAAACCTGCTTGATTAATGGCGTGAATTTTATCAGTTCTTGATTTCTGAGATGAAGCCGAAGTTATACATAAACTATACACTTACCAATCAATGCCGGATTACCCGCTAAGCACACTAAGCACGTGCTTAGGGCATCAGCCCAACAGGGGAACCAGCAGAAATTAAAATTAATTGTTGATGAATGAATTATATATGACGATTTCGATGTGCGAGTATTTTGATTGGAATGATGGCAACACTGGTATTTTCCCACATTTTGAGCCTTTAATATTGTTTTTGTGGTTTCACATTTTGTAGGAATGAGGATGGGTGGGTGGACCGTAATATATTCAGTGCTCTGGACCCTGTAATGACTTAATCCTACCATGCTACCAATACATAAACTGCACACCTACCAGTAGATAAACTGTACACCTACCAATACATAAACTATAACCTACCAATACATAAACTGTACATATACCAGTACATAAACTTTACAATACATAAACGGTACACCTACCAATACATAAACTGTACACATAACAATACATAAACTGTACACATACCAATACATAAACTGTACACCTATCCATTACAGAACAAAAGTTGGTTCCGCTTATATTGTTGTTCGTGAAGATCCTACAAGATATCAACCTGCCTTTTATTATTTAGTTAATTGATTTAATGACGTATAACTCGATATATTTAAGTGAAAGAAGAAAGCAAAACAGAAACAAAAGAGATAAATAGGAATAAAACATACGAAATGAATAGGAATAATATACGAAACCATAGTGCTAATGGTTTAGAGCCGCATAAACCAAGAAAATCAGGATTTTTTTTTCTCAATTCAAACGCAGATAAATACTAGATTGGATTAGCTGGTCTGTTATTGGTATTGGGTGCCATTATAAACATTCATGCATTTATAGCAATAAATAATGCACATACTGTTTTAATATCGGTCATTGATCCGATACGTTAAGATTTCCACATTCTTCAACGTAATTACACAAGACCACAAGCAAGTACTCACACCTTACTACGAGAGAGAGAGAGAGAAAGAGAGAGAGAGAGAGGTCCTACAAGCAATATACAGTGCAACCAAACAATGTACATTGCTACCTACAATATTCAGTGATTATATGTACGTCTTTATGTAAAAAAAAAATTCAAGGTCTTAGTACGTCTTCATGTTTGATACATTCTGTTTATCACATTAGAAAAAATCTCGGTACATTTGGAGAAACAGCTGAATTATGTAGTTAATATATAGTGCAATGATTTTGAAATAATTCGTGATACCTCCATTACTTCACCATTGCCTTGCATGACATTTGGACTTCTTAAGTGAACAATGCAATGTTGCAAGACCTTTGCACTGAAGGTATGGCAACGTTGTACCATTACGTTATGATAACGTGATTTTGTAAACTTGCTGCAATGTTGCTATAACGTTGCTGTATAACGTCATAATATAACATTCCCACAACCTCTTGACAACAATTAAAATCATGTGAAGAATGAAAGCGACTTCTGTTTCAAATACGCCATACTAATGGCAAGAACGTCTAACTCTACAATCAAACATTGCGAAAATGTCGATATGACCATCGATATAGGAGGAGTAGCGACATTTCAGGATGGATACAAATCTGACCATACTTAATATCAGATCATCACCAATTTCATCTGGGCCCAACAAAACAAGACAAGTCAGTTGATGAAAACTCCAAGTGGATATGAACATCCATCTTGGAAGAGTAGCTATAATAATTTCAATATGGCTGTCATTGTAGCCATACTGATCTCCGATTGGCACCATTTTGATTTAGGATCAGCTAGAAATCATCAGAAGTCAGTTAGTGAAAACTCCGTGTGTTATGATCATCCGTCTTGGAGGAGTAATGCTACGATCTTCAAGATGATCTCTGTGGCAACGATAGTGGTACCTTAGTGGCACCATTTTCGTTCATCCGCGCCAGTTAAGGTTCCGATATCTTAACATATCTAAACCTTGATGGATCGTTCAGATATTTCAGTGCTTTGGATCTATTAATTTCATTGGATGCAGCGGCAAGCCACTGCATCCAATCGAAATAAATTTAGGTACTCATACTTTCGATGTAAAACGTACAAAATATCCTCTACCATTTACAGTGTACCGCCATTACAACGCTATTGGTTAGTTGGCATTATATATTAACGGAGGCAACTCTTGAAATCCAATAGATGTCGATATGACAAAGCATTGAAATATCTGATCTATCCACCATGGTGTAGCTAGGTTATACTATCGACACCTTGGCTAATGAAGATACATTTTTGTTTAGACAAACTAAACCCATGGCCGAATGTGTATGCAAAGATTCCTGTCACTCATCCAACTGGTTTTGTAGGAGTAGTGATAACAAACTTGTTAACGGATGTACGGACTATTTCATAGGCTCTCATTAGGTGAACACCGTTTTTCATATTTCTATGGTGAAAAGGGGCTATTTTTCAAAGCAAGAGGACTATTATATTCAAGTATATTTATATCTAATATCTTCAAAACTTGCTGACACTATGCGGAAACAACACCGGATGCAAAATTAGTAGCTTGGTCGACAACCTAAATAGGATACCAATATTAGTACTAACTAAATTACACTGATCTCTTGCAATTGTTTTCGTGCCGTCACGCTTAATGAAAAAGTAAGAGTGGATATCCATACAATGGGATGGTATGTCCGGGATCCATTATGTATGCTATTGATACAAGCCGTGAGCATACAAAACATGAAATTCACTAAACTGGACAAAAGGTACAGATCATCTATTTATGAAGAGTGAAATTCATTCTGAATTTGTTTGCTATATCAAGCAGGTTGTTTTGTAATTGGTCTAAAATTATTAAAAAGTTAATTCTGTTTATTTTATATATAAAAAAAACAACATCTTTTCCATTCAGCAAAATGAACTTGCAATAATTTTGTCAGTGCAATGGTTTTATCGTCATGAATGCTTTACAGGCATCAGGATTTAAGCAGCGACAGATCGATATAAAAATAATAGAATTCAGTATGTATTTTAATCTAACTTTCTTTGCATTTTTATCTGTTTATTTTCAGTATTGTATAAAATTTTGTCGGTATTTTCGACAGCAAATTCAGTATGGATCTTCGTCTTCTGGTCAGGCTCCTGGAAATTGAAAAACAATTTTAATGCTTGAACAAAGTCTTCTCACATCTCAGTAATGCATACATATGAAGAAGTAAAGTCAACAAGCACAATGAAGCTTTATTCGCAGTACTTGTGCTTCCATTGATATCGATGAGCAGACTTAGATGGTAACCATGGGATTCGCTTGTTCATTCAGAGTTGAACGATATTTTTTAGACGCGGCTTTCAACCGAGGCAAGTGCATAGTAAAATAAAGTTTGGATTAATTTCAGAGAATAATTCACTTCAATAACATTCCAAAACAGAAGCACTTACCTGATTAAAATATGTTAGATGGAGATTTTAATTGTTTGTCGGCCCTGGGAACGTTTGCACATATAATGCATAAAAATATAAAATCGAGCTCATGTGGTCAACGCTGTATTTTGTTCCTGCTCTTTGGGCTGAGACATACTTGATGGTCACCCATATGGTCTCTTCAACTTCATTGACCATGACCTGGCTGTTACTTCTTAATAAATTTTGTATTATGATTGTTATTATTATTATTATTGGTGTTGTTGTAGTTTATGCTATGGTTTTGCATGCACAATGTATAAAATTACTTTATTTATGCTTGCATTAATCCATATTTAAATATATTTTAATGTGCATATGAACATGTATACATCTTTCTTCGCATTCATAATTCCTTTCGATTTCAATTTCACATTTAGTTTCTTTTAATATATTTTATTTTATTATACTTGGGTATTATTGGGTCAAGAATAATAAATATCACATTATTGATGTAGGCGGAATTAAACGTCAACTCGAGGCATTAGCACCAAAAAAAAAAAAAAAAAAGGCAAATGCAACAAGAAACCAGCGATGTAAAGCAAGCAGGACCGTTCCCGAGCTCTCCTTCCCACTAATGACAGCCAACCATTCAACTGTAGGGACCTTTATGGACCCACAGATTGAGGTCAAACTATCAGGGTTCCTTGAATCCATAAAAGCCTGGGGGAGGTGGCACCATCCCTTCCCCAGGAACAACTAGCAGGCTGCGGTGCAGTCAGAAAAAAGTGGCACATGCACAATTGTGCGAACGCTACTATAATTAAACTCAACAACAACAGCACCACGGTAAAGAATCCTATCCTCGTTAATTTTTTCTTTGCGAATTTGCTCTAATGTTTGAATATAATTTATTGAATACAAATCAGATAAAATCTTCATAATTACGACAAAAAATATTGTTTCATGTTATGAATAGACTTAACACTTTGACAGTCCGATTTTCTTTGAAAATGGCACCGCTACTCTTGCGACATGGTGTTTACATCGCACAATTCGTCCGTAGGTATGGTAAAACAATCATCCAAATAAAAATCTCGCTAGGAATATATGAACGAAACGTTTCATTTAGCGCGTGTGATCTAGTAAGCTATTTGTAAAGCGTCATAGTGAGGTAACTTGAATGACATCATAATGTCATAACACATCCTTATCGACGACATTTATCGTTTTACAACGAGTTATGTAGAGAAACAGGAATAATGAAATCTCGCCCTTTATGCGGGCACCATTTTTCTCGCTAACTCACACTGTTCTTTTGATATCTGGATGCCATCTTCACGGTCATTAGTGTTCGCTGACAGTGAAAGTAATTGCCGATTAAGAGATATTGTGCGAAATGACATTTAAATACGTTCAACAAGTCAAAATTTAAAATTAAATCACGATGAAAAATGGCTAACTTAAGTATGCCATTCCAACAGGTTTTGGCCCTGGAGTGAGCGTTAGCTGTTTTTACCAGGGGCGCTGTTCACGTGTCGGTTTGCTTCCTGTATTAGTATGAAAGAGAGATTACTTCCACGGTAAAGACAATGTAAATCCTTGGTTATTATAACATGTACGTCTAATATCACGTTTGAAAAAAAATCGAGTGGGAAAATATACAGCATAAAATTTTTCACAAAATGATCTTAGTATAGCGAAAAAAATCTGTTGTGACATATCCCGAAAGCCAAAAAAAAAAATAATTAAAAAAAAATCATTTAAATGTTCAGCAACACTTCAATATGATAATGTTATCGAAATAGCTTGATATATCGCATCATATTTTTGGGATATTTTTGTCATCAACAGTGTTTTATTGCAGTTAATATGCGTTTAAAAACAATGAATTGTATTACAGATATAAATAATAATAATAATAATAATAATAATAATAATATCATCATCATCAACAACAACAACGAGACACTGTAAACAATAGATTATCACGGCTTGGCCTAATTATCACAATCCAATTTTTTGTCAGGTGGCTTATATTACAGGGGAAACAAGCCATGGAAGAATATCGGGAAATATACAAATTTTGACACGTTCGAAAAATAAGAAAAGGTAGCTCGCAAAGGATTTAGAGTGTATAAACATTTTTCATAAATGAATAGATTTTGTATTTCAACACTTTCGGTGGAGATTATTTTTCGTTTTATAGTTTTTCACAAATATTATAATGCAAGCATTAAAATTTACGTTAAGAGTATGAAACATGGCAACCATGATTTATTCCTGACATACATCTTTAATCATTTACTTGCTATCATTTACCAGTCAAATATGTAATAAGCTGTGAAACATATCAGTATTCTCGCTTGCATGAGTTCAGCTGATAAGATTATGTACATGTATAATTGTTTCGTTATCCGTCAATCGCTCCTACATGGCGCGCATGAACTAATGAAATCAGTGTGCGTGTATGGGGGAGGGGGACCGCCGCCAAAAACTTACTAATTTGAGAAGCATTATCGCAATCTCTTTTACATAGGACAGAAACGATGATGTTCTGAATGCGGCACGGTTAGACGCTTGGCTAACTGTTGCTTGAAAGGATACAAAGGACTGTGTTTAAGCTAACAAATCACATAATTTTTATCAGAGTTTATAAGCTATGTCGAATCCTATACAAGAATAAGTATTTTAATCGCCATCAAACTTTTGGCGGGAACGTGACGTGATAACGCCAGTAATTCGCCACTTTTGTGTGACATATTTAATAAATATGTATGAGTGCAATCCATTAATTGGCATTACCAGTAAAGTAATATTGTTTGTTGCGGCGTAAGCAGACATGCTGGC
Source organism: Sinohyriopsis cumingii (assembly GCA_028554795.2). Lineage (NCBI taxonomy): Eukaryota > Metazoa > Mollusca > Bivalvia > Unionida > Unionidae > Sinohyriopsis > Sinohyriopsis cumingii. The sequence continues at coordinate 103,498,515 of CM068832.1, forward strand.
TGTTGCGTCATCAGATGTGCCTAACGTCATGATATACATAAATGTGATTTTATCAAAATTATTTGATCGGGGCTGGTATAAAGGCGTACTATTCAAAATGAACGAATAATTGCTGATATGGTTTGTAAACTATTTAAGTAACAGAATGCAAATAGACTCTTAGTACAATAGGTATTCACGAGAATCTGTCATAAATGTCTGTGTTCCACAATGATCTGTTCTGTGTCCTATCTTGTTTCTAATGTCCGTACATTATATTTCCAACGATACGAATTGTCTCATCTGTCTCTTTGCAGATGCTTCATCTCTGCTTTATTGAACCCCGTAATGTGCAGAAATAGAATTACGCTTGAATTATGATCTAATAAGATTTCGCAAATGGTCCAAGCAATGGATCTTTAAGTCAAATCGAGATTTTACGAACAAAAATGTAGTAAATATGCTTGAACTGCTTTTTGAAAATACTGATCTTACGTACGTGGATCGTCATCGTTATTTTGGATTACTATTTTCATCAAATGTCAAAAGGACTTGTCATATTGATAGCATATGAAATATAGCATTACCTTAAATTGCCAATCTTCGACAACTCATACAGAAAGATAACAAGCAAATATTTTCTAATTTGTATAAAACTTATATCAAGCCCATACTGGAATTGCCTGTGTAGTTTGGTATAGGTGTTGGTTAATATATTCAGAACTCTTTATGTGTGCAACTACAGCTAGAATCGGCAAGAACAGATACATAACCTAAAACACACACGAGTAGGCAATCACTTTATTTTAGAACTGGGTGTAAAATTTTGCAAAGACAACACATACACACATACCCCCCCCCCCCAAAAAAAAACATACAAAAACACCTCCACCAATAAAAAATAACAGGAAAAAACCAAAACAAAAAAGAAGAACAAAGCAAATAAACACTAAAATTAATAGGTAAACCCAAACTAATTGAATTACTCCATCTCCAAAAAAGGCATTATAATCTTAAACGTTCAAAGAATTTAGTTGAAATTTCAGGCTAATTTCTCATAAATCATTTTGATGTTCATAACAGCGACCTTCTCGGAATATCTTGATCAGGATACCCAATGCACCATGTATAACAGTCTTACGAAAAAGTGTTTATTTCTAAATATCGAATCCAGTAAAATGTCTATTTATAGTCACGGAGACTAAGATATTATCCATCCTAGACTGCAGCATAACGTAAGCTCATTACTGACTGATCTTCAGCTTGTTGACTTACACCCCCCCCCCCTTTGTTTTTGCGGCAACATAACAACAACCCGTCATTTCTTCAGGAGTCCCAAGTTTAATCAACAGCGAACCTTGTTGTTTTTTTCTTCTTCATATCATTTTTTGGAACATACACTCAGTACCTTTTCCAACTTCTGATTTTGGGAGAGGGGACGTTTTCAATAATTCATTTCAATAAGTAATGCTGTCATTTTGCCCCTCTCTGTTTTTGATCTTAATGTTTGCTTCACTGTTGTCGTTTTTAAATATTTGTATTTATGCAGGGATAGGGTTAGTTCTAATTTATAACATGTATTCGATCCGACTGTATCATATTAAGACAATATGGTATTTTAAAGTAACATTTAATTGCACATTGATGAAATCTTTGCTAAAATTGTTGCCAATAATGTACAGTAGTTCCTCTGGCATTTCTTATTCTTCTAAGCTCCATAATGTACAGTAGTTCCTCTGGCATTTCTTATTCTGCTAAGCTCCATAATGTACAGTAGTTCCTCTGGCATTTCGTATTCTTCTAAGCTCCATAATGTTAATATCTTCCCAGTAGGAGATCTTGTGAAGGGTGAAAGATACTGGCTTGCCAGGAAAAACAAAGTAAATAGTACATGAACTTTGTTCCTGTTGCCCTGGTGGTATTTACGCCGTAGGAAAGTCTTTCATTTATTATGTAAATGTACACATGAATTATATATATATATATATATATATATATATATATATATATATATATATATATATATATATATATATATATATATATATATATATATATATATATATATATATATATATATATATACTTACATATATATACACGTACGTCCATGCATGCAAACATACATACATACATACACAGACAGACAGACAAACAGAATGTAGCCATGAGCACATATAGATAGATATGAGTAGTTATACAGAGGTTCATAATGGTAAAGACTCTTACACAAATCTTACGTAACTTTCTCCTTTCTCTCCTGACTGGTTAGCTGATGAATAGGACCAACCACACTGACATGAATGCCGAGTGGCAGACAATGTTTTCACCCCGTCTTGGTAGAGAAATGATATATTTGCATAATTACCATCTGGCTGGGATTTTATTTTCATAATAGACAACAATCATACAACGAAAGTGTAAATGAAACAGGCTAAACTGGTTTTTAAACATTATCTAAGTTAAATGAGGTGGTGTGTGTTCCCTGACGAAGTTCGAGGTTTATAGAATTCTCCCTAGCGAAAATTAGTCAGTCCAAGTTTTTCTACTGATCGGGAAGTCTGGGGGACCCTGGGGAAATTAACAATTAATTTATTCTCGTTGAATGAATCGTCCAAGGGACTGGGGTCTGGAAGAATCTGAGAGATCAGGAGCAAGCGAGATCGACCCAGTTGCATAGAAAATAACAAGTCTTGAAAAGGCACAAAGCCCATGTCTCGATCGCATAGTATATATTTGTTAGGGTGCTAAATGTTGTAGAAATTGCGTAGTACACGTTGTTGGGGTTCCGTTTTACGTACCCATTAAGACTGATATATTGGTTATGATTGTCATAACTTGGCCACTTGTAATAATTAATCTGTTCTGTTTGGGGTATAAACTGAGTTTTAATTGGGGGTTACTGGCTAATGGTTAGAGAAAGATATAGAACACAATGTTTATGTGAGATTACAGCGGTAAACTCTCCAACTCTTACTTCTATGGGATTGATACGAATTTTGGTGGGTAAAGTTGTAATCCTGCTTTTCTAAGGTAAACGAGGTTGCGTGTTCCCAGACGGAAATCGGACGTTTTAGAATATCTCCCCTCGTAGAATTGAGAAAGTCCAATTTTTCTTCCGAAGGGGAAGTCTTGACTCCGGAGGACCAAAAGTGGTCTCCCAATATAATTAGTCCATTGGACAAGTGTGTGTGGGAGAGGGGTCTGGAAATTTGTGAGACGCGTATCCATAGAAAGACGGAGGGAATTCCCTGAGGATAGCGAAAGAGAGATCGGAAAAGCACAAAGGTATTGTCTCGATTACATGCAGTATATAATCATTGATGCAAATCTGTGGTTATTATCGAATTTATTCAGTTTAAATTCACGCTTCATTTGTTCTTTGAGCACAAAATAATAGTGCATGTTTGTCAGAAATATCAAATAATATTTTGTTATATGAATGAATTCAGATTTAGAACTTTGGTATGTAATAGAAATCATGAATTGTAGGATTTCATGTATTTCTTTTGACATATATTGTGTAAATATGAAAATTATCCGTCTTTAATGATTACTGTCATTTTTTTCAGAGGAATGATTTTCCCATGTCACGAAATGTGTGTCACCGATTAGCTAATTAGCAAATTCACCTGGTTAGGACAAGAAGTGAAGTCCGATAATTTGTGTGTAATTAAGTTGTGAATTCTGTTCAACAGGGGGGCCCCGAGTGGCCGAGTGGTCTACAACGCTGTCAGTTACGGATCACTGCCATCTCACCTCTGTCTGCGTGGGTTCGAGTTTCGGATTCAGCCAATGTGGGTATGTGAGAAAGCTTGCCAGTAGCTTCTCGTGGGTCGGTGGTTCTTTCCGGGGTTTTCCCGGGTTCTTTCTCCACCATTAATACTGGCCGCCATGTATAGCCTATCGTGTTCTGCAAAATGGCGTTAAACCCTACAACAACAACAACAACAACAACTGTTCAACAGAGAAACGAGTTAGCGTGTGACTTGTTTGCTGGCAAATTTATATCCACGGCGTGGTGCTATGATTATCTCAAGATGGCCATCAACGTGACGTCATGTCCTCTGTAGGAATGCGAGGGTTCTAGAAAATACACAAATTCACTGTCAGTAGGATTTTGTATCAATAATAAGTTCTTTGTACATTAAGTGCGAATCACCATAGCTAATTATGTTGATGTTAGATATACGATATCTAAAGCAAAGAGAAAGTGGGGATATTTGTTGATTCCAGAAGAAAATCATAACATATATTTCGGTTAGATACAATATTTTTCTTTGCTGAAAAAAAAAAACAAACAAAAAAAAAAAACAAAACAAAACGAAATAGCTCCACACACATGACTGCACACTGGGAAAGGGGGCGCAGTCCACAACTAAGACGTCGATTACCCGAAGAGTTTATTAGTAGAAAAGAGGAATCATACCAAAACTCCGACCGATTGCCAGCGGTGATTTGAGAAGACCGGAAGCACTAGGTGATGTTTTTATGCCGGCAACCTGAGTTCGATCCGTCCCTCAATCATATGATGATTTTTGTTCATCAGCAACATAATCTCTAAATGAAATTCGCATAATTTTGTAACTCTATTTCTGAGCGAAAGCGAATCATTCTCGTGTCATTTCATGTTTCTGTAATTGATTGAATTATTGTATTTAACATACGTGGGGTCCTGTTATTCTATTCTATATTTTGGCTCAGCTCTCTGTTATTCCATCCCTTAATTAATATTTTATGCTACAAATTACTCGATCCGGTCCATACCTTCGTGGTCGATCAACTCCTAGATACCGATAACCAAAAACCTTAAGGAGTGGCGAAGATCATCCACTACACCCCACAACATTGTTCGTTGATGTAAGTTTGTTATTTCTTCTTGAATCTATTCGTTTGAATTTGTCCTTCAGTTTTACTTCAGGTCAGAACTTAATTGTGCATTCATTGGTATTGAATGTTATACAATTCTTGTATTGTATGGATGTCATACAATATTTCATAGGGGCCCCGAGTGGCCGTGTGGTCTAAAGCGCTCACCGTTCCGGATCACTGCCATCTCACCTCTGTTTGCGTGAGTTCAAGTCTCAGGCTCGGCTAGCGTGAGTACGTGAGAAAGCCTGCCAGTAGCTTCTCGTGGGTCGGTGGTTCTTCCCTGGGTTTTCCAGGGTACTTCCTCCACGAGTTCTACTGGCCGCCATGTATAGCCTATCTTGTGCTGAAAAATGGCGTTAAACCCAAGAACAACATTGTTGTGATTTGCATGTATATATAAATCATTTATTGTAGGAATTTCTTGCCTTACTCTGATACGAATTGTGAGAATTAATTTATCTCTCTTAAGTGATATGTAGCATGTATGCCAAGAATTTATGTTATTATGTCCATGTGAATGAATCGCTAGTTAGCAAATAATTTTGTTAAGGCATGCCATTAAGCCTATTATTTCGTCTGTGCAGTTACGTTGTGAATTCCCTAAACCGAGGAAAATAAGCGACTGTCGACCGACATGGCGAAGCTAGTCATTGACAACCCCTAATAGGATGCAGTAGTTTATCTACGAGGTCTATTTATGTCATGGTTCCAGTTAGGAACGTGACTAGCAGCTAAGGGAAGAGACATTAATTTTATAATAATAAGGGGCTTGTGTCAGGTTGCGAACTGAAACCACAGTAGATTATTTCTGAAAAATCACCATAAGACGATATCGAACATAAAATAGTGGAATTATGTTCGATTCGAGGAGAAGAAGCAAACCTGACAAATTTCTAGGTTGCCTATTATATTGAGAGAGAGAGAGAGAGAGAGAGAGAGAGAGAGAGAGAGAGAGAGAGAGAGAAGGAAAAGAAATACAGCAACGCTGAACTGTCACCAACAGTGTTCTTTGGAAAAGGACCGAAAACAACCAGTTTATGCTGACATGAAATTTGTTTTATCGCTATAACTAATTGCATTTCGCATAAATGTTTTAATTCTATTTCTCAAAAAATGAATTATTCACATGTCAGGATCAGTTTCATTTTGCTTATATAACTGATTAAATTATTATATTTTACATATGGGGCTCGTGTTGTTATATTATATATCTTTGTTCAGATCTCTGTTATTCCCTCCATTAATTTCATATTTTATTTTGTTGTCTGCTCACTCCGGGCAATAAAACCGTTGTCGATCATCTCCTAGATAACGATAAGCAAAGCACCATAACAGGTGGCGGATCATATCATTCTCTCACAATGTTTGTAAAGTGTCGAATTTGGAATAGTATTGAACCTTAAAGTTGAATGCATTGAGCATTAAGATTTTATCACATTTAAGCCAGAAAAGTCTTTGTGAAGAGTCACTTCGACCTTTCTTCATTTCTCCCTCCATGTTAGTGTTAAACTTGAAAGGCCAACATCTGCGACTCATTGAGATTTGACCAGGACATTGCAACGCTGTCCTGAGGAAGTGAACATCTGAGCTACCAAACATAACTGCTTGATAGGAACCCATGTCAAATTATCACTTTCAAAGGGAAATTGATATGCAACGTAGTCCAGAGATTCTATGCTGTCCAAAATCTGACGGAAGAAATGATTATCTTGGAGAATTTTTTTAATGAATCGATGCGTACGACTGGTCAGAGAAAATTAAGGCGTACACTTTGGAAGTAATTTGAATTTAAAGTGACGACCTGGGTCGAAATTCTATAGTCTGAAAATCCTGAGAGAGGAGAAATTTGGCACCGAGCAAGCATAAAAAGAATAGTGCTTTCCTTGTTAAACAAGAAAAGGGGACCAGGTGGTTGTCTTGTAAGAGAAGGCAGAGTTTAGTGCTAGAACGCACAATTTCTGAAAGAGAATACCATTGAGGTACGCAATTTTAATTTGTCACGTAATTTTCTATTTTTGATTGATTGTTTTGTGCAAATGTGTTTGATATGACTAGGATCCATATTATGTATTATTTATTGAATTTCAGGGAAATCTGTTGATGCTAGAGTAGTTATGCAATTTATCTCTTTAATTTTACAGTTACTAGTTCATTGGTAGACTTGACGGATTGCATGCTATCCAAAGTTTCATATATGTAGGATTTCATAGGTTTATATGAAATAATTTCCTTTGTCTGTTAGGACGATACTGATTTTCTTGAATTAACGATAATCGCATGTTATATCTGATTTGTAATGTCTCAATAACCTTGTATTGCTGTGAACTAGAATTTTGTGAATTTAATGCAATATTAATCGAGCATATGCTAGCATAGGTAAAGAGATACGGTAATGTTAGATACACCGCGCACGTGCTAAATTATGTCGGTCGCTGTGAAGCGAGAGTGATGATCTATCGAATTAGGTCAGCATTTATGCAGTGTTCGGATAGCTATTTCTGCTTCAAAGTAACGTAAGAGAGGCAACTTTATGTTCGCATGTAAAGTGATACGTATAGAGATTTAGGGGTAATTTTGTTCTTTAAGGAAACAACTTTCTGGGAAAGACAGGACAGTCCGAAGACGCAAGTCGGAAGTACGGGAATAGATGACGTGTTCAGAATAAAGGACTATGTCATGTTTACCCCGACCCAGAGTAGCCCAGTTTGAAACATGTATAATCAAGGTAATTCTGACGGGTCATTGTTTGATGTCGAACATTGCCGAAGGCTAGCACTAATCCGTTACGTAAGACTGTTGTGGCTAGAATAGAAGAACCGGACATCGGAGTTGCGAGGCGCCCGATAGCCAGTTGTTGTTGTTGTTGTTGTAGGGTTTAACGCCATTTTTCAGCACAAGATAGGCCATATATGGCGGCCAGTATAACTGGTGGAGGAAGAACCCTGGAAAACCCAGGAAAGAACCACCGACCCACGAGAAGCTACTGGCAGGCTTTCCCACGTACCCACGCTAGCCGAGCCTTGGACTCGAACATACGCAGACAGAGGTGAGATGGCAGTGATCCGGAACGGTGAGCGCTTTAGACCACTCGGCCACTCGGGGCCCCCCGATAGCCAGTTATCACCTAGGTGTCGAAATGTTCCCAGATCAAAAGAAATTGCATGAAGAAGTGGGAGTGTCCTAACTTCTTTCCCCTGCAAACAGACAGACAGGTTGAACTGGCCGCTAAGACGATTGGACAGGGGCACAGCGCCACCCAATCAGAATCGAGATGGGGGGGGGGAGACCTTGATTTGGGTAGAATGATATCCCTGCGTTTTCCGGCAAAAGTTAGTTCGCTGAGAGAAATTACCCAGAGAAGAGGTTAGCGTAACTCCGAATAGCCATTCGTTATTGGCGGGAAAATCTTAGAGCGGGAAATTCTAAGTACAGAAAGCTTCAAAAGGAAGCTTTGAGGGACAGACCAGTTAAAGTTTGGTCCCCTTGTCTCAGATAGAGAGACGGAGGAAAGGAGGGAAGGAGAAGAGGGTGGAGTTGAAGTCTGGGAGCGGAATTGGAGGAGATAATAGAGAGGGAAAGGAGAAGAAAGGAGAAGTTGAAGTCTGGAGCGAAGCTGGAGGAGATAGTAGAGAGGAAACAGAGACAAAGAAGGAGTTAGAGGAACGGAAAGAAGGAAGAATCAGCGGGAAGAAATAGATGAGTAGATGCAAGGACAGGGGGAAAATCGAACTCACACTGTAAATCACGGGATGAATTAGGCTGTCAATTGGTCGAGGGAAAGACGAGTGATTGGAAGTTATCGTTTTTAAATTATCACATTTATTAAATTGTTATTGATTGAATTTCATCTTCGTGTTCTCTATAATTTAACCGTCGGCATTGCTGACTGGGGGCTCAGAGCTGTAAATCTACATCATCACTAATTTAACTTTCTAACCTAACGAGCCAGGGTGGAACTTTCAATTTAATTTAATCAAATTATATTGGGAGAACCCCACCCCAATACGACAGAAAGCCACAGACTAGGATGTCCACGAAGAGTTGAAGCTTCAGAATAGGAAGACTAGATAAGAGGAAGACGTGATACACGGTTCGCGATGGGAAGGTGATGCAATTAGTCGTGGACATTGCGCTCTTTTCACCACTCGTTATTATGATGAAATAAATCTAAATTAGGCACAGCTAGTAAATTCTATCGGCATAACTTAGATTGAATTGATATTGCCGCTATTAATAGTTATTGATTAACTTTTTTTCTTATCTAAAGGGGGTCGTATTGCATTATTTCTTCCCAATAGTCTTTTTTTTTTGCTCGGTTCTCTGTTGATGTTCTATCTATCCACTCCAACCGGGCTATACAATCGATGGAGTTCATTCCCTAGATAACGCCAGCCAAATCCAATTTCACCTCCCCTACTATAAAGAGGGCGACGTTACAATGATGTACTGTAAATATATTAGGGAACACAAATTCACTGTTCTTGGGCAGTGGCACAACTTTTTGTTTATCTTATTTTTTTCTTTTTCTTTAAAAATACCAACTGTCAGTAGCTTGACCAGTCTATTGTTCTGGTTTACAGCAAGAAAACATCATATTATGATAATGATATTATTATTTTTAAAAAATATTTTTCTTGAGATAATAGAAAATGAAATATCTCAGGTAAAAGAAAATCGTCCCCTGCCTTAATATTAAATGGTCGGTACATTTTAGGAGACGAATTTGCTATGTTTATGGTACTTGTTGTAGAGTTTGTAATCTAAAACTGTTACCTAACGTTGGATGAATAAGCTTACACTCTGGCAATTTGGCAGACAAGATGCGAAAGAAAATGTGCTGACATTAGGGAGGTTGCTGATAAAATTAGGAAGTGTTGACACCTAAACCTACAATTTATTAGCTACACAGCTTAGAAAGGGATGCTAGCGATGACATGAAGTACCGGTTCAGGGAAAAATAACTTTGTAGAAAAATACTGCGGTAAACAGATATGTCGGTGATACAGCGCACCTCATCTATCAATCAATACACACACACACACACACACACACACACACACACACACACACACACGACTTTATGGCGGAGTTAAGAAGGATACCATAACATAGCGAAATCTGTGAACAGTACAAAATCGTCCCTGGGGTGGCAGGATACAGTTTCGTAAATTGGCCCCTGGCCAATTTCTTAACTTAAGGCTATAGTGTGACTTTTTCAGCTATTATTGTTTACTATTTAAAGATATGGATATATTTGTGAATTATGTGTTTCTGGCTTGTGTTATTCTTGAAAGTGATGTTAGGCATGTACACCTTCCATAGTTTGTTGATAGCGAAATACTAATAGTCGGCTAGGAAGAAGAGCTAGCATCCCATATCAGTAAACACATTGGTTTGGGGCAAGTAGAATATCTAAAACGGCTTGGATGACAACTATTTTCAGTTGCATCAGCCTGTTTTGCACAACTGTCATCTAGGAAAAGGGCTTGTGTTTGCATTGTGAACATCACATGGCGTCATAAATGACCTTCGGACATGAAAATTGCAGGTATAAAGTTGGGGGTATGAATGTCTTCTGCTATTAACTGCCATTGACTTCTTTGGTCAAGTCGATACTATTCTTATGCTTTGTTTTAATATAGGTATCCAAAAATATGGACCTTTTTTACTTCACTTGTGTATTTGATTTTTTATTTTAAAAAATTATACTAGGTCGCTGATTGCGGCATTAAATTTATACATAAAAACTGTCCCCTGGCCCCTGGGCATTTAGACCGTTGATTTACAAATGGATTGCAAGGGGGAAAATGGCAATGTAGGATTACGCATTAAGCACGCCAATCACGTGCTTAGGGCACCAGAAAAAAAATCAAATTAATTGTTAATGCTAAAATGAAATGAATCATACATGGCCATTTTGATCTGCTTGTACGAGTATTTTGATTTGGATTGATGGCAACACTGGTATTTTCCTACGATTTTAGCTTTTAATATATATGACCGCTCCGGTGGCCTAGTGGTTAGAGCGTCCGCCTTGGAAGAGGGAGGTCGTGGATTCGAACCGCAGCCGAGTCATACCAAAGACTTACAAAACTGATGCTAACAGCTGCCTCGCTAGGCGCTCATCATTAAGAGGTTAGTGTTAGGACTGGTCGGTCTGGTTTCAGGATAATGTGACTAGATGGGACATCATGATACATGCATGCGGCATGATGCCCCGGTGTTAATCACTATAAACTGCTACACTGCAGACATCGTAGCGATATGACTAAAAATTGTTAAAGCTATGTTAAAAAGCACACACACGCACGCACGCACGCACGCACGCACACACACACACACAACTTTTAATATTGCTTAGGAACCTGGAAGGCCTTAATCCGGTACTGGAAAATGGTATCAAGGAAGGAAAGAATTTCTGGAAGGAAAATAAAAAGGCATTAAAAGATAATACTTAAGTTACTTTAACACATGCATCATGTACAAAGTATTCCCTTTCGACGCTTGTATCGGTCTTTCTCAAGTTAATATTTCAAAGAAATGAACCACTGGAGGATAATTTTAAATAAGAGAAGGAATTGGACTTGCGTTAACTATTAAACCGTGTCTGCATCTTGCCCACGCCAGATATTAATGTAGTTATTTTTCACAGACTGACATGCGCGTTATATGGATTGAACTCGTTTATCAAAAGTGAATCCAAGAAATTACGTATTTTATCCCGGGATTCTAACCCCGGGAATTCTCTCATTAGTTTTCCTCAGAAATCAGATTGGCGTCATGTTTGTAACTGATCAGAGGCAACGCATCTATAACAAAACTAATCACCCTTTAGATCGCCATGCATCTTGCAATCATACGCCCTTCTCTCCCACAGAGTGCCTGCGCTCTTGCAACATGCACCATCGATGGTTTAGATGCGAAGTACGCGAACGATTTGATCCCATATTTGATACCAAAATTTAATATTTTAAAAGAGTTTTGGTTCTTGGATAATGTTTACTTCTCCATTCAATTATCAGCATCTGATGGTCTTAGGTCATTTGTTTTATTGTTAATTTTTTTCCAAATTTGATTTTGAAATCAACGTTCAAGATAATAATATGTATTTTTTCGATACGAATATTAATATCACACAATGTGGGTTAATTTAAAGAACTTAAGTTTTATTCTATAATATTTGTATCAGTATATTCACCTTTCAGATGCTGCATATTGCGAATAGTCTCAAAACATAAACTTTCTACAAACAAATTCGCATACTAGCTAGCCCCTTTCTTTTTCTCCATTATGCACAGGAAACACCCTTTACGCAGAGTGCACACTACGAAGCTGTATATATATATATATATATATATATATATATATATATATATATATATATATATATATATATATATATATATATATATATATAATGAATGTCCTGTACAAATTTGCAATAGTATTTTCAAGTCAATGTAAGTGTTATGTAATGGTCAGCTGTTGTTCAAGTCTCACTGTTTTGCTTACTCACCTTCTAGAATCATGAAATAGTTTGTACACTTGTTCCTGGCAAGATGTTTGTGGAGCAAACGTGCATGGAACTCTGTGTATCCTCTCAGTGTACGAAACCATTACCGTACTTTTGCCTTATCCCTAAGTTTGGCAGTACGTTTGTAGCAGCCAATTCGATGGTGGTTTACTAAGTATATTTATGTTCTTTCAAGGTTGCTAAGTGACTATTCACTCTGTATGTACGGGTTACAAGTTAGAGTAACTAAGTTTCACTCATTTTAACCTCTAATTTTACCAATTTCAGAATATATATATATATATATATATATATATATATATATATATATATATATATATATATATATATATATATATATATATATATATGCTTGAAAAGTGTAGATTATAAAAGTAAAGAAAATACTGGACGTTGTAATCATAAATCTGATTTCCAAAGTAATGGCCCTCAGACTGTAGCAGTCATATATATGCATGCAACCCCTCCATGGATTTCGTAAAATAAGTCAGGAATCGGTATAATGTTCCAGATGTTTTCTAGGATTCATTACGTCAATATTTATATATGTTCTGATGTTGAAATAGGTGAATATATAGAGTAAATCGGGAACTGAACATTTCGATTTAAACCTGAATGCAGATTACTAGCGAATAAACATTTATTTCTTGAATGCGATTTTAGTAAAACTCGACCAATTAATCTAACATGTCTTTTTATTTCTCTCTAACTCTGTTTACAGTGCTTGACGGAAGTACAGACAAACGAGTGTGCAAGAAATTCACCCTTATGTATAAGCTATGGTCATACATACATGTAAAATGTTCTCTAAAACTGTTAAGAGTGTTATGCAGTCAGGTCATTTCAGAGTGAATTCATGTGTATATTTCAATACGTAAATGTGACAGCCATCTTGCTAAAAGCCAGTAGCGATCTCACAATCGTAGATCACGAGCAATTTGGAACACCTCTGATTTTTCTGAATTACCTTTCAACCTCAGCCCACTGTCAAAATTAGGAGAAGTGTTGAATAAAATCAGAACAGTTAGACAAAATGAATAGGTTCACATCAGTGTCATTGGTGCGGTATGTCATTTACAAAGTACGTTACTTATAGTTAAATTCGAGGTTAACAAAAACTTACCTCGGATCGTACATTTTGTAAGACTGATGTGTTCGATTCGATTGAAGATTTTGCCCCGTATTTATAGGGCAGCGCTACAAAGACATACAAATATGAGTTAGTTTTGTTATATAACCATTTAATCTTAACATGCTTGGTAGGGCGATCGATACTACTGTTCAATCCGTATTTCTGAATTACAAACCTGTATTTGAAATATCTTGACGTCTTCTTTGACCTGCCACGCGAATTTATTTTTAGACGTAGTGACTCGAACTTTTTATAACTCCCAATTCGTTTTGAATTTCATTCATACAGTAAAATTAAAATGACTATGAAAGAGTGAAAGATGGATATTATTAAATACAAAATCGCATTCGTGTTTTGTTCTTAGTCAGGGGAAAGAATCATTTGATATGGCACAACAGCCTCGACGTATCCCTACGCCATATCACTCTTGTTCTTTCAGTCGACTCAGCACAAAACACATGCAGTTTTGTGTATAACATTGCTTTTCTTGTGTGAGCGAACACGTCTTCCTCCATAACTCAACCAGTTATTGCAGTTGAGCGAAACTAAGGGCCACTGCCAAAAGTACCAAAATATTCGTCATGATGGTAAGTTAGTATGGAAACTTTCAGGACATGTTCTCTGCCTTTTCCGTTAACTGACGAAGAAAAGCCTCGGTTGCAATTCGTCGTCATTAAGTACTATATTCATAACTACCTTCGTTCACATGAAACAATATTATGGCAGAAGGAAACAAAAGTTACAATTGGAATATTCTCCGCCTTTGATGGCGTAACATATGTGGTGGAGTGACCAAACACATCAAACTGATGTGTATTCCTACAACGACGGACATGTCAGAGTGATGTTCCAATCGAGGATGGTGAGATTGGGCATGCAACTGATCACGTTCCAAGGTGGATTGATTGGTTCGTTTTAACACCTTTAACACATTTGTTTTGTTGCTTTATAATCATGCGCAGGAAATGGGAGCTAAGTGACTTCTAGGAGTTTGGACAGAGCAAGAGCTGTTCTCCAACACTGGCGTAATCATCGCGTAATTTCACATCCTAACAAATGTTTCATGTATTATACTTTCTTCCTTTTCCATTTTCCACTCGGTCCTAGCTGTCTGAGGAATTTAAGTTGTGTTATTTTTGTTTTACTCGTGCGAGGTAGTGCCATATGAGTAACAGTGACCCTATATAATTATGGATATGAGATACTGTTATGAGACAGAACATCAGACCAGCAAATATAATACAATATTATACAGGGGGCTTCCGCAGAGGCGGGTGCGAGGCAAACTTGTAATGGTTAGCTATTTAGTTTTACGGATGTAGACCAAAACACATTTAGATGTAGAATCAGGGAAGGGGGGTGTAAGCAAGGGGCACGCCGACCACTCCCCCTTGCCCATATGCGCTGGCGTCTGTGGGAGGACAATATCTAAACACTACTGCTTGTCTGTGTGATCATTTTGGATACAACTGTTTATCAAACGTTGTTGTATATTTCCTTTTTCGGCCGGTCCAAAGTAGAGTAAATACGGTCTCATTGCCATCCCGCCCAGCAGCAGACGGATGATAGTGCGTTACTACTGTATTGGTTACATGGTATTTATTACACGCATGCGGTATAAAACCGGGCATGTATCCCACAGAGCCAGGAAAAGTTGGGATAGGTTGTAAGACACTGTTGTGAATAATTCCGGGCTTACCCAAATTCATGGTAGTAAGCTGGATACTCTACACGGAACAATCGGTTATACCAACATACTAGCTGTGCTGAACCTTTTAACGAACTCAGTTGTTGCAGGTTGACTGGTGCTATAACTTTGTTTTCGGAGGATTCAAAGTGCACTCTGACTGACAACAGAAGGCTTCTTATACTGCTTGTAAGCGTTTTTTTTCTTATTCATCCATCATGTTTTCTAACGTACACACTTCTCTAACTTAATTCTGGATGCAAATATTTATGATAGCTGTATTAAAATTTTAATCAATACGAACATGTGAAATGCTAGCATAACTTACTTGGGTGGGAACGATGATGCTTAAGATAACCACACGCCGTAAAGTACGATATAAAATAATTTACATTTATCATTAAACTTTTCAAAAGTATCCCAAATTAATCCCGATCGCTCGAATATTTTAATGGGACCATGTATGTGTCCCGAAGTTTAAAGTTCACAATAACTTAAGAGCTTATATTTGTTTCGCTTTCATATTTTTATCAATTTTGCTTATCAGGAAATGCATATATATATATATATATATATATATATATATATATATATATATATATATATATATATATATATATATATATATAGAGAGAGAGAGAGAGAGAGAGAGAGAGAGAGAGAGACATAGATAGATAGAATACTACGATGTTTTATGTAAGGTATTTTATTAAACTAATCCCCCCCCCAACAAAAATGGCATTGACAACAATTGTTGTTATTATGAAATATGTCAATTAATGTAGTGACTGCCTTTATCAAAAGAAAAAAGATTAAAAGAAAATTAAAGAAAAATAAAGAAAAATAAAAAAATAAGCACCTTCTCCTTTTAAACATGTGCTTTTGGTGAATAAACGAAAACATTTTTTCTCTATAAAACGATGACTAAAGCGACCGAACTGTTTTCTTACATGAGCACTTTTGTTGTTTCGGCCCATACACAAGCATGTGAAGACTTGTTTTCAATTGCACCTTTCTGAACCATCTATGATGCCCGCTTGCTTCTTCTTGTAGCCCCTATGACCGGGTCACGTGTCAGATTAGAAGACGATACCTGTCAGTTGCATGTCAAATTGCATTTGTAGCCACTGATGAGTCTGGCTACCACAGGTCTATTTGAGAATGTATTTGAAGCATCAATCGGAACATCTTCACATCTTATCCTTAGATGTAGCATAGATGCTGTCAATTAGAATATTATTTACGAGGACAAACCTGTTATGTGCTGATATCCCTTACCTAAATACAACGTTGCTCTCTACAGAAAGCAAGTATTGATCTTACAAAAACAACGTTTCGAAAGCTACATTCAGTTGATAACGGATTTATTTTCTGGAATATGATTAAGTGAATTGTTCTTTCATTCATACACATTCGGACAACATTCAATGTAGCATTTTACTGCACATAAAACCTGTGTTATCTGTTTTTTTCTAGTTTCCTAATCCGACTTAGATGATTTCTTTTACTGGTTTAACAGAAAAGGTAGAGGTTCATGCCGCAGATATGTAACATAATGTCCCACCCAGTCACTTTATCCTGACACCAGACCGACAAGTCCTGACACTAAACTCTTAATGCTCAGCGTCAAGCGAGGCAGCTGTTTGTACCATTTTTATGTCTTTGTTATGACTCATCTTGGGTTCGAACCCGCGACCTCCTGCATCAGCTTTAAAATGTTACAAATGTAACTGTTAGAGAACATGGCAAAGATGTAAATGTGAAAAACAGTGCATGAATTCCAAGTATACTTGCACAACAGAAACCAATTTCACGTGTAAGATTTGGATTGGTTTTATAAACTTCAGGTTCAAAATAACAGACTAGTACAACGTCTTACCTTTACCCTGTGATTCAATTGAATTAAGTAACACACCGTAACAAAAATACCAAATGTCTTTAGCAGGATAAAAATATACTATATTGAAACTGATCTTTCACACACAATCATCATATTTTAGATAATTCCAAGTTAAAAATTGAAAGTGATGACTATTTGAAGAGGTAAATAGCATTGTTTGAACATTCGATTTTGTCGTAAACATTTAATCTGGTCAGCGTTTGTGGCAGCAGTTGATTTGGGATTGTGTTACTGCTTTGACAGATTAAAGGATTAGCTGGCTAAATCTGATTTTGGGTTTTATATTTAGTTGGGACATTATTGTGTATTCAGTATCTCTACTTGGTGGGGATAGACTAAAACCCAACAGACAACTGTTTAATTGGATCTGCAACAATTTAAACATTCCACGACATCGTGATTCGAAATATCCTAAGACGAAGTAACAAAATAACAAAAGAAAACAACAATACATTCTTGATTAATAATTGACCAAAAGAACATAAAAGCGTGCATCAAGGTTTTGGGAATCTGATACGTTCTGATGCATTCATGGCTTATGCATGCTATTGCAACTATGAGGCTGGCACTGTTGAATCCTGGATTCTGGAAAATATTTTCAGGTGTGAACGAATTCGTTGACAGACAAAGATGGTTCTATTCCCAAGAGTGCAACCAGTTAACTGATAAATGTGCTGTAAAAACGTTAAACTAAACCATATAGCGTATCTAATCTGTATGTGAGATACACAAACTGAAAACCATATATTACACGGAGCGTTTCGATAACGCTAGGAAGTGTTATCATGTTAATGCAAGATTACTACACAAATGAAACATTATTGTACAGTTTCAGCAACCAATAGCAGAGTCGTACGTCAAAGTGTAATATGATGACGCTATCATTTTTGCTAGAGTGAATGGATAGTATATATTAACACACCAACAATGTACAGAAGTCCTGTGACTCGTTGAAGCTAGACTGAAATCCTACCATTAATTCTGATGTAAAACAAAACGTATTCCAATGGCTGATAGTCTGTGACAATACGACAAAATATTTTAAAGGTAAAAAAGAAAGAAGACACATTAGTTCAAAGAATGCATAAGTTGATTATGATCATGTCACCTACAGCGACTATTGTTCTTCGGTCACATCCACAACGAACGTGATTGTATATTCGGTCACATCCACAACGAACTTGATTGTATATTCGGTCACATCCACAACGAACGTGATTGTATATTCGGTCACAACCACAACGAATGTGATTGTATATTCGATCACATCCACAACGAACGTGATTGCATATTCGGTCACATCCACAACGAACGTGATTGTATATTCGATCACATCCACAAAGAACGTGATTGTATATTCGGTCACATCCACAACGAACGTGATTGTATACAAAGCGTGGATACAGTGCAATTTATAAACGTAAACATTTAAACATTACAATGAAATAAACAAACAACCATTTATAATGATACATTGTTGCAGCCGTTGTAGTTATCTTTCTAAATATGTTGTAATCATGCGATTAACTACATTTGTCTAAATCCTTTTTATTGCTCTTCTTTTATCTCCAATGAAAAATGCACAGTGCAAACCAAGCCAAATAAGATGTTCCACTAGGAAAGAAACACTATGTCCAGTTCCTTTTAAACCCAAGTTTGTCACGTTATCAATAATACCAGGTAACCCCGAAGCTGTTTTTATAACGGCTAACTCAGAACAATA
The DNA here is from genome assembly GCA_028554795.2 of Sinohyriopsis cumingii. NCBI lineage: Eukaryota > Metazoa > Mollusca > Bivalvia > Unionida > Unionidae > Sinohyriopsis > Sinohyriopsis cumingii. The sequence goes on from CM068832.1 coordinate 103,517,342, forward strand.
GATAGCAATATGTATTATTCTGGGTTTTTTCTTGTGTGTGGAAAGAACTCATCAGCTAACCTTTCAAAAAACAAATACAATAATACAGGCAGAGCAACAGTTGATATTGGCATGCCTATGCATGGGCTCTAGAAGGTCTTGTTATACCATCTTTTCTATACCGTAACCTCATCCGAAGATATTTTTTCATTAACTTTAAAATAAGCTGTTTCACTGTTTTAACTAAAATGTCTTCGTCTGTATTAGGTGTCCACATAATAGCACTGTCACTATCGATTTTTCCCAACTTGCAATACAACTTTTACGTTATTTCTTTCTTTCTGTGCTTACTTTTCAGCTCTCACTCTGTTTTCATACATTTCAATATCAGATTTCATAGATTACGCATTCGAAGTGTCATCTTTCACTGTACAAGCAGCATCCCTTCCGGGACACAACTTTGACTAATACAATTCATGCATTAAGTCGACTTAAGACAAATTCCTTCCTAGAATTTTTCGAACTTATTACATGGCTTTATATGTTCACTTAGCAATGTTCTCACTAATTTACATTTCTTTCACACACGTACACCCTACTCTAATCGTGGAGCTTGCATTTATTCATTTTGATTGTGGCGTGTATTTTTTTGTACGGTAAAATGTGACGTTATGTTGACAATGAGGCGAATTTTAGTTTGGGAAGTTGCTAATTTCCACATATACACTATTACCACCGTTAATGGCACGTAGTTCAATGACATACGTAAGTTTGGTTCAATATTTTAGTGGCAGACATTCCATTTTTAAATACTATTTTTAAGAATGGAGATACGATCAAAACATTATTTGCATGTTTTGTTTTTGGTTGTACTTTACAGTGTTTTAGTTTCTGTTTAGATAGTTATATAATTTGAGAGAAAAATGAGAAGAAAGCAAGTAAAAGAAATTTCAGCCTAAGGTCGACTGCTTTCAAAATAAATTATGTATCCTACTATCAAGGTTACTTACTCTTAATAACATATAACACTAGATTTTTTGACGATTGCATTCGTTGTATCATACCATTATTTATGCTGTGTTAACAGGTTTAAGTTATTATTCGCTAATTGTCTTCATGTTCTGGGTGGCAATAACATTTCAGTTTTGACTTTTAATGCGCTTATCTCCTAAAATAATCTGTTCCTACGTAACATTTTATCACAATACATGATGTAGAAACACAAAAACTTAGGTGGACAGTAATTATTCATTTTGATTTTCAAAAGCGACCCGAATCTTACTGGGCTAGTAATTTTACGCTGAGTTTTAATGTTAACCTATTCCTTAGCAATACATCAAATCACAAAAGTATGGGCGGCTTAGCTATCTCAATATGTATTCCACTAACAGTCTCTAAAGTGACTGGCTATTTGGCAATTATGTTCGACATTCTCAGATAAACATGTTCAGTCCGAAATGTAAATATTTTTTCATGACATTCAAGGCTGTGTACCACATTTCATACACACCCCACCAATATCATGACATATCTTAGAAGAACAAGAACCGTTTATTTTACATTGTCAGACTCAGGTGCTTTTTTGAGTACAGATAATGTTCCTTTGGCATTAGTATTTGTTGGCTCATTGAGTATCAAGTTTTTCATGGCGTATCGTTTTCCTGTATTACATCTCGTTTGCTTGGTCATTTTGATTTTTGTTTCCTTCAGTCCTTGGTTTGTCTTGAATGTTGCTTTAGTCGTAGGTACAGCTGTATTTGTTTAAATAATCGACACATTGAGTAAGTAATAAAAAAAAACCCATTATACACGATCGAGGGAGAACCGATGATTATGTACTTCTTTTGACCTCGATCAACGAAACACACGGAAGCAATTATACTGACGTGTAGCGGGAACTTTGTATTTACCGTATTCATGACGAGGACGCTGTACCTATTTGATTTTGAATACCATACATGCGATTCGTACACTTAAATCTCGGAAAAAAATAACTGATTAATTTATAAAAACGTTTCTCAACGTGTTTTCAGAATATTATTCTTCACGTACCACTGAGTATGTACCATTAGTTTTTTGAAAATAATTTTGTTTGCCGCTCCGGTGGCCTAGTGGTTAGAGCGTCCGCCTCGGATGCGGGAGGTCGTGGGTTAGATCCCCGGCCGAGTCATGACAAAGACTTGCAAAAATGGTACTAACAGCTGCATCGCTTTGCGCTCAACATTAAGAGGTTAGTGTTAGGACTGATCGGCCTGGTGTGACTAGGTGGGACATCATGCTACATGTCTGCGGCATGATGCCCCAGTGCTAGACATCACTATAAACTGTCACACTGCAGACATCGTAGCGATATGACTAAAAAATTGTTAAAGCTACGTTAAAAATCTACACACACACACACACTGTTTGTGTTTAAAACAAATCTTTTTTATGATATGAATTAACAAGAGTACCGTAAGTATTATACTAAACCACCCCCATTATATCATTCATCTTTTGTGTTAAATTCTCTTTCATTGGTCGAATACTTTACATGTCCTTCCGACATTAATAGGTGTCTTCGTTATCTAAAATGTACGTAATCCTTAACAACTGGTCAAAGTTAAGGTCAATGAACTCAAATTACTTTCCGGAAACCATTTTCATTTTCTTTGTATTTTAGTTAGGTGACCTTGACCTTTGACAATTTACCTCAAAATGTATAGGCGTCTCTCTGTGTCAGATGCAAGCCATCTACTAAGTTTCGTTATAGTCTGCGGCATAGAACAAGAATTATTTTGTGGAAAACATTTTACATTTATTTTAAGAGATATCGTTAGTGTCTCTGATATAAGCCAACTACTAAGTTTTGTCAAGGCATGGTGTACGAAAATTAAGTAGTCTTGTGGATATCATTATTCCTACGTGTAGTCCCTGTGACTGGCCTTTGACCTTTTATCCCCCAAGAGAATCCTCGTCGTTCTTGCTTAATTGCAATCAACAGAATATTGCTTGGAAACCATTTGTCGTCTTAGAGTAACTGTGATCTTAGTTTAAACATGTTTTTTTCTCATGAATTTTAACTGGAGCTTACAAGAGGTACAATACAGAAGATAAAGGATTTGAGTGAACGCCAATGATTTATAATATTCGTCTCCTTCTACGATTCAAAAATTTAAAAAATATATATGAATATAAATATGTTTCGGATAATATTAAATTTTAATGACGAAAATCAAAATGTTTTAATAATCAAGCTGATCTTGACCTTTAACCTTTGGATTAAAAATACCAGCCTATGTCTTTCAGCTCTCAAATTCAACCGTTTACAGTGTTTGGTCGAGGTGTCTGATATACAAGTCTAGCTATTGTGTGAGGAGACAGTTTTCCTTCTTTCAGTACATGTGTACCCTTAGCCAGTCTTTCCGAAATAGATGGATTTTTAAAGATAGAAAACGGAGACCCGGAATTACGATGGATGGAGAGAGAGAGAGAGAGAGAGAGAGTGTGTGTGTGTGTGTGTGTGTGTGTGTTTGGTACTTGAGCTGCATGGATTCTGTAGCAAGGTATTAAGATGCCGCCGCCAGAGCTAAACGCATTTCATTTTCGAGCCCTGTAGAAACTATATCGAAATAGCTCATATAGGTTTATGGCGGTCTCATCAGAAAACAGGATGAAATTACATGGTCTTGATAACTAAACATACTTCCGTATCATTTGCTTCTTTACGCATCCTTCAAGCAATGACGCATACGGCACTCGCCTCGTTACCCAGCAGGCGATATGCATTGTGTGTTCTTCCCGTATTAACACGAAATAGATTTAACAGACAGATGTCTACATCATCAGGCATATATGTATAACTCTTAACACCCATTTGTCTTGTCATTCATACAGTCATACCTACCTACCTACCTACATACATACATACATACATACATACACACATACATACAATCGCTCAATATAAATATATATTTATGATAGAAATATAGTTTTATTCAATGAATATTAATTTACTTCGCTAAGAATTTGCGTCATTTTTCAAATACATTAAATACTGTAAAACCTTAAGTTTAAGCAAGGAAATTATGGCATATGATTCATCCACACCAAGCAACTGTTTTTATGATTCAATTACTAATCTGTTTTTCAGAGATAATACATAGGTCAACACTCACAGTGAAAACTTCCAGACGAGGCGTAAGACCAAAGCAAAGCAAAATGGCTGGGCGAGGACGAAAAATTCCGTAAGTATAGCAATATATGCACAAACGTGTACACTGTTTTGTACTAGTTCATTTTTAAAAAAGAGATGTTCTTAATTGTGACAGAGCTACATCTCTCTCTCTCTCTCTCTCTCTCTCTCTCTGCGTACACTCTAGCGCTTTAGTGTACTAAAATTATAAATAATACTTTTGTAACTTCTCTGATTTTTCTTTTGCATCTATAAGTGTTGAATCATTGAAAGTTCTCTTAATTGCAAAACAATACTTAAGCTTCATTAAGTTTCTCAAGGACATAAATTAAGAATTGCTAGAGATATAGTTTTCGCAGATGGTCTGTAATTTTTAATACAATGCATAATCAAACACACTATACACGCAGAGAGAGAGAGAGAGAGAGAGAGAGAGAGAGAGAGAGAGACTTAGGGGCAGAATACATTTCTGCATTGCTAAATATCATTTACAGATGTGTTTCCATCTCATCTCTTTATAGTTAATACAGACGCATTTATGTCAATTTGCGTTATTCCTTTGCATTGGAAGGAAGTTCATTCATGTGTTACAAAAGCTTACAATTTGCGCCAGAACCATTAGAATTACAGAAAATTAAAATCGCAATGGGGTTTTCTTTCTATAATCACCGTAAATAGATGTTTTTTTTTCTTTCAAATTTGTCACGTCCATGAATGAGACTTTACATAGAGTATTTGCCAGTCTGTTCTGTGAAACTCTTGTCTCTCACCGTGTGTCTCTCGCAAATATGTTAACCAAATATACGTCAGTTCCTCTGTTTAAATGGCATAAATGTACAAACGAGGGACAATAATAATAATAATAATAATAATTAAACGACTGCTTAAAAATCAAAGATAAGCTTGCATGTATATACAAATTTAGGCCCATTTGTAGCGTAGGCGTTTCCACGGTATTTAAGGACACACGGTACTAATTATACGGAAGAAATGTGAACCAGTCTAGAAATGGGTGAAGAAATGATAGAGTATTTACAGGTTTGGTAGTCCATAATTGGTTAATAATGAAAATTAAAATTTTAGGAAAAATATCTTTTGAGAGCTTATCCTATATGTAATGTAAAAAAAATATTGACAAATTTCTACTGATGCAATTTTAGCATTTTTACAGGCTTGACTCAGGAGTACTTAATACTGAAAGTAGCACCTGATTCATTTGGTGCAGAATCAATAACACGTGTTTCATGCACATGTATGTAAACAAATTGCCGCGGGTCATATGGTGTTCTCCACACATACGCTTGCACCAAGGTTAGATGTGCACGAAAAATTATAGGTGTCATTATCAGCACCCATAAATTTTAAGTTATTGAATTTTGAATATGATAGTGTTTCCATATGTTTACCATTGGAGTGGAATTAGTACCGCGAGTCCTTAAATTACCGTTTTGTAGGACAAAGGGATCTAACTCTGCAAACAGTACGTAAAAGTGAATTATTCAAGATCGATCACCATACATGAAATTAATTCCGTCGAACAGATTTTAAAAGTAAATTACAAATTGTTTCATCTATGAGCCAACTTAAACAGTTTGACATGAATAGAACAAGCTACCTAATGATCAATTAATTAGAAGGTATTGGTTTTTGCATCAGTCGTATCTTTAGCCTTGATACATGAATTTCCACAACTGCGGAGGCTTGCATACAAAAACGCAGTCATTATGTGGCTTTCTCTGTTATGACATTTTATTGTTTATTCATTACACTAAGCCCTTTCAGACAAATTTACAAGTCATGTGACAAATATTACTGAATACAAAAGAAGAAAATGTTAGCAGAATAATTATTGCTACTTTTCAAAATGAACATATTTCATCAATATACGCAATAAACAATTATTTTTACGTGCAACAATAATTAAAGTCCTGTTTGTCGGTATCATTGTGGCGAGAGGGTGGGAAGGGACAATTGTCTTCCTGGAGGCAGGCAAATGGTTCGAGTTCCAGAGCTTCGTAGTAATTCACCTTCACAATATTACAACGGGGGGGGGGGGGGGGGCGGCAATTTTTCACAAAACGAATATTTAGGTTAGTGGGGTGGAGGTTGGCATAAAAATTATTGCCTGTAGCAAAGTAGGGTTGCCACTAAAGAACACTTACCCAGAGCGCCTCGTACCCTCGAACTACCACTGAATCGTTATATACAGAAAACAAAACATCCCCTGTGCACATTAAAAGATTTGAGAAAGAAAAAAAAGTCCAATTTATCATAATGTGCAACTTTATCTTTGTGATCCGACCTCGATGTGGGCTAAAGTCAGTGGATAATAGGCACGAAATCGGAGTTTGAAAACACATGGCCTTATACCAGAGGGCATACCTTCTGCGTACGAAAACCCCAGGTTACTATATACCTAATTCTCTGACTTGAACATTTCCACTTTAATTCTAACATTATATGCGACGTATTTCGAGCCCTGTTCCACGTTTTATTGCAGAAAGGAGATCTCCGATATTTTTGATAAGTACATACACAACAATGTCCGACATTTGAAACGAGACGATGCGATACATCTACTAGAAAGTGAGTTTGGACTGGACAAGGAGCAGGCCCAAACCATGTTTGAAACGTTCGACAAGGATAAAAACGGAATAATGAGCATATGGGAATTCCAACAATTTTACATTTGTATGGGTGATCAGTGAGTATATAAATGATGTAATAAATCTAGGGCATGCGCCATTTGGAATTGATACTCCGTTTTATAGACTTGTTAGATTTTTGTAATTACTTCTTTGATATGGGAAGTCACCGTTGGAGAAATATTTTTCAGCCAGAATAATTTATCAGTTTTTAAAGCAAACGCCGCAGAGTGCAGTGTTGATGAGATTTCATGATGGCATGGTTTAGTTTGGTAGCTAAGTACATGTCAGAGCCGGATAAGTGGGCATGAGCCTTGTTAGCTCCTATTTAGCTACTTGAAATAGACCGCTCAGGTGGCTTAGTGGTTAGAGCGTCCGCCTCGGATACGGGAGGTCGTGGGTTCAATCTCCAGTTGAGCCATAGCAAATACTTCTAAAAATGGTACTAACAGCTGCTTCGCTTGGCACTCAGCACGAAGAGGTTAGTGTTAGGACTAGTCGGCCTGGTGGCAGGATAATGTGACTGGATGGGACATCATGTTACATATCTGCGACATGATGCCCCAGTGTTAGACACCACTATAAACTGCTACATTGCAGACATCGTAGCGATATGACTGACAAATTGTTAAAGCTACGTTAAAAATCCAAATCACATCACAACACACATCACATCATATTTAAATCTAAAAGTGTAGATTGGCTTGGTAGTGTATTTCCATATGAAATATTTGTACAATGCAACAATTGAGAAAAGAGAGTTTCGCTGTCTGGAGACGCTTTTTATTGTTGGCATGAAGGTAAATATGGTGGAGTGATACAGGTGTAGTCAGGCTCAAACTTGTGGTTCGACTGACCCAGGGATAGAGTAGTAAAATAGTTCCCTGTATTTTGGTGTCTGAGTTGTGATTTGTGTTTTATGGTATTTAAGTACTGATGTTCTGTTACTGAAATCTAAAAAGGAGAAGCCATGCAGTTGTGAGGTTGCCATGCCGTTGTGAAGCTGTGATGCAAATGTGAAGTTGGGAAAATTTAAGGTCATTGATTGATTGGAGGAAAATTGCTTATAGTCTTGGCGCGTTATTTGAACCCAGGCGAGTTTTTGAATCGCTCGTGAAAAAAAAAACAACCTTGCCTAGAACAATAACATACAATAACTATTTTGAATGCGTCAGCGATGGATGAACAATTGCATAACGTCGATTGGTGGAGTTATACAATTATAAAATGGTTTTTCAGTAGAAACGTGTAATGCATATGTAATTTTGTTGCTAGTCAATTTGTGTTCACGTGACACAAACCAATGTCAATTCTCGTTTTTCATTTGAATATTGATACTCAGTTAAACTTCCCCTAATGCGGACAATGAACCCATAATTTGTCTGATTCATGTAGGTCACCCGTTTCAAGAGGTTTCCTCAGTTCTAGAAAGGTTTTGTTTGGAAACAAATGTAGCACACTCGCTATATATATCCGAATCACGCTGTTAAAGATGAACATACTGAGTCTATGCAGATAAACACACGCAGCCTATATTATAAAGTAGACAGTACCCTTTATATTGCTATTATGAAGTAGTATGATCTTGCACGGCGCCCCCAGGACAAAAGTGGTTTAAATGTCAACCAGAAGGAGTAAATGTGTTCACCTATCTTACAAAAAGAGTGCTGACAGACAATTACTCCAAAAGTAGATTGCTGTTTCTTCTACCATATCCAATCCTGCAGATGTAGTGAGCGCCCTAGATGGGATATATATAATTTTGTGTTGGAAATGTTATAATCGAAAACCATATTTACTGCGCCTCAGTTACTCCAACTGAAGTGGTCCGCCGAGTGAATTATGTAACATCACACCGGAATGTTTATCGGAGATCCAGTTATAAAATTATGCTGCCCATGTCAAAAGTGATATTAATATGGAATGACAGTTGCTCTTTTTGAATTATAATTTGTGAAACAAAAATCTTCCTAAATGTTATTGTTTGTCGAATTGTGCAATATTACTTTAACTTTTGTCAAGGACTATTTCTTTCACGCACAAAAACTGAAGCGCGCATCATATGGGCCAGAATTAAATGAAATGATGCACATCATGTGCTCTTCTTTCCATCCAGACACTTGCCACTAAGAAGAACACTATGGGATAAGCATACGTTCAGATGAGCAATGATCTAGTATTGAATTTACGAAGGTCTTTCAATAATTGCTAGCTTTTACTCACCAACGCTGTCAAAAGTTGAAAATTGTTAAACTCGTTTCATACATTCAATATTGAATCATTACCCATTTGAAATCATATATATTCACATGAATTATTTAAATAGTTTCATCAATGTGTTGTCAGATGCACAGACATGTGATAATATCTTTATTAAATAAAGTTAACGACCATGTTGGTATTAATAATTATTGCAAACGAGTCTTTGTTAATTTTTCTCAGATTTACACAAGGTTACTGTGGAATTGTAGTCAGTTTAGAGTTAATAAAAGATACTTTTTCTTTCCATAAAATTCATGTCATATCATGCTGTTTCTCGAAAAGTTTCTCCAGCCATTAAACGTCTCTCCAGTTATTAAATGTTCTCCAGTTATTAACGGTTTCAAATTTATAACGCTTTCAAAAATTGTTAGCTGTTTTAAACTTTATGTTGATGTCTCTTTTTGAAGCAGTTAGAGGACTATATTTAAATGCCATGATAAGATTTCCTTACTTTTTTAAGGCCTTGATCATAAAAAAAATGAGTTTCTCACATATTTATTACTAATCAGATCTGCTAATTGTATTTAAGTTCATCCTCTGCTTGTTATCCATTTCAGCGCACAAGAAGTCATCAATAAATTTCAGGAATTGGATAAGGATGGAAGTGGAAAACTGGACGCCAGTGAGGCGCGTGCAGGTCTGAAAACACTGAAAACAGCTACAGGCCGCAGTCTGGAAGACAAGGAAATAGATTTCTTCGTGCAGACGACAGCGGGCGAGGACGGGACGATAGATCTCGGGTCGTTTACGTCACTATTGTACAGACTTAAACTGTACAATTCTCCTGCACCTCCCAAAGATGTAAAAATTCACGCATAAACATGCTTTGTTCAGCCAGATCTATGAACAGCAATAATAAAACATGGAACAATTCAGTTTTCGTCATGGTATGCGTTTAGTAGACTAACTTACGAACTGTTCGATAATTTATGCAAATTGCAAGGATCACCCTCGTAAATACTAACTGAGGTTATTTCATCCCAACACGTCCTTCAGTAGCTTCAATTTATTTAGTAACTTTGGAGAATATTCATCAGTAAATGTAATAATGACTTGTTGAACCAAGGTAACTTCCGGTTTGCAATAATGTAATACCAGCATTCTTTTCAATTAGTAGGGGTTTTATCAACAGACTCAATATTTTACAAACAGTTTGATTAAAAAACCCAACTCGGACCAAAATGTCCAAACAGTTTAAAAATTGTTTGATGTTTTGATTAAAGAATCACATTTGTATACTGTTCATATTGAGTGTTATCAGTATCACGTCAGCGGATCCTTGTCAACGTCCAGTCAGCGGAACCGTAAAATGAATGTTTACGACAGTGTAATCAATATTATCACTCCTTGAATCAGGAGCAGAAAGACTGTTATCCCAAGTCTTACAAACTTTGCACACGTTTTGCATAAATAGTTGAAAATATAATTGTCTTTTCACAGTGAGAGACATAACGTGACAAAAGCGTCAAACTTTATGACAGGTAACGATGGATTTTACTGCTGAAACAAAAGTTCATTAAACTCTCAATTTTTTTTAAACGGAGGATTTTGGCGAGATCTGCAGGTTTTTTGTTGTTGGCACATATCTTGAATACTAGCATTAAAATACTTTGCACAGATATCTCGAATGATATCAGCTGTTTAAACATTAAATTATACGTATAGGTGATGAGATCTATAACAAACCGACTGCAGCACTGGCATAATAATAGACAGACGTTAATGTAAATATAAAGAATCAGATCGGAACTCTTTTAAATTTAGCAAGTCACGTGTGAACCGAATAATCATTTTGTTTGAATAAAATTCATCTTAGCTAAAAAAAATTACAAATTACCTTAATCTTATTGCAATGTGACAACCTTTTCTGTCAAAGCCATAGTCAAATTTGGTATGTCATGCCATCTTTAGACCACTTTACGGTATGTCGTAAAATGATTTTACTTGAAATCAAGGTAAAGTTAATATAAGGTTCTGATCCTGTGTTGAATGGGGTTATAAACTAAAAGAAAAAAGTGTTCGCCGGGTTTTACCAACTGATATTAATTTTCATAAGATAATGTGTATATCTTAGACGAATTAAAGAATTTACATCATGCTTTATTTGGATATATAAACTTATCGATTACTTTAGGGTACGTTGATGGGTTAGTGTCAGTGCTACCTTAGGGGTCTTCCGATAAATCAGCCCCTCACCAGTGATTGGCGGTCTAGGGGTAGATATCACGTATTCATTAAAACTTGCAATAGTTTGCAGCCAAGTTTGGCTACAAACATCGGTGTACATTTTATACACTTACCCATATTTCACGAGGATGTGGAGCTCCGTCGGTTGAAGGGTTATTTTGCTGACATCTTCATTATATTTCCGTCGGTTGAAGTTTTTTTTGTGTGCTGACATCTTCATTATATTTTCGGAGCAAATTCTGTTTTTGTTGGCTTGTAAATCCACGTGGTACAACCCTCTGTAACGTGGCCATTTCGACTCTAGATGAAGGAATTAAATTTTACCACGCACCATAAAATGGTCTATGGCAAACATGCATTTAAGACCAACATATTGTTTTCACACACATCTATCACTTTGAAATCTGATCTAGACAATTGGAGAATTTAATCAAAAGACATATTCGTGATAAATGTATTGGATTCTATATTCATGGCAACAAACATGTACACAGGTCACAAAAATGTACACATTTACAAAAATGTAAACATGTCACAAAAATGTACATTTTGACTTGAGTCTTGGTACTCTACGTTACAGTTTTATTCCAGTTATACATGAAGAAGAAGCTGCAAGTTTGCTGAAAGTACTTTGACTTATGCGTTGTCTTCCATTTTTCAAAAGTTACAATTGTCAAATATCTCAGGAGAATATAAAATAAAGTGATGTAAGAAACTGACACAATATAATAACTGCTTCTAAAACCCTCAATCAGTTCAACCTAAAATCCAAGGTGTATCATATTCCAATTACTTTTCATAGTGTCAGAACTAGGTCGATGACACCCAACATTTTGACTTTGACATATTTAATACCGTCCAGTCTCCAAATTCTTGTGTTATAAACAATTTCTGGATGTGGTCTTCTACTTTATTGTACAAACGTTTGAGCTGGGTTGATTTGCATTTGTACATCAGCATGTAATAATGGTGTCATCAGTTTTGAGATTCATTAGTGTCCTTATATCGCAGGTACGTGTTAGTTATTGTAGTCGGTGCAAATAATAAGGGATGAAAGTTTGGACAAAGTATCGAACTGTTCATTTTATCTTTACTACTACTAATAGTACTAAATACTACTACTACTACTACTATTACTACTACTACTAACACTACTATTACTACTACTACTAAATACTACTAGCACTACTACAATGCTACTACTAATACTACAATTACTGCTACTACTAGTACTAAAAAAATAATAATAACAAACAACAATAATCAATGCAAATAATACAGACATGTACAGTCAACTCTAAAGCAGTAACAATACTCTTTCTTGATGTAGCTTCGGCTGCCTTTGATAATATAGTATAAAACATTCAGAGAGAGATCGCGAGAGATCGCGAGAAATAGAGAGATCTGGATTTTAACGTAGCTTTAAAAAATTGTAATTATCATATCGCTACGATGTCTCCAGTGTGGCAGTTTATAGTAATGTCTAATACTGGGACATCGTGCCACAGACATGTACCATGATGTCCCATCCAGTCACATTATCCTGACCGATCAGGTCGACCAGTCTTAACACTAACCTCTTAATGCTGAGCGCCAATCGATGCAGCTGTTAGTACCATTTTTAGAAGTCTTTGGTATGACTCGGCCGGGGATCGAACCCACGATCTCCCGCATCCGAAGCGGACGCTCTAACCACTAGGCCACCGGAGAGAGAGAGAGAGAGAGAGAGAGATTATGTCTGATGATAAGAACATATACCTGCCTGCTAGTCTGAAAGCATGCATGTAAATGTGTTTATTGGTATGTATGCAGTACTATGTGATCTGTACATAGAACGGTAATGCCTGCTGCTTAGAACGATTTGAACTAACAAGGACAGGAGCAGTTTATAGGTCGACCCCCTAGTGGGAACCGACTCTCAGTTTAATTGTACTAATCTTGGAAACAAAATATATTCCATGAATGAACCTTTTGCTGTTGTTAGAGTAGTGTTTCTCGTCGGCGCAGCACGCGCAAACCTTTAAGTCAAGCCTACTCGGCAGTATTTTAATACTGATTGCATGATTAACAACTACCCCCTGATGATATATCTGTACAATCAGACTGTATGATTAACAACTACCCCCTGATGATTTATCTGTACAATCAGACTGTATGATTAACAACTACCCCCTGATGATTTATCTGTACAATCAGGCTGTATGATTAACAACTACCCCTTGATGGTTTATCTGTACAATCAGACTGCTCGATTAACAACTACCCGTTGATGATTTATCTGTACAATCAGACTGTATGATTAACAACTACCCGTTGATGATTTATCTGTACAATCAGACTGTATGATTAACAACTAACTCGTGATGACTTATCAGTGCGATAAGACTGTATGAACTTATGTATATTCTTTTGCTCTTGCTATTACTGTATCTTTTTTTAAATAATAAACCTTTTTACTTTTGTCTTGTTCTTCGTCATTTTCAATCAACGCATTTTTGTTTCTACAATAGTTTATAATGATCCGTCTCATAATAGATTTACATGGGACATATCGATAATTATAGGCCCCATTTCATACAACGTTTAGAGAACAAATTTTGTAGTATATTTGATATTAAAAGTAAAGCTAAGACACAATTATTACCCGCGCCTCAAAGTGGAGGATTTTGTCATGTCCATTGTCTGTAGTCTTTCCGTAGAATTTTTGTCTTAAACCGTTATGTAGAAAATCAGCAAATATGGTTCATTTATTATATATATGCAATCCATGTGCAAGATAGAGACAGTGTTAAATCCAACCATTAACCTTATTTCCCTATTCAGCGTACCTGGAACAGTGGGTTCATTAATAAAATGGTAAACTCGGACCAGCCCTTCTTGACACTGCGATGCAGATTTCAAATTGCGCCATTGGCGTAAAACCGCATCGTTTGGAGTAAATAAAAAAGATTGATACAAATATACAGAGTTTTCATTTGTAATTTCGTTTGAAGGAGAAAATCGCACAGTTTACGACCTAGACGGGATGATCCGAAGAGAGAGAGAGAGAGAGAGAGAGAGAGAGAGAGAGAGAGAGAGAGAGAGTGAGAGAAAGAGAGAGAGATTTGGATTTTTAACGTAGCTTTAACAATTTTTCAGTCATATCGCTACGAGGTCTGCAGTGTGACAGTTTTAGTGATGTCTAGCACTGGGGCATCATGCCGCAGACATGTAGCATGATGTCCCACCAAGTTACATTATCCTGACACGAGGCCGATCAGTCCTAACACTAACCTCTTGATGCTGAACGCCAAGCGAGACAGCTGTTAGTAACATTATTTGTAAGTCTTTGGTATGACTCGGGCGGGATCGAACCCACGACCTCCCGCATCCGAGGCGGACGCTCTAGCCACTAGCCCACATGAGAGAGAGAGAGAGAGAGAGAGCCATCATCAACAACGCTCTTGAGCAGCAACCAGGTGATGCTAGCATGCCGGCAATTTAAGTGCGATCGGTCGATTGTACGATGACATTTGTTCTAGCGGAATAAACAATACGGCTAATTGAATTTCGCATATATTTTGTAACTCTATTTCTAGGAAAAAGCGAATCATTCGAATCTCAAATGCTGTTTCATATTTTTTTTAAAGTAAGTGATTAAATTGTTATTTGTTTCATACGATGGCTCGTATTGTTCTATTCTTTGTATCTGCTCAGATCTACGATATTCCATCCCTTAATTTGATACTACATTTTACTGTTTGCTCGATCCGGGCAATAACATCATGGTGAGTAATCTCCTAGACAACGTTAACCAAAAATCATAGGGATTGGGGATCACGCATTATGTCACCATCACATCTGTGTGTGTGTGTGTGTGTGTGAGAGAGAGAGAGAGAGAGAGAGAGAGAGAGAGAGAGAGAGAGAGAATCAAAATAGGCTTAAATATGGAAATATATGTCTAAATAACACACATAAAAACATATATACTTCCAAAATTAAAAAAACAGTAGTTCCATTTTTTATGCCACTGAAATATGTCAGTATTCATATGTTACTTGTTTAGGCTCGAATAAACAGTAACAAAAGAAGGCGTGAAAACAACAGGGTTTGAAAAAATTAACAAATGATTTATTTCCCCCCGAGAAAGTCTGTAAAAATTAAGCAATAAGACCTTAGAGTTTTAAGAATCAAATTCAAAAATAGTCCAAGAATAATCCACAAATTAAATTTTGGAAGTCCTAGTAATGAAATGTTCTGATGAATTCAAATTTGACTCCCGACGAAGAATCCAAGATGTAAGGCGATAACATATACTGTATCCTTTGTGGTGTTGGAATGTCTACAGTTCTGTGTTATTCAAAAACAATAATCCGGTGTTTGAATTAATGAAATGCCTTTGTCCAAGAATTCTGTATGAGCACTCAAATTTTTCCAGGAAAACGAATTATCCTTTAGAATCCAAATAATTCGAATAAACATTAAAATGTAATTCCCCAAACTGGTCACAAACAAACAAACACCTTGACATCAAGTGTTTTAAGCCCAGACTGAGACTGAGAGATATCTCTATAAACAATGATTATATAGTAACTCGAAACGCAAAACAAATTCCCGATGAGGGTCAACTTTCCAGAACCTTCGAGAAGTATTTGCGTAAAAAAGCACGTAGTCCCAGTATGACCTTGACAAAAACCAATTATTTTACTCTACGAATAAAAATAAAAAGTTGTTTACTTCTCTCACTGAATTCTGAGTTAATGTCGGGAATTAGACCATCTTTAGGTGTTTACAAATGAATAGTCAAGGTTAAACTATTTTCTGCAAAAGTATTGAGTGCCTTACATGGTCCGCTTAAATTAAATGCAGTCGAAACTAGATTATATGATGTGCATTCTGTATTATATGGTGCACATTTGTTATTATATGTTGTGCATTTGTTAAATTAAGATGTGCATTTGTAATTGTGTGTCGTGCATTTATTATTATATGATGCGCATTCCTTGTTATATGGAATCAAATCGCAATTAATTTTACTATATATCTCTACATTTGGTTCTCAGTATTGAACTTTCCTTTGTTTCCTAAGGATAATAAAACATATCTCATTCTAACGTACCGTCAAAGATAAACTCACGGTGAAGTTTTTGAGAGGTTCGATTATAAACAAAGCACCGTACATTGGGTCACAGATTTCACTACAAAATCATCAACAATGTATCATTACGTACTGTGCACTGTCGCCGAAATACTCACAGCCAACCACACCATAATTCTCAAATTACAAAGAATGACCGATTCCGTTATATCCACACCAATTATGCCTAAATATGACTATTGCATCTTCACCAAACGGAGACAGGAAAAAAAATGCTCTAAAAATAGACTGGTCCTGCATTTGTGGCTACTGCACCGGAGCTAATAATTGTGATCTGATTCCTAGCAATATCACGTGTGGTTTATTACACCGTGTACACTAGTTGCAAAGGTAAATGCTTTGCAGTCAGGGTAGATATATTTTGTCCTAGTGGTTGAATTATACGTAAATGGTAGCCGTGTACTGGTCATTGACTTCTCAGGTCATGTGAATATTATGTATAATGTTTAGCTTTTCAGTTCAAAATAAGACCAAATAAGTAATACAACTGATTAAGACAAGGTCCATTTTCAGTCCGTTTTATGGATACATGTTGCATAATTTTGGAATGAGATGAAGAAATTAAAACGTTTTAATTGTCATACTCCATGTATAATCCTTACTTAATTCTACCAATTGTCTCTTAAATAACTGTCGGTGATATCATCTGAATGGGTCGATAAGTAAAATTTGATGGCCTAGTGGTTAGAGCGCCATCCTCTGACGCAGGAGGTTCGAACCCCAGCCTAGTCATGCCAAAGACTTATAAAAAAGGGTACTAACAGCTACCTCGCTAGGCGCTCAGCATTAAGACGTTAGTGTTAGGACTGGTCGACCAGGTGTTAGGATAATGTGACTGCGTGGGACATCATGCTACATGTCTGCGGTATAATTCCCTAGCGCTAGACATCGCTATAAACTGTCACACTGCAGACATCGTAGCGATATGACTGAAAAATTGTTAAAGCTACGTTAAAAATCCAAATTACACACATACACACACACACACACACACACACACACACACACACTGTAAGTAAAATAGGTTGGGACTAGTCCGATAAATCACCCCCACACCTGTTAGGATACTGATGGACGATGTGTGGGTCTGATGTCACCTGTTCTCATTAAAATATGCAATTTTGTTGCTTGCAAATATTGGTGGAACAAGCCTGTGTACACTTTAAACACATTCCAGTAATTGGTAACAGCCATATCGACGCGAAATTCAAAATGGCCACAGGACAGAGAGTAGTGAAATTCAACGTGGATTTACAAGTCACCAAACATAGGATTTGCTCTGTAAATATAATGTACATGCCACCAAAAGAACCCTTCAGCCAAGGGTAGTTCCACAGAAATACTGGTAAGTGTAAAAAAAATGTACACCGATGTGTGCAGCCAAAATTGTCTGCAGACTTTTGCATGTTTTAATGAATAGGTGATATCAGCCCTAAACCGAAATCAGTATCCTCACGGGGAGGGGCTGATTTATCGGCCTCGGTTGGGACGTGGAGACTTTAGTGGCAGGCGATATTTTATTAAAGTGGTCCCTGTCTAATGTCTTAACTTAAAAGCTATGCTGTTACTTTTTCAACTTTTATTCTCAAAGTTAAATATATGGACATGTTTGCGAATTAGATGTTTCTGGGTGTTTTGTTCTTGAAATAGACGTGAGGCATGTACACCTCCCTTAGTAACTTCACAGTATGTAGACTGAGAAATACTAATAGTCGGCCAGGAAACAGAGTTAGCGACCCATATCAGTAGATATGCGAGTTCCCAGGCATGAAGAATCTCTCAAAAATGGTCTGGATGGCAACTAGTTTGAATTCCATCAAGCTATTTAGTAATCAGTTTTTGGGCAGAATTGTCACCTAAGGAAAGGTCTTCTGGTTTCACAGGAAGCTTGACTAAGTGTCCAAAGCGAGGCATGTAACGTATATCTGATTTAATCATGTTTTTTTAAAATTCAGTTGTCTGGCAGTTTTACATTTTTTATCTATTATAATGTAATTTTTTTTTTGTCATTAGAGATGATACTTTTTCAGAAAATTGTTTGACCTTGATTGTTAGTTTATGAACACCAGGTGTTGATTTAAATTCTGACCGGGATTCAAAATTAGTAAACAAAGTTCTATTTTATTTTAAAATGATTGGTTGTTGTCAAGGCCATGCCATGATGGGACTACGTGGGTTAAGAAGAAAACCCTTTTTTGTTTATTTTTTTTATTCTGGGAATAAAATCATTGGTCTAATCAAGGTAATATTCTGTCTATGTGATATAAACATGATCATGTGACACCCCCCCTCTGATTTCGCAACTTGGGGGAATTTCGAAACTGCGTCTTATGATACAATATAATCTCTGTTTTGAGAGAGATTTCTCAGTTTTGGGCTTTTCATACTGATGTCAAGTTAACTTGTTGTAGCCAGATTTGAGCTATAATAATTCTTCAGATCAGTTGCATTTCAAAAGGATTAATTCTTTATTCTCTGGAAATATTTTGAGGAGTGCTAACACACCAGAGTGCCATTATTTGTATTTCTACAAGGAACTGTAGATAAGCACAGCACTGACATCATACGTCTTCGTCATCCATCTTGGATGTTACATCAGGAGTCGAATTTGAACTTATCAGAACATTTATTACTAGGACTTTTGCAATTTAATTCGTGGATTATTCTTAGAGTATTTTTGGATTTGATTCTTGAAACCGTAAGCTCTTCTCCTTTTTTCATTTTTACAGAATTTTCCAGGAAAATAAATTATTTGTTAAATTTTAGAAAGCTTGTTGTTTTCACTCTTGCTGTGTTACTGTTTATTCGAGCCTAAACACGTAACAGACATTAAATATATCCGTAAAACAACAACAACAACAAAATATAAACAACACAAAGACCAAGAAAACCCCCCACCCCAATTCTTCTTTGCATCCGTAATTAAACTGATATATTTTATTTGTAGTCAATCACATCAGTTATTATTTGTGTTTCTTTTTGCATGTGTTAGTACGTTTTATTCATTACTCTCATGTTATTAACTTTCTTTTCAGCATAGGCATATGACCCTCCTGTATGGGAGACATGTATTGGGGGAGGTACCTGTGTTTCGCACCTCTAAGTTGGAACTATTTTCACCATGACAAAGTAGTATACTTTGGAATTCACTTGCTTGTCATGGGAAACTAATGGGGACTATAATGTGTTTGCTTGCTCTTTCTGTAGGTGTCAAGCACTGCACTTCTAGTTTAATGAACATCATTCATATTTCTGTACAGACAAACAAACCAGTTGACGCATGTCACGCAGTCATCAAAAGAATCTACAACTATGATAGTCTCTCTGTCATTCAGTCACATAATGTGTAGTTCCAAACTCCCTTCTTGACACTGCTGGTTAGGGATTCTTTTCAAGTCCTGATGCTGCAGTAGTAACAAATGCAAGAAGCATCTGATGTTGCACACATTTTATGTTACGTATTTAGGCTCAAATAAACAGTAGCAAAAGAAAGAGTGAAGACAACAAGCTTTGACAAATATAACAAATAATTTATTTCCCTGGAAAAACACTAAAAATGAAATAATAAGAACTTACGGTTTTAAGACTCAAATCCAAAAATAATCCAAGAGTAATCCACGAATTAAATATTAGAAGTTCTAGTAATGAAATGTTCTAATGAATTCAAGTTCGAGTCCCGAAGATGTGTCCGAAATGACGTATACTGTAGTCAGTATTGTGTTGAAATGACTACAGTTCTTTGCTGATTCACAAACAATATTCCGGTGTTTGAATTTCCGAATATAGTTTAAAGAAATGGCTTTGTCAAAGAATTATGTACGAGCACTCAAATATTTCCAGGAAAAAGAGTTAATCTTTTAAAATCCAAATAATTTGAATAAATTAAAATATAGCTCCAAACTGGTTACAAACACACTTTCCGGGGTAAAAGCCAAACTGAGAAAAATCTCTCTACACAAAGGTTATACAGTAACTTGAGACACAAATCAGATTCCCGGATGATGGTCACGTGATCACATTCTAGAATGATTTAGAAGGTATCTACAAGTCTAATGGCACGTAGCACAGTACAGCCTCGATTTCATCACCATCATCCACACACCAAAAATGAAAAAAAAGTTGTTTACTTGATTCTCAATCAAGGCCAGGAGCTAGGTCAACAATAGAAACAGTGTTTTTATTATTAGGCGTCCATGAAACTTGTTCAAACTTGATTTTCTGGCAAATGTCAAATTCCTAGTAAACAAAATTACATTAATTTGACATATAATGAGATTAAAAAACAAAAACTTACAAACAATTAAATTAAATCAAATATATGTAACACACAATTTTAAGAAGTCTTTGAACAAATGCAGGCAGCCATAACTCACAATATACACAATGCCACAAAGTACTCGCTTTTCTAAAATAGTCATAAAACTTAGTTTTGCATACAATACCATTTCCTTGATACCATTTTACTAGACAAGGTCTGAATATGTGATATATACACAGCTTTTTGGCAAACTATTTTGAGCAAAATTGTTAAGGTGGCAGGGAATAGTTCCGTCAATTGGCCCCTGTCTAAGTCTTACCTTAAAGGTATGATGTGACATTTTAGCTATTATTATTTAATAATTTAAGATATGGATATATTTACGAATGCATGTTTCCGGCTTGTTTTGTTCTTTAAATCGATAACCACTTCCCATAGTTTATTCACAGTATGTAGACACCGTGATACAAATAATCGGCTAGAAAGCGGCAGACACGTGAGTTCAAGGCATATAGAGAATTATCACTTTTGGGAAGCGGCTTGTCTTTTCACTGTAAGCATCACTTAATGTCAAAAACGACATTCCGACATGAAAGTTTATGATGGATAAACGTATTTCGCTAGAAACTGCCATAGACTTGTGAAGAGAATGATATTCTTGTGTTTGTTTTATTTAAGCTATCCAAATACAAACTGTTTTGACCCCACTTGTGTATTTCATTTTTCTGGCGAAGTTTTATTCTGGACAGGTAGAAGCGATGTAGCAGGCCAAATTAACCCCTGCCCAGATTAAACCCGGGTATAGTTTGGCCCAGGCCAGAGTATACTCCAGGGGATAAAGTGTCCTAGGCTAAACTATGCCGGGGGTGTAAAATAGCCTGGGCCAGTCCATAACCCTTCAGGCCAGAATATGCCCCACTTGTATATTAAATTAATATTTACTTATCGTTCTGGTCTTTACTTGTAGCAGGAAAACATGAACAACAATCATCACCGCCTTTTCTGAGTTTACTGAGGTATGTTTTAGCTTCAGCTTAAAGAAATAAGAATACCATTGTGATTTAAAAACTAGAACATATTGATAGGAGTGTTGGAAATATAATAGTTAATCAATACAATCGGACTGGAAGAATGTGAGGTATATATTGTATCATGATTCTTGATTCCTTCTTCAAGTTTTCCACAAAAAGCTCAAATTGTTGTGCATTGACACTACCACGATAGTGTACCACATGATTAACACTGTCTCTGGACATGAAGAGTATGTATGTATGTATGTATGTATGTATGTATGTATGTATGTATGTATGTATATATATATATATATATATATATATATATATATATATATATATATATATATATATATATATATATATATATATATATATATATATATATATATATATATATATATATATATATATAAAATTTTATCTTGTATGTATATACCTTGACAGACTACGAGTACGACTGAAACATGTCACTTAACTTACCTGACAAAGCTGAATCCTCAATAAAATGTTGAAGAAATTAAGTAATTCTTGTGTATATCGCTATTGATATCATGGGGGTATAATTTGGCCTGAGGGGTATGAATTGGCCTAGGCCATAATATACTCCAGGGGTATAAATTAGCCTAGGCCATAATATACCCGGGTATAATCTGGCCTAGGCCGCTTTAACCCCAGGTATACTCCGGACTGGGGGTATACTATTGCCTGTTACAGCGGCATTAAATGTGTGTATAAAAACGGTCCCTTGCAACCTTAGGTAGCCTTAGGTAGTCTCGGCAAGTACAGTGATCATGTTGTGTTTAATTCATTCACTGGGACAACATATGTTTGTCCCTATTGCAAAGCATTTCGCTTCATAACCGATGGACTAGCATTGTCTCACTCTTGAGGACGTTTTAAGTTAGATGCTCTTCACAAAGAGTTTGCACATAGTATAAGGGAAAAATATACAGTATATAATAAAACATTCACATTACATAATGAAAAGTATTTTTTAAAAAATTCTTTTTTTCCCCATCATATAGTATTAAATGGACATCAAGTATTAATGACCGTTAAACATACAATAAAAATACAGGGGACATAATTGGAAGTGCAAATTATGTAATAAATATTGCACATCCTATAATAACAGTGTACATAATTTAGTAAGAAATTTACAGCATATAGTAACAACTGTACATCATATGCTAAAACTGTTCACCATATTATCAAGCATACAAATCGTATAATAATGATAATAATAATAAACGCACATCATCTTTTGTAGGCCGTTACCTTCGCAGGTTGTCAACGTTCAAGAGTGAAGTGTATCTCCTTTAATCCCGAGTGAAGCTAGACAAATGCAAAGTTTCCAACAGTAACAACTATGTATCTGAAGAAAAAAAAAACAGGCTGAGAGAAGTATTTTTTATGCGTATTGTTTGTTTGAGCACGTGACCCGAAATCTGTATTACATGTGAATCCGTAAACCAGATTCAGTGCACAGGTACACCTTTTTACAGTTTAGTAGTCAATGCCAATCAGAAATGTGTTTATCTACAATTACTGAGATTTTTTTCATTCCACCCTTTCTGTTTATTTTATTAATTTATTTTATTTCATGTATTTAATTAATATTTGCACCCTCATTTCCTTACAGCGTGGATATTAATCTGGTCTTTATACATTTGACCGAATTGGCAGTTTTTTCTTAATGTATGTATGTATGTATGTATGTATGTATCTATGTATGTATGTATGTATGTATCGCCGTTTTAATCTACTATGAATGTTTTATATCATGTTAGTAACATAGCTCGTTCAGATATAGTGATTTTATGTCACCCTTACCACTGACGTTAAATATTATATCTTTATGCTATTTCAAAAATAGTGAAGCTGTTAACACATTTTTCCTTGTATGTTAGGACTGCTAAATAGCTTAACATATCCACGACACGAAGCCGTACACACTGTTTTGTATAGAGAGGATATCCATGACACGAAGCCCTACATAATTTATGATGTCCGTGATCTGCAACGATTCTCAAAGGTTTAGGGACTTAGGGATAACCCGGCTGATGATTCAGTTGACAACAAAATGGCTACATGGAAATGTAGTACGGATTGTAATGATACTCCTGCATTAATAAATAAAACATCTATTCCGCACGCCGCCATCATGCTGTTTCGTAAACATCGTAAATAAATAATGGTTCCGGGGTACAGCGTTCATATCGACGTTGGAGTTTTGAATATGAGGTGGCCATTCAACTTTTAGCACATATCTAAACTTGGTAATGACAAAAGATCAATCAACTGCCGCGAAGAAAGTGGCAAATGTTCTTCAGATTTATATTTTAGTAGATATCCATTCTGGCAGTTTGGGGTTTTGAAGCACGAGAGCGGTTCCTAAGCTTGTCGCAAGCCTCTGTAATGCAGACATTTGTGCTGGACGGTATTTTGTGTTAACACCATATCTCAAAGGAGCTACTAACTTTTTTGTTATAAATAATTTGCATTGAGTCAGATTCTTAGGTCAATTTAAAACAATTGTAATAAATCCACATTTAAGGATTCCGTCAAATTTTAATGGATCATCGTTTAAGGATTCTGTCAATTATTTTACTGAATCCTCATTTAAGGATTCCGTCAAAGTGTAACAAATCATCATGTTTTCCCTTTGAGATAAAATAAGACTAATTTCATGAAAATGCATGATATCATGACCGTATTTGAATCCATCATGACCGTATTTGAATCCATCATGACTGCTTACTGCTAAGTGAAACATTAAGACTGATATGCAAGAAGCTCAGTTTAAGGAGAAATTAGGAGATGTTGCGTGAAACTTGGGTCCGATATCTTATCAAAGATAAACAAACTGATAAGGTCATTTTTGTTACATATTTAAATTGTTACAATTTACAGGAATCTAATTTACCAATTATAATAACCAATCTAATTAATTAATTCGAATTTTTTTTATATATCTGTATGAAGCGCTGAAATAAAATAATAATTTAATCCAGAAAACGGGTACTACTTTATCAGACATTTGCTGGGAATTACGTGTAAATTATTTGACTGTTATCAGACATTTGCTGGGAATTACGTGTAAACAATTTGACAGTTATCAGACATTTGCTTGGAATTACGTGTCAACTATTTGACAGTTAAGTTGATATAATGTTTGTTTACATCGACAACGAAAGCAAAGATACTTATTTATACGATGTAGAATAAGCAATAATGTAAATGTAAAATACAAGAAGTACATAAGAGAGAAATTGAAATTTAAAAGCTCTGAAAAAATAAAGTTGAAAGTTGGATGGATAAAAAACAGTCTAGTTCCTGAGAGAGAGAGAGAGAGAGAGAGAGAGAGAGTACATAACACCATTTTCAACTTGTAAGGTCAAGATAAGTAATTTACGATTTCGTTTTTGGATTAAAGTTGTTTTCGATCTAGGTCAATATAGGTATTTTCATACCCTGAAAATCATCGTGACCTAATAAAACACTAGTTAAGATTCCAATTTAATTATTTCAGTTGTATTTTCAATTTAAATAAATAACGTTCTGTAGGTATCAATAGTTACATTAGAGAACAAACCCTTCAAAACAGTTGGAGATGTCCTATATGGTTGTAGACAAGTTGCGTTTGTGTATATGAAGCGTGATTAGATGTATGTATGTATGTATGTATGTATGTATGTATGTATGTATGTATGTATGTATGTATGTATGTATGTATGTATGTATGTATGTATGCGTGCGTGTGTATGTGTGTGTGAGTGTGTGTGTGTGTGTGAGAGAGAGGGAGAGAGAGAGAGAGAGAGAGAGAGAGAGAGAGATCACCTGAAAGAAAAATCAATGTTTTGATAACACAGAGAAGTTAAACCTAACTGGGCAGGGGCCAACAAAAGTAGCGTCGGCGGGGGTGGGGGTGGTACGCAACCTGTATTGGTCAGCTATTAAGTTTTACCGATGTCGGCCAGAACATGTATCGAGTTGAAATCGGGCGATGGGGGTACGTGCCCCCCACCCCGCCCTTATGTGCGGGTGCCCACATAACTGGGTGAATTGAACTTTGGAAGTCCAGAGCAGACATTTCAAAAAGTAAAACATGCAATTAATTCTCTCTCTCTCTCTCTCTCTCTCTCTCTCTCTCTCTCTCACACACACACACACACACACACACACACACACACATGTCTACACATGCTACATGCACAAAAACGCACATTTCCACTAGTTGATAAAATACGTGTGTCTAAAGGTTATGCGGTAACTTCTTTCGGTAGTTGTTAAATAGATAAATGCTGGGTTTTTCCACAACATCATTAACAATAATCGCATCGTGTCTTTCTAAGAAAGGGTTTTTCATGGATAGTAATCACAAGCATTCCACCTTTAAAAAAAGACATGATGTCAGCTATTATCAACCCACATTGATTTAATTTTGAGTGCTTGAATCTTGTCGTGTTCAGATGTGGCCCATAAATAACAGCGTTTTCTCGGGAGAAAAATTGTTTTTCTTTTCTCATTTTTAGTAAACTGTAGACGCAGTCTTTCTCTCTCTTTGTAATTTTGTGCATACACATCTGAAACATTCTTTTGAAAATAGTCGATGTTGTGCGATAGCTAAGCACGCTAATTCCAAACTTTCGACATCGGCTAATAAGGGATAAAGTAAGTAAATAAATCAACATTAATGTCTAGCAATTACACGTGTATTTCTCAACCATATATTTCACTTTCTGGTCTTTGACTTTGAAAAATTTAATGACCAATAGTCAGTTTGTCTCATTGTCGTCTCCTGATCAGCTACATGCAAATTACGGACACTGTTCGATATTTTATACGTGTTCTTGCTCTTTAATAAAATTTTGAAAGAATTTTCATTATTTTGTTTTAGTATTAAATGGAAGGTTATTTATCAGCACTGACCAGTTGACTTTACGCTTGTTGAAGCATAAACCGAGAAAAAGCCGCGAGAGCTTAAGTATAATCTGCGTCGCGAATCAGTTCGCACAATGTGTGTTTTAGTTTATACTTCAATGAACTTAATAAATAAACTGTAAACCCTTCAATAATCAAGTTTTAAAGTAATCATTGACTGTTTAAAAGCAGAGAGAGAGAGAGAGAGAGAGAGAGAGAGAGAGTCGAATAACCATTGTGTGTATCATAACTGGTAGAAATATGTCTTAGTGTGACATTTAATGGTAATGTCTAGCACTGGGGCATCATGCCGCAAACATGTAGCGTGATGTCCCACCCAGTCACATTATCCTGACACAAGACCTACCAGTCCTAGCACTAATCTCTTACTGCTGAACGCCAAGCAAGTTTCATTTTTATGTCTTTGGGATCATTCGGCATGGGTTCGAATCTGCGACCTCCCGCTCTAATCACTTACGCCGCCAGAGCGGTCTATTTATTAAAGTAAGTTTATGGTTTCAGCGAGAGATAGAAAATGGATACATGTCATTGGACTTTGTATCCAAATTTGGTCTTATTTATTTTTGTAAGAAACACTTAAAAAGCTTTACTCCATAACTT
Organism: Sinohyriopsis cumingii; assembly: GCA_028554795.2. Classification (NCBI taxonomy): domain Eukaryota; kingdom Metazoa; phylum Mollusca; class Bivalvia; order Unionida; family Unionidae; genus Sinohyriopsis; species Sinohyriopsis cumingii. The sequence goes on from CM068832.1 coordinate 103,544,547, forward strand.
TATTGATCAGAAAATTGGATGAAATGTATACATATAGTTCAATACAAATGTAGTCGGGACTAGCGACAATTTACAGCCACTGGAAAAAAAGTCAAATCCGTTCAAATGTCTCATCCCTTATTACCATTAATCAGGTTTACGTCGAGTCACTCATTAAAGAATGTCTGATGGGTTGAAAGCTGTGTAAAGGCAGACTGATGCACTGAACTATTTCTCGTATAAAGAAGAAAGCAGTCTGGAACATCTTAGGCTCTCCCCTGGGAAAAGAAGAAAAGTATATAAGATATGAATACACCCAATCAGTGAAATCGCGCTAGAATTTTCATTTTTATAAAATGCAAAAATGTTTGAATGCTCTCAATTAGACATATTTATCATGATGTTCATTTGTGCAGGCAGCAGAAAGTTTGAATATTGTCAATTTGAGAAATTGTATTATACGGACTATTTCATATAATTTGTGTTCTTGCATTAGTGAGTGCACGCACAAAGACACTGTTATTTTTGTTTGAAAATGATGTAATATTATCATTGGAGTTTTGTTATGTAAAAAAATTCAGATTGAACGTACAGATCATCAGAAGTACTGAATGACGTTAATTTTTCTTTATATCATTGCGTTTCTCAGCAGCAAGAATACCAATCATTCCTTGACCAAGTTTACATTTAAGAAATTCTAAATGTCACTGAGTTTGTATAAAATCGGCAGAACTTATTATATTTGAACTGTACACAATCCATTAAGACTATATTCTATAACTTAAATATGACTTAAAACTGAAGATTTGAAGAATAAAATCCCATAGAATATGTTTAATTTGCAAACGGGGATACTTTCAATACTGTCATTATCAACAATGAACGCGTATCACAGTAATTATCAGCCGTAAACGCTATCTTAAGTGCATCGAGATCAATCAAAAGCGATCGAAGATGCTCTAATTAACATACCCTTAATGTAGATGGGTAAAAACCACTAAATGACCCAATCAAACAAGTAATCAGCTAATGAATGCAATTAATATCTGTAACAAGCATGTTCACACAAATATCAATACCACAGACGAGCGTTGATGCCAAAAAAGAAGAAGATAACTAATTGATTTTTGAACCAATTAGGAACAAATATAGCACCAAGATATCTGTCTCAAAGTTCGATTGCTTGTTCGCTTAGCGAGAAGAGCCGGTGATTGGCATGATTTACTGCGGACAAAATGGTTCCGGAAGAGAGCAGTTTCCGGCATGTTCCGGCAATTTACGTAGCATTATATTAAAAAAAGTTGAGCAATGATTGTCATTTATTTGTGGTTAACCGTATCTTGAGCAAATCAACACAAATGCAAAAAGACTGAAAGACCAATAGCACGCAAGATTACGATAATATGATGATAAACGGCAGACGTAAAGTCAAGAAAACATAATTCGTACGTCACGAGGCATAAAATATGGACGAGGAACAGGATCTATGTTTTGGAATAGACAGCCAGCACGAAAAGTTAATGAGAACATGGCATAAATACTGACGTCTTTATGGATTAGTTACATGGAATAGTTCACAAATTTGTAGACAAAATATTGCCGTCATGAATGGACGATGATTTTAGATATTATACTGTATCCTTGCTTCATCTAGTATGCCACTGACACGTATACAATCTGTAGACAAAATATTGCCGTCATGAATGGACGATGAATTTAGGTATGATACCCTATCCTTGCTTCAACGAGTATGCCATTGACACGTTTTATAAGCTGCTAGACTAATATCATCGATAACTAAAACCATTCGGTTTGTTATTTTCCTTCCGTTCATTTTTGTGTTTTGATACTTAAAAAAACCCCCCAAAATCAACAAAAATAAAATAAAAAATAACAATACTAACAAAAAGATTACCGTCATATACAATTTCGAATTTGATTTCCCAAATAATTTGAATAGTATTATATGTTTGCTACACATTTATTTATACTATTTATAATTTTAATTTACAAACAAATTAACAGTTAAACAACAATGCACGATGAAGCTTTAACCTATGTTCTACTTTAGAGAAGTTTCTAGAATTAAATCACTTTCATGAGGACCAGAAAATAAAATATATCGTCTACATTTTCCTTGAGGTTCAGTACGGAAATAAGAGAGACTAGTTGTATTTAGAGAGACTGTTAAAAAGAATGAGCGATCGACACGAAACACGTTGAATGTAAATACTTTGACAATTCACTAAGTGCTTTCACGAAGTCTATTAATGACAAAATCAATCGAAATGATGAATCCAAAGTCTTTTCGAAATACAACTATCAGATTTGTAAAAACAACAACAATAAAACAATACGAGAAGTAGGAACTAACAGTTTAATTTTAAATTCATGGTAAATTATCACTTAGCATCAAAACCAGGAAATTATGTAGATCATAAATTAATAAAACAAAAGGATTCAAGTCGAACCCAAACGCACACAACATAGGTCATGATCATGGCTCGACTAATAAGCAAGAATATACGGTAGTTAAGTATATATTAGGTATATACAAGGCCGTGTATATTTAACGAATCTTATGTGATCAGAATAATTCAGAGTAAAAATCACTCCAGTCGTTTAAACCTTTTGTGAATAATGAAAAATTTGTCACGCTCACAAATCTGGATGTACCCGATACATGCATTGTTTTAGAACACTCGCAATTTAAATTACGATTGCAATGTTTGTTTGAAAGTGAAAATAAGTGAATTTAGGAACAATATCTTGAACACCGTGCAAAGCGCATGCGTACTTACAGTATTATTTCTCCTCGTAAGGGTACAAGGTGCTCCTCAAACAAGCATCACAAGATGACATTATAAGGGGACAAAGCTCCTTGCTAAAGGTCTGGCCTTGATTTGGATAGTCATTTACACTGCCCTGTGACCTTTTACCGAAAAAGAGGCTGTTCATATTGGGATTTATTCCTCTTCTACCGAATAACAAAGGGGTCTGTCCGATCATATGACTTCTTTCTTGTTCCTGACCTAACAGGTCTTCCGCTGCTATGACAAGCAATATTAGTGCCACGATCGTGCAAGTGAAGAAGGTCTTCATCTGAAAAAGAAAGGCAAAAATGACCTTTAATTATTTGCAACTCGCTAATAAAATGAAGTTTACGGTGTCCCTTATATTCTTTACAAAAGTTGTTTTGTTGAATAGTCTTCTTGGAACTTCACAAGACGTAAGGATAATAAATAATATTGTTATGGTAGAGCGACTCAATAACTGTTCTAAACTGAACACATCAGCGATAAAGCGAGGGAACTTCGTATTAATAGGTGTTAATGCGTGAAGACAAAATACCACACATAGTTAAAATTTAATTTTTCCTGTCAATGATTAAATTAGAATAACTTTTGAATTTCCTCTGAAATATCATTAATGACATAATCTCACCAGAAGTGTATATAATAAATACCATTTAATAAGAAAGTACGAAGGTGGTGAGGGGCCCCGAGTGGCCGAGTGATCTAAAGCGCTTTCCGTTACGGATCACTGCCACCTCACCTCTGTCTGCGTGGGTTCGAGTCTAGGATTCGGCCAATGTGGGTATGTGAGAAAGCTTGCCGGTAGCTTCTCTTTGGTCGGTGGTTCTTCCCGGGGTTTTCCCGGGTTCTTCCTCCACCATTAATACTGGCCGCCATGCATAGCCTATCGTGTGCTGAAAAATGGCGTTAAACCCCACAACAACAACAACGAACGTGGTGAGTTTCTCCCTCAATCGTATTGGTTTCGCACGGTTGTTCGTAATATTAAGATAAACGGTGTATATTACGTTATTTTCTTTTTGGTTTATGAACTTCTTTTAAAAATATTTACCATACAAAATATATAACTAAAAGTTTGATTCTCGACATCGACAGGTGACTGTTCTTAAGTGTTTATACCTTTGAGCATTTCTTGTAATTAATTATAAGTCCATACATTTTCGTTTCAAAGGCTACCATACATAAAACATATTGAGAAAAATAATGGGACAATTTAAACATGATGTTTAAGCGCATGAATGGCAACGAATTCATACGTACTTTTCTGCAGCAGTATATTGTTTGATAGAAAATACAAGTTTGACCTTATTTTTTTGTTGGGGGATGATGCAATACGGAACCAATGAAAACGTCTAGCAAATAACGTCATCGAACTTAAAAGGTTTGAAAAGTATGAAATATAGTCGCCAGTCATTGTTTATTCTAACAAATGGAGTGGAAAACTCAAGTTTAGACGGGTTGCATAGTTTAATTACTGGAATGTTTCCCTTTCATTGTTATCCTTTATTCGCCGTACTTGTCATGTACAACTTCGAATTCTGTCTAGTGTAGAACTGTATAGGATATCTTTCACATACATATTCGAAACAGCCATACTAATTTTACAAAAAATTAATCACACTGAATGTGTCAATAACTCTGCACTTTGAAATGAATTTAGTTCAGTGACAGAAAATCTTTGCGTGTCTGTTTTTGTTTTATAATTTGTAACCACACGTCCACCCAATAAGCTGTGTACATAATATGCAAGGGGCACATACTGTAAGCGTACTATATACACTGTGGTTATAGTAAATACGCAAAACAATTTGATGACAAGGACTAATGACATTTTTCATTAAATAATCATCCTCCATTATACGAGATTGTTTGCATATGATTAAACATGTATGTATGTATGTATGTATGTATGTATGTATGTATGTATGTATGTATGTATGTATCGCTACTGTAATCAGCTATGATTGTTTATATCATGTCAGTAACATGCATATATATATATATATATATATATATATATATATATATATATATATATATATATATATATATATATATATATATATATATATATATATATATATATTACCATGATACATATATATGATATATATATATATATATGATATATATATATATATTATATATTATATATTATATGATATATATATATATATATTACCATGATACGACAAGACAGACAAAAGAATATTGAAAACAATATTGAAAAATAGAAGTAAGATAAACCGGACATTTTCCCTAAAAGATGTAAAAATTGCAATAGGACTGCCATGCGAAAGACATAATTATAAAACGAATTTTAAAAAGGTAACATAATCTTTATCACGTACACAAACTATGTGGTAGATTGTGTTTGCGTCTGTTTATTCGTTTCAATTTTTGGAATTGCACACTCTAAACGTAATGTTAACTAACGCAGGTTTATGTATGCGTAGATGAGAAGACATGAGTGCCACAAATGGGATATTACAATTTACTTAATAACCTGAAGCTAAATCTAATTAATCAAAAAGTATTTTTAAGGAAGTAATTATCAGCTAAAAGCTATGTTTTCTGGTGTTATTGAGGATTATTTTAAATATTTGCTGGTTCATTTCATCATTTAATTCTGGAAAGCCATATAAACGAGTACTGGTAGTAATGGATATAAAAATTAATTTAGACCAAAAATACATCCTGTCTTCGAACAGTCAAAACAGTGCATAGGAATGCATTCTTGTATATATTTATCACGCCTGAACCACACTCTGGCAAGAGACTATCAGTGAAATAGTTATTTAACAAGTTGCTGTTGGAATTGGTATAGGGATTATTAAGGGATTATCATTCAAATAGTCGTTTAACAAGTTGATGTTGGAATTGATATTGGTATCAGGATTCCTAAGGGACTATCAGCCAGATAGTTAACAAGTTGCTGTTTGTTGGCATGAGGATTTCTAAAGTACTATCATTCAAATGGTCAGTAAAAGGCATGTAAAAAGTCATGTAAAAGTCATGTAAAAAGTTGCTGTTTGAGTTGGTATGGAGATTCCCGATACAAGTTGGAGCAGAATGAAAATGGCTATCGGTAATATGGTCTTTGTTCTGACGGTGAACACGTTTCGTCTTGGTCATTGGAATGTCGTTATGGCAGCCATGGTGGTGGTCATTGGCAACCGTTATATAGAAACGTTTTGATGGACATTGGGACTCGTTCGTTATCCATCTCTAATGTTTTCGTTATGAATAGGGTCTGGAATTTAGAGAAAAGGAATTTACCTTGAGTTTCCTCGCTGTTATTAAAATGAAGTGTGCATATCATACGGGAGGTTTAAAGAAAAAAAAATATAATTGTCTTCATTTGATAACTAAACAATTTGTAAATTGGGTTTGAAAGAAAACAGCCATTCTTGATGTGCATCGCAAGGACATTTTTTAGATGTGCACGACCTTATTCATTTTCTGAAGTTCAAATGTAAATAATATAAAAATTCTGATTTAGAATATCTCAAAATATCATTAGTGCAGTTCTATAAAATAGAAATGCTTATGCATCAATTTTGTATATTTCAAAAACAGGTACAGTTAGTGTATGTTTTGTTCTGTCAAGTATATTGCCAGAACACAAGGAAGTCGTCATAGGTTTCCTAATAATGTTCAGAATTAAATATCAATCTAAACAGATGACAGATCTGTAATTATATGTGAATTTTCTCTACACTGTGTTTAGTGTCCAGCACACATCTTTGTCCTGTAATGTTCCAGTTTCAGCGGTGCGCCAAAATGCAGGAGAGAGAATTTAAAAGTAACATGTACAAAAACCAGTAAAATAGCTTGGAAGAAATAAGTAGACACGATTTTGTTTTTGTGTCATAATAGCGTATTGACCTCAGACTGACTTGATGATATAGAATCGCCCGAGGCAACACAGCCATAGTTTGTGCTATTGTAACTTACTTTACCTTTTCAATCCTCTTTTCAGTCAAATGTTGTAGGAAATTCATAAAAAGGGGAAAATTACAGGTACTTCATGGATGGTTGAAATGTTAATCAAATGCTATTTGCAACGCCCTCTTTCATTATTTAGATATATTCCTCGCATATGCACGTTTGTAAAATAACCAGATTGATACCTTGTCTCAACTTTAGACAATATGTCGCTTTCAGCATGGCGTGGCCAAAGCTGGGTCACTAGTCTTCCTCGAAACAGGGCTCGTGTTAAGTCAAAAACGTACCCGTTTTGAAAGTCTCACTTGGGCTACCCTGAAGGCTCTTTCAGATAGTCAAAATTATTTGACTTGCATCAGAAAGAGAAGAGGTTGTTTCGATTGTCGATATGATACCTCAAACAGTCAGTCACATTTATTCGCCGTTAGGGTTCGTCAATTTCGTATTATTGTCAAAAAGAGTTTCATGTCTAAATACAGAGCTTAGAAATAATTGATTTCTTCATAGTTTGATATCCAAAGTGGAATAATTAGCAGTTATAACTCGTGATTTGTGTTGCAGAGTTAGGAAATATGATGTTCTTGTTTTTTGTTGCTTGCAAGAAAGCAGTAAAACAAGAACAGCATGCTACCTGAGTCTGTAGCCATCAAAAGTCTTCCAAAAATACGACTCATTTGTACAAGATTAACTATGAGGGATGGTAGCCAGTTATCTTTCCTTTAAACCGATAGGTGACACCAGGAAACAAAGCGGTTCAAAATTATTTCCGGTATACTTCCGGTTTAATAAGCAAGCAATAAAAAGATAGCATTTTCATCTTGCTTTACAAAATGTCTCAATCGTATGAATCATGTACGTTAATGTCGGTGAGAGAGGAATTAAAAAATACAATTCTAATTTATCTTTGTGAAAAAAGCTGCTAATATATAGGTTGGCACATATTAGGCATGATCGGGATATCGTATTCACAAATAAAAAATCGTATTTTCTCTTATCTGCATAACAATAAAATAATCATTTTGACACAATTAACTTTGTGATTATTTTTCGAATTTGTTTTTCAAATTCGTAAAAACATATGGAAGATTCAGCAATTTATTCTTGACAATTCTTTCGAGAGTTACTTGGTAGGGTAATTTAGTAAAAAAATTGGACTTCCTTGGAAACTATTTTAGGTGTTTAGTTTGGAAATATACAAAATTCTCGTTGAATAATTTTTACGTTAAACACATATTTGATATATTGTTACGGTAATATCATATCTGCAACTGTAAATGTTCTTTTTATTCTCATTTTGAAGGTCAACGACAATACATTTTTAAAGATTCGTCATAGACAAGTATTTTTATAAGTGATATAAGTGAATAAAGTTTGCGATGGTAGTGCAGCGCTCCTCCAGAAAATAATTTTCGGTTAAAACAGAGTTTTAATGATATTTATTAAGACGACTACGCTTCGTATTGAAAATGGGTTTAATCTGAGAGAGAGAGAGAGAGAGAGAGAGAGAGAGAGAGAGAGAGAGAGAGAAATTGATAAACAGCCTAAATGTGAAAAATGCTCAGTTCTACATGGAAATTTGAAAAAGAAAGCTCTCAAAGGAAATGTGAACAATGCTCAGTTCTACATGGAAATTTGAAAAAGAAAGCTCTCAAAGGCATTAGGGTGAGATAGAAGAATGGATATATTTCTAAAATGACATACCCATTGCAGGAATATGCCTTGATAAATTTTGAAAGAATATGCAAGCATATGTTTTTACAAATATTCAAATATTAGTAATGAAAAATCACCACATATTGAATGAATAAAGGATATAAACTTTGTCGCCTAGACAGCTAAAAGTGTTTTGAAGAGTTATATTTTGGACAAAACCATGGAATGAAAAAAATTGGGTAATACGTATTGTTTTCTTAGCATGCAATTTCTAGTGTATAGTCTTTAATTTTTAACATATTAAAATTATCAAAATATAGATAAATGGCGGAAAAGCAAATCTTATGTGGAGTCATTTTTGGAATTATGTTCTTTAATTTCTCATATAGTTTGAACAATAATTTAATGAATTTAGGAACTAAATAAATGGTTAATATTTCTATTGGTTTCGTGTGCGGGCGAAAACTTTTATAAGCATATCTTAGAAATATACATTTTAAATCAAAACAGGTTTTCCCTCTTTAATCTCCTGCTATTTTGCAAATGTATTTTGAATTCGATATAGCGTAAGAAAGCGGGCTTTATTTGATTAGTTTTGATTAGTACAACCATTTAAAAACGATCTTTAAATAAATTATTATTTTGCTTGTTTTTTCTGTGTTTTTAAAAAAAGTTTATCGTGATCGTCACTTAAATTAGTGGGTGTTGGTTGATTAGTTTTGATTAGTGCAACGATTTACAAACGATCTTTAAATAACTTTTTGTTTTGCTTGTTTCTGAATTTCATCATGATATAAAATTTGGTTGTCGTCTCAATCCATACAAGTCTTGTGAAGTGTGTTATAGTTTGAAGAAAGAAAAAAAACCCCATGAAATTAAAAATAATTGAATAACATATATTGATTGTATTCTTTAATTGTGGATGATCTTTAATTTATAACATATTCAAATGTAGCATAATAATGTTATATAGAGGGAACAAAACTCAAAATCTTAGGTGGAATCTTATGGGAATTGCGTTTTAACTTGCTTATAAATTTTGGAAATAATTTTGATGAAATAAAGAAGTAAATATGTGGGCTAAAACATTCATAAGTATGTACATTTTAAATCGAATTTTGTTTCGTCTCCAAACAGCAAAGATGAATATCCATTAATGAAATTATGTTACTGAAAATAACAAAGAAACTTACCTTTGATGGATGTGTTCTTTCAACTGTCGTTCACCTTTGCAGAATGAATGGAAGAATCTGTCTCTGAGTCCTGTTATATAGCTAATTCGGAATATTGATAAAACGAGAAATATGTGCAGGCGGGAGTTAAGTAGTCTGCTATTAGCCGCCTTGTCTGCGTCCCTCCTTAGAGATTCATGCGCGGTTCCGCCTTAAGCTCTGTAAATCATGACTAAAACTAATTTGAACTAGCAATAAAACGATAATACGTCGATAATTTGGTCAATGAAGAGAAGCATCTAACGACATCAGTTTTCCGACTTCCTGAATATGTCTTAGCGATGGGCACTTTTCCAGGCGGATTTATCCAAACTGTTTTTGCGCACTACTTTCTAGCCCCCACAGGCCGGTAATGAAGCCATCGTACTCCTTTCAGCTGCCGCTTAGAAGTAAGTTGCTGCGGATGATAAGTTATCAATACCCTTTGATTGCGAGAGAAATTGTTTGTAAATAATCTTTTGAGTAATTCCTAATATTTAGTGGCTTCCATTCCCGGCGGAATCAGCGTCACGCAGGGGACTAATACAAAGAGCTCTAATTGTATGCCATGAATGGAGCACGAATAGACCAGGATATCGAACATCAAGTAAATTCGAAATGCGGTGTATATATATACAACGTAAAAGGGTTCACTGAAATGAAAATGATGATAAATTAGCGTTAACTCTACTTTTTCAGCGTTAAATCAAAACCAGGCCAGTAAAAAGTATATGATACCAATCCAGGTAACTAAACCCATATCACAGGAAAGATGACTTAACGCAGGGGTGGGCCGCCAAGGGTTTTCATGCGGTCTAGGAACAAGTCATCATTCGCACTGACTCTGTTTATGTTACTCTGTTTATCAAATAAATGTGCTTCTTTTGAAGTTTAAGTTTAAGTTTTCAAATATTAACAACATATTAACAACCGAAAATGAATTAGATGTTATTTAGAAAAACCTTTTGTTTTTGCTATTTCAAATATTAATTATTTTACTTAATGAACTATGCGGCCCGCGACAAGGTGTACATTTGTGTATGCGGCACTTGCACTGGAAAGTTTGCCCACCTCTGACTTACCGTTTGTATTTAAACTTGAGTTGGTGCGTACGAATGCGTAGATGGCTGGATGCTTGGATATCTACAGGGGATGGTTGTTGGGTGCTTAGGTATAGAAGGGACATTGAAAACTAAAGCAAGTCTTTAGATATTGAGCTTTGTTTTAATGCTGATTCTAGTTCCCGCAAGAAGAGCGGAAAAATAAAGATTATTTGAATAACACCATATATACATGATGCTTTAATATAACACAGTACACCTGAATCATGGTCTTGTATACTGCTGCTTATGGTGGCAAATAATACCACGTTATGCTCTCTTGCCGAACAACTTAAAAAGATGACAACGTTACTTATAAATAAGAAATATAAACTAGTAGAGTTCAGTGTATACCAGTGAGACTGACGAGTCTGGGCCAAATTAGTAATATGTGTTTCTGGACCATAGTTATAAATTACAAATCTATACAACTAAACCGTAGTACTGTATGGAACATTTTTTTAAAAGATACGACCCCCCTTTTTTGCAATTAGTAGCAAGATACGTGTAAACCAGGTAGCAAAAATATGAAAAATGTTTTGTAAATATTTGCACGCATGAGATAAACAAAAATGGAAACTCGAAAAGCTTAGTACCAAAGCTAGAAGAATTGTGCCGATAAGAAAATTATAGAAACTAATAGCGCTGCGACAGTTTATTAATTTGCTAATTAGATAAACTATGCAATATGTATCTGCGCTTTTGGATAGGAGATACACAAGGTTTTACATCACATGAAAACAAAAGTTTAGAAGCAGATGTCAGGTGCTTACATCACATGAAACAGGCTTTTCAAATGCATATATCAGGTGCTTACAACACAAGAAAACAATTTTATAAGCATATGTCAGGTACTTATATCACATGAAAACAAAGGTTTATAAGCACATGCCAGGTGCTTTTATTACTGGAAAACATAGGTTTATAAGCATATGCCAGGTGCTTACAATACGAGAAAACAAAGTTTCATAGGCATATGTCAGGTACTTATATCACATGAAAACAAAGGTTTATAGGCATATTTTAGGTGCCTATATCACAAGAAAACACAGGTTTATAGGCATATGCCAGGTGATTTTATCACATGAAAACAAAGGTTTATAAGCATATGCCAGGTGCTTTTATCACATGAAAGCAAAAGGTTTATAGGCATATGTTAGGTGCTTAGAGCACACAAAAACAAAGGTTGATATGCATATGGCAAAGTTTATGGGCATATGCCAGGTGCTTACATCACATCAAAACAAAAGGTGTTAGGTGCTTACAAAGAACAACTGGCTAAAGAGAGCAATAGAAAATCATCAAGGTGTCTGGCACGTGTGCATAAGACATAACAACGACAAAGGCTCCTAAGGCAGAATGTACATCGGAGTTAAAATTGGTGAGCTCATTGTTGTATTTGGTGAAGATAGATTGTTAATGTCTACAAGTGGTCGTTTCTAGACCGCAACTGGTTCAAACAGATTTTGACCTGAAGGACACATACTCGGTTTTACTGATTGGATATCAATACCACTATTATATATTTAGCATTTTTCTAAAAATCCTGTAATATTTTAAGAGAGAGGAAAATAATGAAAAATGTAATGCAAGTACAAAATAGCCGTTACACAATTGTTCTAAAAACAATCGAGTCCAAACGATGCTATATATTATAGCAGCAACTACTTTTCTTTTATGGTTTTCAAAATGTGTGAGATGGTTGGTACTGAGGGCTACATTTCAAAAGACAAAAGAGCACAAGTGCGTAGAAAAGTTGTACAAAACGTTGTACAAAAATAACTAATTAGTAACTAAGAAATTTATTTTAAATGTTTGTCCCCATATACGTTTTGCCCAGGACATGTTCAGAAGATTGTACAAATCAATGCATATCATTGTCACAGATTGTTAACAAAAATACAGTTGTTTCAATCTGTATTATCATATACAATCCAAAGTGAAAAATAATTAAATTACTCTTTGGGCAAAATGGAGAAGGAAATATAATACAGATTGTTATTTCTTGACAGTTGAGTGATACACATAATTTGATGTACCTTTGGCTACTTGATTCTCAATCTACCTGCGGTGGACCTAATCACCGAGGCTGAGGTGTGCTTAATGGAGAAAAAGACTGAGGAGATAAATCTATACATGTTGCACTTCCATACTATAGTCTCTGAACCTGTAATATATTACCTTGCTCAGAAGATTACACAAATCAATGCATATCATCTTCACAGATTTTTAACAAAAGTACAGTTGTTTCAGTCCGTATTATCTTACACAATCCAAACTGAAAAAGATTTAAATTACTCTTTGGGCAAATTGGAGAAGGAAATATAATGCAGATTGTCTACAAGACATTCAAAGTTGCCCATATTCCAAGATATTACATCAGCAAAAGGGCATAGCCTATCGTGTGCTGAGAAAGAACGAACACTGATGTCTAAGAACAAATTGATCCAGTAGCATACAGCGCACAATTAAATAGTCTACGGTGATATCAGTAACAAAAAATTGATACACGAATTTTAACAATCTATTCCAAAGACAATTTAGACAGTGGACCTGTCTTGCAACCGAATATTTTTCTCCAGTAGCATAGTGTAAATATATGTAAAGCCTGTTTCAAATGATGTGAGATAAATAATACTTACTATATATTTCGACTTAGTTATTTAAGAGCAAAATCGTGCAAAACAAGCCACATAATTTAAGGGATGAAATAGTTGTTGATAGATTTAAACATTGATTTGCTTGCTGAAGGCTCACATTCAAGCATTCTGGTGTCATATTCCACACATACAAAAGGAGGTCGCATCTACTACGCAACATTTCGGTTTGGGTTGCATGACACCTACCCACAGAGGAGGTGGATGAAGAATCTATGCATGTCTCTTACAACAGAAAATGTCACTGTGACCTATAAAACACATACTGGCTAGGGTTCAGTATTGCGTGGACTCACAAAATCACATATTGTTGTCTTATATATAAATATCCACATTTGTCTTTCTATTTTCATTCTGTGTGTCACGCTTGCCAAGCAAGAAGTCGCGAATTCAAAACTCTCTGCGTAATCCTAATTTTAAAAAATATACTTTGTTTTAAAATAATTTGTTGTATTTTTATCTTTAAACTTTCTTTTAAACTAGCTGACCCCAATTTTGTAAATAGTTTTGTAATTTTTTATATTTAATGTTGAAGCTTTTATTTATCGCTCTCGTCTATGGACCGGCAATCCGGCTACCAAACAAGAGTTCACGAGTCCGAAAGTCGTGGCGGCATCTCAATTTAAAAATACTTTGTTGCATTGCTATGTTCAAACTTTCTTTAAAACTCACTCATTTCAATTTTTTATATATAAGACGGGCAATTAACTTAGTACTGTTTTAACTAGAATCGCTAATTGGAAATGTATCATCAGGATGACAACTACACCTGTATCACAAAGGTAGGTCAGTGTAACCTATATTTCATGCTTCGTTGATTTGGGTTCAGTTTTGTGTTTTACGCTCGTGTTTCAAGCACTAGATGCTTGTATGCATCTCTGTTGGTACCACACCCATGCAAAAAGAAATCACTGTGTCCTATATTTCACATTTTAATCATTTATGTAAAGTTATTGCATCTATTTCATTCCCACAATATCTTGTCCTTTTTTACATTTTGTATACATGCTATTATACCTGCAGTCATGAAACTTGTTGAATGGATTAATATTGATGAGTACTACACCTTCAAAATAGAAGTTCGTCTTTCTGTTCATTTATTATCATTTTAATTTCTGTGTAACAACTCCAGTTCTCTGGCATCTACATTTATCAAACGTGTAGATAGCTTTGCACATGGGACTAGAAAGAAGCCTATCGAGTTTTGAGTGGAAAGGTCAAAGGTAAAAGGCCACTTTGCATGAAAATTGTTTTCCACGCGATGCCATTCACTCTACACTACAGAACAACATTAGACTTGGCGGAAAGCTTGCGCAAAGGGTATGTACAAAGCTTTTCACTTTTGGAGTCAAACGGTCAAATGTCGCTGTGACTGAATAAGGAAAAGGGTTACCGCATAGTAGCACGATTTCTATGTCAAATACCTAGACCATAGTGTTATGGATGGCCAGCACAGGCAGTAAGGAAGAAGTCTGTCTATTTTGGACTCAGAAGGTCAAAGGTTATGATCCCATACTGAAGGAAGACAAAATGTTTCTGTAAAATCATTTAAAATTCCGAACATGAATATTCACCAATGGTTTTGAACAAAAATATATTTTGTATGTACATTCAAACACATCCGAATGGTCAGATTTATACAGCTGTCACCTGGTCCCAAAGGTCATATTTCACCCTTTTCTTTGGCAAATTTCCTATATAAATGTCATATATATAACAGTCACCTGTTTTTTTTTCCGTAACCAAATAATGGTTTCTCACTTCTTCAAGTGGCCCCTGGAGCGTATCGACAGTTACCGTTCTGTATACCCAAACAATGTACTCCATTCACGTTGTGAGTCTAACTCAGATGTGTCCATATGACAAATTCGAAAGCGAGACAGATATTATCTTTAGGTTAAATTGTTGAAGCAATTAGGTGAGCTGGATGGCATCAAAAGTAGTCGTGTTATCGGAACATAAATGAATGTCGCCTTTTGTACCGTTGTGACAGTGTACCAATGTGACAGTGTATCTGTGTGACAGTATCAGTGTACCAGTGTGACAGATATAGTTTGAGCAGCAGAGAGGGTGAACCATACAACTTTTGTAGCAAGTCCTTTTTGAAAGCTTCCTACGAAACAAATAAATGAAAATACACGGTCAATAACGCCAAACCAAAGTCTCTAACCGACCGAGATTTTCTCGAATTAGGTTAGCTCATTTTGTTACTTTTATGTTGACGTTTGTGTTTTTATGTATTTGTTTACCCACCCGCCCATTCAATATTTGTCGTCACCCTCCCTGCTGCTGTAGTGTGTGCGTAATTAAATCATTATTATATCAATAATGGAATCTCACACATCTAAACTAGCTCGACAGCGATTAGAGGCAATTAAGAAATATCTTCCAGTCCGTGATATCTGTCACGCAACAACTACAAGCGCGTCAGGAGTTTCAGGTGGAATTTACAGAAGGTGCAGAACAAGTATTTAAACCGGTTACAAAGGCCACCAAAGCTATCTTCCCACTTTGGAGCAAAGCGCTAAAGCATCTAAAAAAAAATAGCAGAAAGAACTAAAATACAAAAAGGATTCTACGGGAACTTCCAGGTGAACTAATTGCTGTTCAACTACAATTACAGGAAGAAATACAACAAGTGCTTGAGAGTACTGACAAAGTTCATGAAGAGGTCGGCAATGTAATTGATCTTGTTACGCCAAAACCCAAACTAGCAGCCTGATTTACCGAAGAAGATCGTAGACTACTTCGAGAAAATGATGCAATGCTTGACGCAACAGGATATCCACATCGTGATATATTATTAGATCTAAATACCGCCAGTGTTTCCGGAAAGAATTGGTTCCTTTTATATATCGAAAGTCTCATTGTATACCTAGAATCACTGTTAAATATAAGGATAATTTTGCAGAATTTGAGAAACATGTCAATGAAACAAGAAGATCGTCCTTACACCGAGTTTTGCTATTCAGCCCACCTCGTAGCGAGGAAGAAGAAGCAAATAGAAGTGATCTTGGTACAGGTACCAGGGGAAGGGGTCTTATTACTCCATGTCCCAGCAACGTCCTTGCCGATGTTGAAGGACCAAACATTTTGATTGGCGGGAAACGAACCGGTAATAATTCCCCACAAATCACCAATGAAGCAGCTGCTATTTGTCAGAGAATATTTACGGGCGGTATCATGGACATAAATGTTTATCTGTCTCTCATCGATGAATACCACAGTGATTGAGGGTATGTAATTAGACCAGTGACAATAAAATAAGATGATCATACATAATACTCAACGTGGACGTGTAATGGTCAGGGTGATAAATTCGCGATTACCAACATATAAAGCGATCTACGGTGATGGACTCGGTTATACTGTTCAGGGTTTGTTTAGAAAGATAGCCCCAAAAGCAATACCGATTGCAAAACAATCATAAATGAAAGCTACTGACCTTGTTCGTGATAAAGGTATCAGTGCTGTTGGTGATATTGCTAGTAAAGCATTCTCAGCAATCAAGGATAGACTAGCACGACTAATACGACGAAAACTGCAATCAGTAAAATTACCCAGCACTGAAGCTATGCCTGCAAATGTTAGTAAAATAGTAAATCAAGCTGCAAATAAAACATTGGCAGAGTTGGCTGGTATACCACTAGCTGAAAAAGAAAAAAAATATAACTGCTATTCTGATAGGAGGCAGTGGTCTTCCTGTTAGACGATAACATATAATAAAATGTTGAAACGTGTATCTGATCACGCATTTGACGTGGATGCTCCACTTCTTAAAGATGAATCTATGAGCGATTAACAATATTATTTTTATGACGTACGAGAGCCAATTCAGCGTGGAAGACTTGAGCTGCAAGTTCAGTATACAAGTAAATATTTTTTACCCGCTGAAGCATTTATTGAAGTAGAAGGTACCATTGTAAGAACAAATGATATTGATTATGATGCTGATGTTAGAATTGGTTTTGTTAATAATGGCATCATGGCATTGTTCAACAGTGCCACGTATAGTATGGACGTAAAAACATTGAATCATGCCTGGAAAACGTCGACGTTGCCACGACGATATTGGGTCTAGCAAGATATTCATTTGATTATTCAAGATCCGCTGGTCCATCAATGCTGTTTGCCAAAGACACTTCTGACTACGCTGACAACAGACAGTATAATATAAGACGACCAAGAAACTTCGCCGATATGTGGCCGATGGTTCATGGTACTAATCCAGAATTCAACTTAGGATTCGCAGCACGTCGATAAATGCTGAAAGATGGAAGTAGACAATTTTCATGTGCAATTACACTGTCCCACATTTTTGGATTTTGCAGAAATGTCAGAAAAGTCATTTTCGGAGCCAAGCATGCAGTTGTGTTTGTAAGAATGGCTACCGACAATGATGCACTCTGGCGACCTCTTGGTGATGAAGGCAAAATACTACTAACAAAACTTTCGTTATGAATGACAAAATGACATCATCACTCGCTGAAGAACAACGGCTGTCTTTTATGGACTCAGATGGCAAATCAATAATGTAACACCCCGTGTGTTATATAGCGAAAGGACCAGAGTTCAAGACTTAAAAATAATAAAGGTCAAATAGAACATGCCTTTCAATATCGCATAGTGACTTTACATCAACACAGTGTTTGGCACAACAAGATCAGCTTCCGATAACATATAGCAGTCTTATTTGTCTAATTGCCAAAAGACAAGGTTGTAATACGCCATATTATTGTGAAATTAATTATATTATTTAAATGTATGCGTATATTAACAGCTAAATATATTAGACTGACTGAAACACATTCTGACATAGTAGCGTGATCTCAATGAAAAAAAAAGTCAACACTAGTGTACTTGAGCAGTGTGGTGAGAGATAGGAGAGGCTTTATAAAGAAATCCAGTGTAATAATTATAAGGCATTTAAATTCAATAGCAATCATGTAATAAATCTACTTAAAATTTCTAATAACTTGGTTCAGCTTGGGGATTTTCAAAGTACCAAAGTTAATATCGGTTATTTAAAAATATATAATTGATGGTTTTAGAATACATGACGAAATTCTTTTCTGCTTTGATGTTCATACTTTAACGCTCTGACAACTATCTGCCAGTGCGCCGTCTGCAGTATTTATAGACTCCTATTCACATCACATGACCTCAGTTAGCCAATCAATGTTTGTCCTTCTCAGGGCTGGCCATGGCGGTAATCAAGTCAACTATTCAAACTGCATGGAAAAATCCCTCGGAACACACAATTTAGACAGAATTAAGTTGTTACCTCAATGTCCTTGGTGTGCGTTTTTACTTTTAATCTTATTTGTATATTCATGATTATGTAGAACTGAACGAAACGGACAAGGGAATTTCGATGCGAATCGGGCGAGAGTACAATGAACTGATGATGCAATCATTCGTAATACGGTTAGAAATAGTATCTATCAAATAAATACTATATTGCACATCAAGGTAAAATAACAAGTTCTACATAACCAAGAACTTACAATAATGAACAGTAACATTAGTTCTAACTTATTGTTCAACAAAAGTCTGACAAGAAAAATGTGAATATTCGGCCGGGCACATTGATTCCATTACTATCCTGCATCTCCACTGTTTCGGTAGCAAAACTCCACCGGATGGTTGAAGTCACTAATTTATGGACTAAAGTCATGTTCCTGGCATTGATATTCCAAAATCATGGAAGGTAAAATAATTCATTTCTTAAACTATTCATGTGAAATTCCAGCATGAAACACGCATGGTCCAACATAAAAATGAATATGGCTCAATACCTGCTATCATGCGAACTTCTTTCCACTTAATGTTGGTGTCCCAAGGATTGTAGAACTGTTGATATTTTTAGATGAATTCATTGACGAATTCAAATTTAGTATAAAACACGGAGTACACATTTATAAGAGATGCGAATGGCGATCTAAATAATGGTGGGTGGGTGGCATACGTTCAGAAATGGAAGAAGTAATTCACACGTGGTAAATGTTTCCAGTGACAGATAAAGATGATATGGTCAAATATGCCAAAGTCTCGTAGGTCAAACATCATCTCACATCTCAACGTTTAACATCAAATAATCTTCACACATTAATGGACAGCGATTATGCATACAAAACTCCAATCACAACACCATTAAGGTATTACAACATAGTGAACTGCCTCATGTTTTTCTGACTTTGTTTCATGTTGTTACATTATCAGTGTTATCATTAATATATAAAAAGGAATATTTGTTCCTAATAGTGCATATTATTAAGCTTTGCTGAGTTAGGTATTACAATATTATCATGATTCACGATGACCACAGATAGTGTTAAAAGTAACTCTAATGGTTTTTTCACATGGCAGATAGCATCCCAGCAAGGTATTTCAGCACCACGATATATTTTTGTTGCTTTCCAAGATGCTGCACGAGAAAATTCACAAATAAATAGTATATTGATAATTTTACAAACTTGGTATTACTGAAGTTTCACTGAGAATAAATGGACATCAAGAACCATCCGAAGATATATTATTGAATTTTGAGAGTATTCATGCATATCTTCGTTTGATGACAGTCATAGGACGTGACGAAAATATTGATTCTGGCCTACAAAAATCGCAAGTAGATTTTACAATGCTGTATCCGATATATTAGTTTTATCTGGAACATTTAGATTTATTCAGGCAATCTGTTGTTGATATACACTTTCGAGCTCGTGTGGTGATATGAGCTATAGCTACTTACAGAGCAATCGCTGTTATATTCTCAGACAAAACAATGCTACTTGAAGGTTTGGTGGACGAATGAGAGTCATTGATGCCCCAGTAGAAAACACGTAATTAAATCGCTAATGATATTATAATGTCATATCATCATAATAGTGTTACTCTGACTCATGGTCAGATTACAAAGCTTCATTTGAAATCAGCAAAGAAACGAGGAACAAAAAATAACACTAAAACAAAATCAGATCGCAGGTGGTCCAAATAAACTATTACTGACTGAAGGTCATCTCAAGCACTTCAATGACTCCAAACAACTGAAGACTGGTATTAGACTTAATTTATCTGCGGGTGCCGTTAAAGACGTAGTCAGGACCAGCATTAATAGCCCAGCAGCCCCATCCGTTGCAATAGCGGCTGATTTTGGTGCTGTTGGAACTGCTGCTGGGATGGCATTAAAGAAAGCAACAGGTCACGGAATAAAGACTTCCAAAAACGGAAAGGGCCTAAGCCTACCAGAACCCCTACCCATTCGTGGTATGGAACAGGTCTGTGACTTCCTGAGACACTTTGTTAGACGCAAAGCGTCTCCTTCCTATGTCCAAATTTGATTTACTTAATGCCTCTAAACATTAAACATCAAAAACGTCAGAGGTGTTTTTATGCGTGACCAATTACCAAATCAACCAACAATGTTGAAACTGGTATCGATGGAAGTTCTGGAAAAGGTACTCATTGGGTTGCATACGCAATTGATCCACGTGGAGTTGGTTATTTCCATTCGTATGGATTGGCACCAACAAAATAATTTGTAAGATATGTAGGAGGACTTCAAAACAATCCCGTCTGGTATTTAACATTACCAACTCACACAATAACAGATCTGCCAATATGTGGCCGTGAAGTACTCACTGTACTCGACGCCGTGTCATCATCAACTATACAACCTCATAAAGTCGTCCATGAGTATACATCGTCGTCCAGAGTTTTATAAGATCTTAGTGTAATATACTATGGTCGATATTTACGGAAGATTTACTCTGAGTAAGACTCAGGGCAAACTTCAAAGCAACTTATCTAAATATGAAGGATGAACTCGCTAATCTTTTGAGTTTCGCAAATGTGGACCAAATTGAAGTTGTTTTTCAGGATAAACCAGGATGATTAAAGACGAGTAATATCCCGTTGACAGATATTATTCTGCGGATTCCAGATGCGACCAAAAATAACTTAGTGGTGTTTGCTAAAAACGGTTAAATTAAAACCTCGGAGGAATCAGTTCTAATACTCATGGGAGAGATTACCGGACGTATCATAAGAATTGGAGATATTATGTATGGCGATCTCAATATGAGTCAAAATACAATTATTAATGTTAGAGAACCAAAATCAGACGATGATGTGGTAACAAAAGCATACATAGACAGCATCAACAACACGATCAGAACTGATATCAATGATATTTTGCTAACCGCAGGCAATACAATGACTGGTTCTCTCAATATGACCAATAATACAATTACTGGTCTTGGATTACCAGAATCACGCGATGACGCTGCAACGAAGAAATATGTCGATGACATCCTCATTCCGATGATGAACTCGTTAATGACAATCAATGATGGAATGACCACATTTAGATCTGAATATTATAATCATATAAACATGTTTACAAATTTTTAATATAGAATTGTTAATGAATTCTTTGGAAAGCCAACAGTTGTCGGTATTAAGCTCTTCAAAATAAAAAAAATTACTGATTGTGCAGTGCATACATTAGCGTCTGGATGAGCATTATGGACACCACTCAGTAAATCCATCAATTATCACGCCGAAATTAACGGTATATACAGATTTTCAGTACTGGGCGTTACAAAATTTACGATATCTACCACAATTTCACGGCGTTATCCACTAACTGGATCTTCTGGATCTATGTTAGTGATGTTGGAGCAAAATGACGAGGAAACATTCGTGGTGGAACCTGAAGAAAAAGACTCAGGTTTGTTATACTATTGGTAGTTTGAATTAGTTGCTAAACTAGCACCTACTTGCAACATAATGAACTCCCCAATCGACGTTCAACATTGCAGATACAAGTATGTGAGTGGCAAACCAAACTAAAAAATATCGTTGACGAATATACAGCAAAAATAAAACAATATCGCAGACGTGTAGTTGTCGTTGACATAATTGTATATTCAGCGTCCGCTGCTATCGCTGAAACCAGTGACGTCATTGGGGGGATAGGGGTTATTTACCCCCCCGCCGAATTTGCATGTGCTGTAAAATTGATGTAGCCTATAGACGAAAATTAACAAGCTCGTCAAGTTTTGCCCCTCCCCCCGAAAAAATCGAAAAGACTTCCCTGCTATTACTATCTCTCTAATCTGTTATTCAGCCTGAGCCAGTGCGTTGATATTTGCATGAATCAAGTTTTGCCCGCCCCCCCCCTGCCATCCCCCTGAAAAAGTTGAAATGACGTCCCTGGCTGAAACCGGCATATTACTATCAACAATAACAATGACATCGTCAGCAGTTGTAACAATTGATGTTTCATCTGCAAAAACAATGGCTGATATTCTTAATATCATGGCAAAAAGTACGTGCATAAATACAAAATTGCATGTGTATATAATAAAGTTGCACACAGTGACGCTAGCATACTACAAATTACCTTCGTTTATATCAGCAGGCCTTAGCGATTGAATAATATCAGATAGCGAGTTCACAGAAATGATGAAGATTTACTATGAGACAATGTCTGTGTCAGAACCTCCAAATGATTTAGAATCAGGATTTAACTAATAATAAATAATGTCATCACAAGAATTATTGCAAGAGATCGTCGCTATTACAACTGCATCAAAATGACGATGATATAAGCATGCTCAACCAATCCTGAATTTAGCGATAGCCTTCCAACTAAGGAAATAGCGCTAGCACAATTACGAGTATATCGCAGCTGGCCAAATATTAGATCAAATTCATTCGGTGGGTTGCAAGCAAATACTTCTATGGTATTTCGTATAAAAAAGTAAAACAGATGGAACACCAGACTGGAATGTTGTGAGGATACCTATGGGCGGTTATCAGATCGAACAAATCAACGATGAACTCCAGCGCAGGAATACAATCTATTATATAAAAAGAATCCATAATAGCTATCACTGTTCATGAACCAACATTATCGGCCGCAATAGAAATAAATTCGCTAGAATACGCCGTCGATATATATCAGTCTTCGATCCGAAGTGTGTTAGGATTGCCAGAAATGCTACCTATTTATCAGGAACCACTAGAACCACAACGTATTGAATTTGGAACGAGCTAACGAAAACAGTCAATGATGTTATCAATAAATACTTTCCAAAAATATCAACCGCATGGAGAAAAATCAACCCAACGACAGATACCGTAAGGAACAACAATTATCCATGCTGCAGAGGCAGACATATTTCGCCAGGAATTGTTAATATCACACCAACGATAGCAGTAAATCTTGTATGTGATGCAATTGATCTCAGTTATTAAATATATCTGGAAAAATCCAGTCAGGCCCAGCAGGGATATATTTTATATACATTTATTCCTCAATCTCCCCCTGGATTTTTTAAATTGCAAACGAACCCGTTAATCCGGTTTATCTGCAATGACATAATCCGTTGTTATCACTGGACACATTTCAAGCATATTGACCAGACCGAACACTTTCTTGATTTGCAGAATTTCAGATTATCAAACAATTTCATCAAATGGATGGTTATATTACCCATAACGTTTCAGGAATTATTAAATCATTGTTCATCAAAATGATGGGGTAAAATAATACAAATCTCATCGAAAACAGAAAAATAAAACATTACATAAAAATAACAATTTCAGAAATAACAAATAAATATATTATAACAGATTTTTAAAAATACTGATTCCCATTTTAATCTTCGTCCAGATTTCATAATTCGATTGGGTAAATGGTATTCAAAATCGTAATTATCAGTCAGATTTAATACTTAGCTTGGATAAATGGTAATCAAACTAGTAAAAAATATTATCTCCATGACAAAGTAAAGGCATATAAATTAAAGAATTTCACAAATAAGAAATAAATATTATAACCTGAATTAGAATAAATACTACACGCGCTATTACTCAGTGTCAACACTTTAATTTTCACGATCACTAGTGACTTGTCGCCGCTTTCACCAATGACTTCGTCAAGGACTTTGCCACCACTTTTACAATGGATCGTTTGACGATCGGACATAATCTTTCTCAACTGCCTTACATGCGGATTCACAATCTCTTTTGTTTCGTATTCGTGAGACAATTCTCATCTATTTTTTTCAATCGCGCGTGCAAGTGAAACGACCTTTTCAACTTGTGTAACTTTGTCGCCAAGGATTGTAACACAGATTGTTGAATCAGCTTCATGTATCGGTACTCTGCTGGTAATATATATATATATATATATATATATATATATATATATATATATATATATATATATATATATATATATATATATATATATATATATATATATATATATATATATATATATATACATTTTTCGTTGTTGTAATGATTCACAATTACAAACAATTTTTTCAGGATCAAGTTGATCAGATATTTTTATGTTGTACGTTTTGAATTGCAGAAATAATAGCATTAATACTTTTGCAATCATTATGCAATAAATATATATTAAACATAAACACATATTTACACAAACACATACTCTTAACTATAGTAACATATTAACAGCATTATATCAAGCTATTTACATGATTATATATAATCTTATATCTAAGGACGGCACAACTCCCATGTCAACCCCTATATTACCAAACGATATTCTAGCAGATCAGGGGGACTATAAGAAATATTTACAGTATATAAAATCTTATTTCTAAGGACGGTGCAACATATATTAGCATATTTACTGCATTATATCAAGCTATTTACGACATTATATATAATCTTACTTCTAAGGACGACACAATCCCCATGTGAACCCTAGAGTGACAAACGACATTCTAACAGTTCCAGAGGGTATATATGAACATATTTACAGTATATATACTCTTAATTCTATGGGCAGCACAACACTAACTTAATTCTATAACTTAATTATATGGACGGCTCAACACTAACTGAATTCTAAGGACGGCACAACACAGACTCTATGGATGGCACAACACATGCAAACTGGGGTCTTCTCTACATTCAACATATTTTTGCACACCTTCCCCCATAACATTAGCCCTGGGGAGTGCAAAAGAGTACCTACCATATGGTGACATGGTGAGAGGTGTACTTGTTTCCGTTGAGCTTCGAGCAAACGGGGCGAACCCCCACTTTTTAATGAAAAATTGCTAAAATTTCGCCACCGAACACATTTGTTAATCAAGGGATTGGAACGCCAGACCTCGAGCATGAGAATCAACCGCTCTAGCACTGCGCCACGGACCATCCTTGCGGATACATGTTTCAGAAGTTACCTAATATTATTCTGAATGACTCATAATTGTTGTAAACTGCAGCATGGATTAATTTCAATTTTTAAACACACCGTATACACAAATCGCATACATATTTCTGTCTGATGCCATTGGGAATTGAAGTACATGCAGGTCTTTATACAAATATCTTACCCAGAGATCTAAAAATACCTTAGCTGTATTGCACACGCAAGCGAGGCGTGACTTAGTGTTTTTCTGAATTTATCAGGGACGAAATCAAAAGGTGTAAATATCCTTCTACGAATTTGCTCTGCTACAAATTACACTACTCCACTGAGAGCTAATTGCCACTCATAAATTACTGTATAATTGTTACGATGACACAAAAAATAATCTCGGAAGTCATATGATATTACGCATTATAAGCGAAGTAACTGTTTAACTACTCTACCGGATAAAGATTTGCCTGAAATTGTTATCTTTCTCCATCCGGAATGTTTGCATCTAACACAGTCGGGAGATACTGAAATATTATATTTGTTCATATTTCGTCGAAAACACCTATTTAGTTATATTATTTGGGACAAAATGTATTGAACCCTTGCAACTATCGAAATATTTTCCAGCTGCATTGATTGATTGAAATGTTATTTCTTCGCCTGTCTCTGCATTCACAGATTTAATGCTTTTAGTTCTTATCATTACAGCCAGTACCACCGAATTTGCAATTTTGACTTTGTGTAATCGGTCGTAAATTAGTTAAAAAATATTTTTCGAATCTTAATTAATATGATCGATCACAAGACCTTTTTCGATTAGTCCGTAAAAACATTGATAGATAAATTTATGAGAGATAATTTTTCTTCCCGAACAGAAGATCTAAATTAATCAGCATTCTCAACATAACCGAATTTTTATTAAAAATCGATAACTCCTTATGACATCATCACGAGATGAGACATAATTCGTGATAATGGGATGTTTCACAAATTAATTTTTCTCCATTTTATATGCTATTATTTCTTTAAATAATTATATGATTGTTTGCGTGAAAATCTGGCGAGATAGTCTTTTGGCGTTTTTTTCTTATGACTATGTCATTGCCTGCATTATTTGTTATATCATAATATTGTTTAAGTTCTCTGCTTATTCACCACCACATTGCACACATAACTGCGTTTCTCCTCTAACCTCAACACCATACTTCAAAAACAGTCTTTGGTGCTAAAGTCCCTCTTCGCACGCTTTGCATGTGAAGTCCACATAATTCAGTTACGCAGGTTTTGTTACAAGGAGTTGTGGAGCCGTTCATTAACCATTTACAATTTTTCTCTGCTTGACACATTCAGACTTGCCGAGGTGAGCTCTATTTGATCGGACAATGAAACTCTGATTAAAAGTATTCGTGGCGCCATGGAAGAATTTCGCGGAGATGGTGCAGGTCATGTGTGGTGAACATTCCGAAGCATGCGCAATGGCAAAGTCATTGATTCTACAACGAATGACCAATGAGCGGAGACGATTAATAATTATCTCGACAATCAAAGATACTTTTTTGGGGTAAAGTTTGTTGCGGAAGCAAACGATACTTAGATTATCCGTGACAAACGTGACCCTGTTCGATTACATCACACTAGAAATATTGTCATGTTATGTAAAAATTCCAAACCAAGAATGTTGACTTGTATTGACAAACAGTACCATAAACGAGCGTATCCTGTGACTGCAGTTATTTATGCAATATATCCGATGATTGATAAACCTAGCTTCGATGATCTCAAACCGATAAACTGTCAAGGCTAAATTGTGTAGCCGAGCGAGATACAGAACACTTCACAAACGTGATACGTGGAAATGGTTTAACGGATCGAAGACATGAAACAACAAATGATTGGGCAGAAATAGTTAAAGATACTTGGGTGTCTATCAAAGATATTGCTTAACTGGAGAAAAAGATTTCCAATAAGAGTGAAGACATGAACCGAAGAGATTTTATACGAGTCGAAAAAAAAATATAATAGAACATCGATTGCGATTATTGATCACAAAGTACACGCGTGGATATCGGTTATAGCAACATTTCCACGAAATCGAACTGTTACATTCTATGACGGTGATATTACGAATATCAGTAAAAGCGATCCTGTATCCATGTGGTTGTTTCAAAGGTCCTTTGATCAACACTATGATCAATTTGTACCTCAAAATGAAGATATTTATCGTACAGAATCTCTCCATGAAGAAACAAAAAATCTTTCGTTGAAATATATCCATGGCGATGCTGAACAATTACTTAGTAATAGTTTTAACGTTCCGTCAGTTGCTGTTGCTGTTCATTTTGCTCAGAAGGAAATATTCATGGAAATCAACACGGCTGAAGTTTCTTGAAGAATTGCAACGTAGTTGTGTGGAATACGGACACGGCGGATTGTGGAATACTAAATACGATTATAAAGATGTTATGTTAACAGGTTTATTGCGATATATACTTAACGTAAAACTGTTGATACTTTGATTATAAGTAAAGCATTCATATCATAGCTTCCGCACAAACAAGTTTGGTTACCGCAACAAAAGAAATATTGTGATGATGAAAATCTTAATATAACTGATTTTGAGAATAAAATTGAAAAAGATCTTGGCAAAAAAAGAATTAGTAAATTTACGCATGGAGGATCATATGTTCATAAACGGCATTGTACAAGATTAATTATAGACGATGATGAACTCGATTTTATAATTGCTGATACAACGGAGAGAACCACATTTATAAGTCGAAGTAATGTTAATTTATCGGACGGAACTAACTTAGGTACTATGTGAGTTACACTGATGATGAGTCACCGCTCTTTACTAATTTTAGATCTTCAATGCTCGCCTACGTTTCGAAAAATTTAATATCGATGATAAACAGATTTTCTGTTGCCGCTGTTAGAGTCACCATAGATTCATTTTATATCAATAAAAAAAATAAAGGATTGGTAGAACAACTACATATCGGCGCTGATGGATCATGGGGCAAATGGAGAATAAAACAAGAAAAGATACTTAGGTATTATAAATCTGCTGACATATCTAAGGAAATAAATTACAAAAATAATCCAGTATCAGAATTCTCATCTGTACCACCGGTATATGATCCTGTGACCAGACATATGACTGTTTATATCAATGGAATGGAAGGTTCTGGTAAAACGACACTTGCGATTGAATTATTCCTGAACATTTGTTCAGAAATGGTTGTTTTGACATCCACAAATAGACTCGCTAGAGAAATGAACGAACGAGTTAAATCTCATAATTATCACAGCTTCTTCCGATGAAAGGGAAATACATGGACTCCTGAACGAATGGGTGAAAAATATATTCCAAAGATTATTATCTGGGATGAAACATGTACAATGTCGCTGAAGACATTAAAATATTTCTTGATTCGTTGATGACTAAAAATACTGCTGTGATAATGTGTAGCGATCATGGTCAACCGCCACCTTTTGTTGGATTTCTCCGCAAAAATGGCTGGAACAATTTGTTGATTATTATGAGGAAATAACCGATGATCATATAGCGCTTGATCCAGAATTAAGAGAGCTTAAGAAATTAATAAGACTACAATCAAATAATGTTCAGTGTGAAATAATGCGTGAGATAATTTCATAAACTCATATGAATAATTTTTAGAATTTATGGAGACCAGATGATTTGATAATTGTAAGTAGAAAGATAATTAGTGATACACTGCGACAATAATTATTTATGTTACATAAAGTAAAGTTTTCAGGTCTACCTGTACCATTGTGTTATCGCATACAAGATACTCGACGGCAAAATATCGCTGTTGAAATTCCAGGTTGCGGTAGTAAACAAACTCTTGTGTTAAATGATATTGTTTTAGTTCCTGTCAGTGTTGTTGACAGAGCGTTAACGATGGATAACACTCCATGGACACTAGGATATGCTTTAACAATTAATTCGTCACAAGTGTTAACTATTTTGGATACTAATATTTGGATTGTTGATGATCGCATCGAATGGTCAAACTTAGTTTATCTGCAAGTTTCTTGAGTCAGAAGAATATCTCAGCTGCGGGGGGGGGGGGGGTTATTATAGACTTCACAGAATATACAAATCAAACTGCAAGCAATAGCAATGATGTAGTAAGAAACAAATTAGTTGGTTATAAGCATTTTGACAAGAAGATAAGCGCGATTTTGATCTCGATACTGGATATATCGTGACATTGAAACACCGACAGAATAATCATTGTGCGAGCTGTAACATAGTAATGTTTTGGCAGTATTCAAATAATAATCCAAGACAGTTTACCGTAGATAGGCTTAATAGTAGTCTTGGTCACACATTTGAAAATGTGATGCTGACCTGTCTTGAATGTAATCGACGTCGAGGTGCCAGTTCACAAAAGTGAAGATGGTGGTAATTTTGTGTCTTCAGGAATTACTTGTAATTGTTCACGTACAGACACATTACCTAGTACTGGTTGTTTTAAGTATTGGTCATGTAGTTGTAATGGTATATGTTATTTTTGTGATTGTATTGGTAGGTTTCATAGAAATTGCACGAGTAATTTCATTATTTAAGACAGCTATTACACTTGGTTGTTGTTGTTGTTCTAATGTTTTATCGCCATTTTCAGCACAATATAGGACATACATGGCGGCCAGTATAAGTGACGGAGCAAGAACCCGGGAAAACCCTGGAAAGAACCACCTACTAACGAGAAGCTACAATCAAGCTTTCTTACGTACCCACATTGCCCGATCCCGAGAATCGAACCCACGCAGACAGAGATGAAACGCCAGTGATCCGTAACGGTGCTAGCTTTAGACCACTTGGCCACTCGAGGCCCCATTACACTTGGTAGTCTTGCAACCTATTCACGATATCTCGTGTATTTTTTAACTTTGTTCAGGGATATTTCCTGCGCATGCTGATATCCAAAATAACCTCTCGGCAAGTGTTCGATTAAATCGTTCAACAATTGCCTAATCGCTATGAATTCCGGTATGTCGTCGTCTGATTTTGACGTTATGTTTTTTGTATCAGAGATGATACTTTACCACGAAATTCCTTGCCAGAATCAACCTGTAGCAACTGTGGTGATCGCATTGGTCCTCGTTGGCAAATTCGTTCAAACACAGATGCAACTTCAGCTGCTGTTTTTGTTGATAGTGGTTCTGCTTCTTTATATCTACCAGTTTTAACGGTATCATGCGGTAAAAACAAAATGACAGCTTGATGACCTTCATTGGGAGCGCTATCATCAAAATGTGCATGTTAAATTTGTTTAGGTGGTGGTAGGTAAATTTGCCATATTGCATGTCGTGCTAACCAATTTTTAGCAACAGAATTGGTTTATTAATTACCGGCTCCTAATAATATGTTACCTTTCATCGCGGATTTTATTATTATTGTTGTTAATCCACTTGTGGGGACATATGCTCTGCATCGAACACATTATAAATGCACATTATTTATTATATTTCTACAACATGGATGTCATTGAATTTTCAGCGACAAGAAAAATAAAAGCCAGTCAGGCATCATCCAGCGCTTCCAAATTCTATGAGAGCAAGATTCATGGGTCCATCTGGGTCTGGTAAGAAACAATTATTGCTTAATCTAATAATGAGATGACTCAAGTGGGATAAGTGATATTTAGTGCCACCATCCGTAAATGATCAGAAATGCTACGATGTGCTTAAAGATTTTATTGAAAACTCAAAATTGTTGGACAAGGACGGCAATGTTATTATTGATTTTATCACCGATATTAATGAAGACGTATCGTTAGATAAGCTAGATGGATTTATTAATAATCTCGTAGTATATGATGATCTGATGCTGGACAAACAATCAAATCCAGCTCGGATATTTTCTCGAGGTAGGCACAAATATATAAACGTGATTTATGTTACTCAGCGATATACACAAATACCTAATGTGATCAGAGATAACTTTAACATTTTAGCTGTGTTTAATGGAGTTGATACATATACTCTGCGAAATATTAGTCAGACTTGGTGTTCAGGGGATATGGATATGATTAAGTTCAAAAACTTCTTTTCACGGGCGTAAGCTACCCTACACGGATTTATCCCGATAAATTTATATGGTCCTTGGTTGTGATATCGCGTAGGTCTTGATACAATTTTCGGTTGAGAGAAAGCAGCAGGGAGGGTGACGAAAAATGTTGAGTGGGTGGGTGGTTAAACAACATACAAAAACACAAACGTCAAAAATAAAGTAACAAAATGGGCTTAACCGAATTAGAAAAAATCTCGGTCGGTTAGAGGCTTCAGTTTGGCGTTATTGACCTAGCATTTTCATTTTTTTCGTAGGAAGCTTTATTTTTTTAAAAAAAGACTTGCTATAAAAGGTGTAGCATTAACCATCCCTGCTGTTGTTTGATATCTTCATCTATCTGTCTGTTTGTGAATCAAAGCCACCTCTGATGAAAAAATCTGAAAGAAGATTACATTCTTCGTTATTAGGGACAAGTGACATTCAATGTTTAAAAACATGTATGTATATGCTAGCAAAGTTTCAGTTTATGTGTGTGTTTGGAATCCTTATTAATGGCATACCTTTACGTAAGCCGATTGTCTCTTGATCTAGGTCAGTTGAGTAACCGGCTAATAAAGATATTGTTTTTGAGGTGTGAAAAGCTGTTTCTAAACTTAACTCAGCTGGACGACCTTAGAGTCGGTCCCGTCTTTTAAAATCCTATAGCAAACTAATCTTACAATTAGTTGTTAGATTAGTGTTTGGTCATGATGCACAGAACAAGATGAGTTCAGTATTGTTTTTGGAGTCATTGATGATGTAATTAATGGGATAGATTATAAGGACCAGGATACCGTGGTCTTATGTGGAGCATACATTTGGGAGAGAACAACTTATACCAGTATTTTATGATTTTGTCGAATGCAGCACGAAACACCATATTGATAACGTACTAATATTACTGAAACTCATATCTACGATGATGATATTATGTTCATGGTATTTGTTTGAAAACCGATTTTAAAAGGCGAACTTTTATACAAAGGTCATTTATGTACAAATGCTAGTTTGCTTTTTCCCATAGGTGGCAACTATTGACAGCTTTGATAGTATACCTCAAATGAATTGCAAAGGGATACATATTTATGCGCAAAATGTGATTTACCAGGGTATTTTCTGCAAACGTTCCAGAGCAATTTAATTTCTAGGAAGTTATTCCAGTGCGTCTTGTTGGTTGCGCTGTTTATTACGGAACTTGTCTCGGTGATGTTGTTTATAGCTCACTAATGGTGCTTGTGACATTGCCATCACGCGTTGTACCAATTGCTAAACAAGTTACAATGCGCGACGCTGGCAGCATTTCCCACACTGGTGCTGATCGGTTGAAAAATCTGGGATGCGAGTAGTTCAATTGATTCGAGATCGACTGCGACGAATAATGACTGGGCATAGTGAGCTAAACCAAAGGCGATTACATTGCCATAAATAGCAACCATGCCAGCCTCAAACAATACAATGATCAACGAAGCAGATCAACAAACTCGAGCTGAGTAAATGCTTGTAAATGTAGCAATGGGAAGCGATTACCAACCTGGGCTCGGCCTGGACACGAGTTGTTATCCCGCTGTGTCACAAAAATGGTAATAGACAAATGATCAACTGTGTCAAAATTTGAAGAATTATCCGATTCAGTGTTCGACTTTTGACGTGCCATTTTCAGTATTATTCATACCATACATGGCCTTGGGTCTTAATTATAAGGAGCAAATATAATCACTAATTTATGATACGTCTCGGTATCTTTTACTGCTGAGGCCTTTTGGAAATCGATACATTCATGCTTTTCCTGATTGCGGTCACAGTGGGAGGATTGGGTTTCCTAACAATGGCAGCATCGCGTTGTTCAGCAGCGCTCGTTGTCCAGCAACGTTGCCATTGCTACGGCTATCATCGGACTCGTTAGATACAGTGACGACGATGCAAGATCAGCTGATGATGTTTCGCAAGGAAGTATACGAAAACAACTGCAGATCATATCCAGTCTTTCCGCATAAATGTACACAGGATAATTTCGCGAACCCACATACCGCTAGTATGCCTGATAGATCTGGTGTTGGCGGTGCCATTCTGGATTCGTAGTGCGTCGAGGATAACTTCATGAAGTGGCATAATCGGGTTTGCCGAGATGTTCGAAAGGTTATTTTTGGAGCTAAGTACAGTCACAATATACGAAGAGATGCAAGGACAATGGTGCTATCTGCGTGATGAATGTATTGCAGATGGCAGAGTTATATTGTCAAATTAAATGTTGAGGATGTCTGTGTCAATATTTTCAATGGCCGTAGAAACACATGTGTTGACTTTTATGCGTTCTGAAGGCACATTGCCGCTGTTATTTCACACACTCGCTACGTGTGCGAAAGAAAGTAGTGATCAGAACATTTTATGACAAATAACTAAACAACTAAATGCCAATGCACCAAGACATGTATATGTAGAATTTCAAGGTATGGGACGGTAAACACCAAGCAGCTCCGTAATAAAATGGCATTTGACAATATAGGAATATCTGAAGCGGTTCAAAGCCCATCAGGAACCCACCAAATAAATTATCATTGTCTTAAACAATAATTATATTGCAAGTGCAATCATAAACGGTTGCCTTTTATAAGCCAGGCTCAACCGGGTCTGCTGATTACTTAAAAAGACTTCACGTGGTTATACCCAGTTCATTATATGTCGTTGGAACACCTGCAAATGGTTGAATAGTCTGTGTTAGACATGAATTTTCACGCACATCAAACTCATGAGCCTGCTCTCACCGAGCCACCCAGTTACAGATGTACTGTTGTGATTCTTTCGGATTAGATGCTGTTGTTGGAGTGCGGATGGTCAAATGAGGACCATAGACACACAAGTGGAAAACTGGTAAAGGTCTTTCATACTAGTAATTAAGCCTGTAACGATTAAAAAAATATCCTATCATGAAGTTAGGGTTGGCCTTAGAATATGGCAACTTTTGAAAATAAAGAGCATACTTATAAACGATTGCGGTGTCTCATTAGGGCTTTGTCCGACACAGCTAACTGGAAGGATCCTTGTGGGTGGCCAAAAGTAAACGCAGTAAGCTTGATGAGATTAAGCCAAAGAACACCTCGGTACCATTAAAGTGGCAAAACTGGGATGGGCATCATTTTAAACGACCGATGGAATATTTCCATTCCTTGCAGCCATTTAAGTGTTGTTGGGGGCCTCGGATCGGGCGGTTGCAAAATAGTGATTTAGAGGTCACCAGAACTCCATCCGGAATGGTGCTGAAAAGCAATGAAAGGCAGTGCGTCTCGTGGACGCGTAAACAAGGAAATGGTCTTCGATTACCCGGAACGATTCGCAATCTACCCTCAGGTAGATGTCTTTAATTATATGGTACGACTATTATAATAGTGCACTAAGTATCTGATATTAACATTTACGAACGTTAACCAGCCCGGCGAGGGGCTGATGTGGATCTGAGAAGATTTGCCACCAAAGTGGATTAGGTTGAGTTTGTCATCCGGGTTGCTATTGAAGATAACCCGGGCGAGATTGTGATTTTCTTAGATTAAAACCGGAAACCTCAGTGCCGGATTACCAAATAGGCAGATTAGTCACCGGACCATAGGCGCCACGCCTTTCAGAGGCCCCGCGACAACGGATCAAAATAATATTGATTTGATCTTGAAGGAAAATTACAATCAAGCTTTCTTAAATTGTTTCCAAAATATAGAACAAATGAATCAAAGAAACGAAAACTTTACGTTAAAGACTCCTTAGAGATAATACTCTTTTAATGTAGGGGCTATGGGGGCCCCAAGAGTTTGTATGCCTAAGTCCCTCCATAGGGTTTAATCCGGCACTGGAAAAACTGCAAACAGCTTATGTAGACATTCAATATACTGTTATGCGACTGCGAGGTGCTGTTGCAAAGAACGTGGCCGAAATCAACGCAATCAGAGATTGTGTTTATAATGGATTATGTTGACGACGCTGATGGCATTATAAAATAATGTGTGGATGAAATTATCGTGGAGGTAGCTTTTCCACCAAGATGGTTACTTCCTTTACACCATACCAAAACTACTGTCCAACGGATAAGCAGAAAATATAATGATTACACAATAACATATGGTCGAATTGCTTCTGTTGATGTAAATGGTTTTGATAAACACAGACTGCACTTCTTAACAGTACGCGAGATTGTATCGTCTTTATTTAATGTATCCAGTTGTTATATTGACTGGTGTTGATTTACATTTGTGATAAGCAATAAGCCTTATTCACGAATAATACGTTGAAATCCCGATGAATCGTTCACATATACGACATCAATATCATTAGCTGCCTAATATCATTAGCTGCCTAAGCCGAAATTTATCTTAAGCATTCTACATCTATCCATACAGCTATTTAGCCGTCTTTGGTGTTTGTCATTAAGATTGAATTCATAACTACAAATTAATGACCGGTTGAAAGATCGGTTGGCCTGTAATTCTAATATTGATGGTGACTTTTATTCCACTTGTCGATGGATATCTGAGTGAAATCAGTGTTAATCACATACACTGAAATATAACCGTATTAAGAGCAAAATTTAAACGGACGATTGGGACCATCTTGAGACTCCAATATCAACTTGGAGTGATCGCCTTAGCGAAATGCTTGGTTGTTGACAGCAAAACTACGAGTGAAAGACATCGGGGATACTTTCTACAAGGATGAGAGAGTTCACCCACAAATCCATCCTAGTTGCATTCCCCGTTGATTAGGATGCATCAACATTAATTCAGCCAAGAACAGAAAAATCTCAACTATTACGTAAGAAAGAATCTTGTACGCGTACTGGTGCTTGAGCGAAGACGAGATTGATCGTTTCACGTTTCATTCAATGGAGATATTGGCTTATGTCTATATGAAGGAGGTGTTAAGTCCCCAGAACGTACAGTTACCTGCGATTTGAATACAATTCAGACGTGATTTTTATGACAGAATATATGAAATAATTGGTTAAAAGTGTATGTGAATGTGTGTTTAGCGCATGGGCATGGTGTGTCTGGACAAGAGTCTGCTGTCGAGCAATTAAACTGCGCGATCACATAAGTAATAGAAGAACTATGATGGATCTGCAGTGTGACCAACATAATTCAGTAACTGAAGCGGATCAATAGTTACTTGATGAGATCGCCAAGATAATTGTTTTACTAGCAAAGAATAAATATCTTGGTATGATTATAGATGTTAGTTGCCGATACAACAACTGTACGCTTGGGTGTTATGATAATTAATAAAGATAATGTATCTTTTGGAGTTTGTGATGGAGCTTTGTATTTTGCATAGAATGAGATTTTTCTACAACAAAATAACTTTTCCTTCCTATTTACACTGTTTATTAAAAAGAGCTTCTATATCGTAGGTATTAGTAAAATGACTTTATTAGGTGTATGATTGATGGTGTAATTTGGGTTATAGGTGTGCGATTGATGGGTGTAATTTGGGTAAATGGTGTATGATCGATGGGTGTAATTTGGATTATAGGTGTATGATTGATGGGTGTAATTTGGGTTATAAGTGTATGATTGATTGGTATAAATGATGTTATAGAATAAACATATTGACATAACTTTAGATGTTCTATAAAAAATAAAAAAAAAACTGCTAGCTCCTCTTGGTCATTTTCTCTTCTTGGACCTCCGAGGTAAATTGTAAACAAAAATGAGCATATAGCTCTTTTCACATCATAGTAGCAAATACGGTAGGTTTACTCACTTTGTACTTTACAATTAGTTTCGAAAGCGTGTGGGTGTTCAAGTTCCTATATGCACTGACAATTTTGTCACACTTCCGGCGCTGGAACGACCGCAGATAACTAACATCCTTTGATTTTAGTGAAAGTACGGAATCTCCGTATGTTTCCTCATGATGCTAAACACTGTATTTCACTGAAAGTTTACAGACTTTATTATCTCAATAACATGACTGATTAACAATCGGGAGACACATATTTGCTAGTTGCCGGTGTAGTGTTCGTTGAATTCTGACCCGCCGGGTCTGCTTTTAACGTTGAAAGTTGACCCAGGGTCAGTACTTAACGTTGAATTTTGATTTTCACAGTCGTTGAAAACTGATCGCAGCGTTGAATTTTGATCAGATTTCCGGGTCATTTTTTAACGGATATTGTTTTAAGTTATGCATACATGGGTTTATGAATCATCAATAAGGAAATGCTTAGTATGTATAAAATCAACAAAAGCAATGCAATGCAGTACATGTAGTAAATGAAATTATGAATATAGTTATCTTCCATATTTGAAATAGATATAATGTAATTTTTTTTGTACTTCGCCTGCTGCGTTCCATCAAACAATCAATGACCCTCTTCGAGCCTTAACCAAACAAAATCAACCATGGGAATGGAGTGAAAAACGATAAAGCGTTTGAAAAACTCAAACAGAATTTAATAAAATAACGCAATAATAGCGTAATTAGATCCTAATAAGGAAACGCAATTACTTGTACATGCAATTCCTGTCGGTCTAGGCACATTATTAACTAATAATGGAAAGATTATTGCCTACGCCTGTAGAGCACTTTCAGATGTAGACCAACATTTAAAGAAAGACATCAGAGTAGTATAGTGGGACGATAGGGCGATAATGGGAATTAGTATTACAAACCACCCTGGGACGATATGGCGACAAGATTTATAGCTATGGGAATTAGCATTACAAACCACCCTGGGACGATATGGCGACAAGAGTTATAGCGACAATGGGAATTACCATTACAAGGTCCCGTGGGACGATATAGCGACAAGTACTTTGAAGTACAACCTGGGCCTGTATAGCGTCAAGGGAAAATTAACATAGGAATATATCATGGGCCTGCCTAACGTCAAGGGGAAATAAACATGGGAATATATCGTGGATTATAAACACTGATACCACATTTAAAAAATATTTTTTTTTGGAGGGTTAGGCATGAAAGTCATTTGGTTCTTCTGCTTTTTCTTCTTCTACTTTCTCCATTTCTTTATCCATCTCCTACATTTTCCCAATATTCCTTTCTTTTTTTGTTCCAACTCAGGAATCCAGTCTGGATGACCTATCGCTCTACATTTCTCCTGGACATTCATCCAGTTTTTGTTCATTCTCTCAAATGCTTCGTTTTTCTTTCTGTTCTCTTGTTCTTTCCTATCTTTTGCCCATATGTCTTTAACGTTCTTGACGTCTTCTTCCAAGACCCTTTTCATAATTTCTTCTGCTTTATGGACTTGGTCCCGTCCCCTTTTGACAAAAGCCCACTCTGTCAAATTGAAGATATCGTCAAAAAAAACCCCCACCTAACTTTGATAACAATTTCAAGAGACTGCTTCAATGTTCCGACTCTTACATATTCAGGCGAGATGAAACCTCTCAACTTCTTTACCTCTTCTTATATCATCCCTTCAATGTTCTCCCTGGCTATTTTCAGATTGTTTGAAAAGTCCAAGCTGCCTGGGAATTTCCATTCTCTTTCAAGTCTTTCCACTACATACTCCTGATCTATCATCCAATACCAACTCTCCTTCAACTGGTTAAACAAGTCAGATACTGTACCATCTTCTTTTGGCTTATTCCGTAGAATGGCGCGAATGACGGTTTCTTTTTACATTTATATCTAAAGCACGGACGTGAAGGAAAACATCCCCTACTTTTGTCTTCTCATATTATCTACTATTCACACAAAGGTAATGAGACAAAAAACTAACCACATTATATACTATCCACACA
Organism: Sinohyriopsis cumingii; assembly: GCA_028554795.2. Classification (NCBI taxonomy): domain Eukaryota; kingdom Metazoa; phylum Mollusca; class Bivalvia; order Unionida; family Unionidae; genus Sinohyriopsis; species Sinohyriopsis cumingii. Next base: position 103,583,934 of record CM068832.1, read on the forward strand.
CGCAGAGATGCCAAATCAAACCCCAAAATCTACCATCCACACACGGGAGAAGCTAAAAACATAACCACAATCTACTATCCACACACGGAAAAGCAGAAACATAACCATAATATACTATCCATACACGTGAAGGTTTTAAAACCATACTCTCTACTATCTATACAAACGTACTTCAGCGCTTACAAAACCCAATAATCTATCATCCACACAAACGTACGTGAGCGCTTTCAAACACATAAACACACACACACACACAATTGCACCAGGAAAGGAGGGTGTGTTTATATAAACACTACTCCACATTCTCACATTGGCAAATTGAATAGTGTTTCTTTTCTAGAGTTTTTGGTTAGCCCTGAAAAGGGCTGTTTTTTGGAACTCGACATACACCCGTTAGTGATGGCACCTTCAAGGTCTTGCTCCACAAACATATCTTCTGCTCCAGTAATTATCCCAGTTGATTGTAGTACATGAGAGTGCAGAGGCTTGATGATTAGCCTCAGCACCCCAATCTTCTGTCTCTGGGATAATATAAACTTCCCTCTGTCTTCTTCTATGTCGCAGTCTAGGATGTTGTGGCCTCCTTATTTCTTCTTCCCAGCTTTCATTTGGGCGAACCACAGGTAACTGTACTACTGGTGGAAGAGTCTGTGGCTGTGGTTGAGATTATGCTCAGAGAGCCGATTCCAGTCTTGTCGGTTCATGCTAAATGTGATATTT